>CM075852.1:99862440-100462440 GCA_037975125.1 Latrodectus hesperus | reverse complement strand
TTAATAAAAATTCTTTTGAGTATAACACTTTTATTATATTTTCAGACTTTATGGCAAAAATAATGAGGTTGTAAAATGAAATATAGATAAATTTGCTATAATATGAAACTCTAAGTGATTTTTCTCTACTGTGTGAGCATGGTTACTTAAAAAAACTTTACTTTATCTGTGATTACTGATAAATTAATCTAGGAAAATAAAACTCCAAATTGACAAAACTCCTCAAATATGAAAAAGTATCAAATATGAGGTATCATATAATGTTTAATGTGGTATGTTGCCACAGTCTAATAGTGGATGACTACTAACTCAAAGTTTGTCAGTATAAATGTCAACAAAGCTAATCGATATTTACATCACAAAGATTCACAAAAGTATACATTTTAGCTGTAGTGATGGTGTGAGTTCCTATCACTTGGGAAAATTGTGATCGGAACTCACATTTTCATTATTCCTCATTATAATTCAGTATATTATCCACTCATATAAAACGTTTAATAATAAATAAATATTTTTTCTTAGTATTAATTAAAGTTCATTTAGAAGCACTTTCAGGAAATCAATGCCAGGGCCATATTTTCTTAACACCATGACTTATTTAATGCAGTGTTATTCTTTAGACTGCAGAGAAAGTAAAATTGCCTATTTCAACAAAACTAGTATCAATGTACATTTCAAAAGGCTAGATAATTAAAGAAAGTAATTTTATGGTAGTCCAAATTTGAAAACTTTTATGTTGTTAGAAGGTCTGTCACGTAAGCTAATTAAATTTAGCTCTAGATCTTTACCACAAACTGCAGTTCCATAATGTGAATAAAAAATATTATAGATTTCTATGGCTAATTTATCACTCATGGATAAATGGTTTATAATTTTGGATGATTCAGCTTCATTATAAACTATTACTGTTTTTATGTAGCAAAAATTTATTCTTATTTTTTATATTACACCTGTCAAAAATTTAATAAAATATAAGGACCTAAAATAACTTCCTTCAATTCAGCTTAATATAATTGATATAATAATAAATTAATTCTAATGATTGGAATGATAACATATTCTAAGTTAAATTACAAAGTTTAATACATATTAATCTTACGACTATGTCTTATGACTAACGAGAAGTCTCTTTTTAATAAACATTCTAGTCTGAATGTAATTAGACCTTATGACACTAATTTAAATTTAAAAAATGTTTTCATTCAGATTGTAAAACAAATGCTGTTATCTCAACTTTAAGGCATATTGCAAAAGAATTTATTGAGGGCAAAATAAATGTTACGAATTGTTAATAGGTTTTTAACAAAGAATTTAAATTTAATTTAAAGTTGTTGCATTTTATGCATCAAAGAGATTCACAATTTAAGTTTTAAAAAACGTTTTTTCACTTAGCATTTTTTCATTTTCACTTTGTATTCTAAGAAATATTCTGAATTTTGTTAAATGATTTCATTGCTCTTTTTTAAAATTCCAAACATAATCATGATGATTTTTTGCTTCAATTTAGTTTTTATTATAAAAATATTCGAAATTTTATCAGCATTTTCGCATTAGATAAAATAAAATTTAGTTTCTTTTTTTATTTCTAATTTGTATCACTTTTCTAAGATTTATTTGCACATTGTTGGGAATCGAGTATTAATCAAAATTAATTTGCTTTAAGTAATAAAATTGCTCAAAAACGTAAATATATCTGTTTCTTGATATATATTGCAGTATATTAAAAAATATTGCACAAATTTTATTATTTGTAATTAAAAAAAATTTACCCAATTGTATGTTGTCAAACTAGGTAATAATTTATCCAGAATTTTGTTTCCCGCCAAAAATACTTTAAATATATCACTAACTTTAAATGGCAAAGTATAGCAGAATTGTTAAAGGAAATAAAATATTAAGATATGCTTTAAAATTAAATTAAAAGTAATGGTTACTTAAAATCCATTTTCATAAGACAAATATTCTTGTTTGAATTGAGGTGTATAATACATAATTATTCATGAAAACTTCTCTTATATAATAAAAAAATTATTGTTGGGGACATTGCAAATGAATGTAAAGTATATTCAGAAAACATGCTTTTGATGAAAAACTAGCCTATATCATGAGAGAACATCACAGGCTTCTCTCCTCCATTCCAATTTTTAAATTAACATGACATATGCATCATATAGAAACCAGATATTTTAATAATAAAACAAGGTGCAATATGTTTGAGAAATATCAATTCTACAATATAATTGGGAACACTCTTGGTAATAACAAATGAGTGATTTACTGGAAAACTAGAGAATAAAAAAAGCAGGAAAAAAGGTATGGTCGTCAAAGTTTATAAATCTAGAAAAATATGATTAAAGTGAGAAACATATAAGTCGTAAAAAATAGTAAGTCTGTAGGTATTTTTATAACATTCGCGCAAACAGATTAAGAGAAAATGCGGAAATTGGAAAGTGAGAAAAATGTATTAAAGAAGGAAACGTATATATAATTCTTTTGTTATATTTAATTCAATCTGCTTTCACATGGAAAAAGGTATCAAAATACTTTTATATTTGGCAAAATACGCCGCTATTTCAAATATAATAATAAAGTTAAACAACCAGATAAGATAAAGTCTGTATTGAAAATTCTATTGCAAGATAAAAATTAGATGGATATTGTGTTTTAAGATAGTATTTGAAATAAAAATAATTAAGATGAAATTAGTGACCAAAGTTTTCACTTAAAAGTCACAAGTATGTAGAAAAAAATGAGATGAAAAATGCATTTATATTGTGAAAACTTACGATAGTTTATGTAGCAACAGAAAGTGTCAGTCTTCATTTTCTCATTTTAAGGTAAATTTTTTATTATATTTTTAAAAAGCCTCTATAATTTAAAGAGCAAAAAGTAAATACATTTATACATGTGTGTTTATATAAGCCACACACTTATGAATCCATATATATCATGTATATGTTTTATGTAACACAAATGACCAATTTACAATTTTATAGATCAATAATGCTTTAAATTTAGCAATCATTTTAAAAAATATTTTAATAAATCCATTTCTGCATATTTTTATAGATATTATGGCTTGCTATGCTATTTATTGCGCTGGGAATCACTTCAAACTATTTGTAAGTTCTAATTTTCATATGTAATTCCTTTTTTTATAATTATTCATTTATTTTTATTTCAGCTTAAATTTCTTTTAAATATATTTTATACATTGTTAAAGTAAGTTATATATATATATATATATATATATATATATATATATATATATATATATATATATATATATATATATATATATATATATATATATATATATATATATATATATATATATATATATATATATATATATATGTGTGTGTGTGTGTGTGTGTGTGTGTGTGTGTGTGTGTGTGTGTGTGTGTGTGTGTGTGTGTGTGTGTGTCTGTGTGTGCGTGTGTGTCTGTGTGCGTGTGTCTGTGTGCGTGTGTCTGTGTGCGTGTGTCTGTGGGCGTGTGTGTCTGTGTGCGTGTGTGTGTGTGTGTGTGTGTGTGTGTGTGTGTGTGTGTGTGTGTGTGTGTGTGTGTGTGTGTGTGTGTGTGCGCGTGTGTGTCTGTGTGGGGTGTGTCTGTGTGCGTGTGTATCTGTGTGTGCGTGTGTGTCTGTGTGCGTGTGTCTGTGTGCGTGTGTCTGTGTGCGTGTGTCTGTGCGTGTGTGTCTGAGTGCGTGTCTGTGTGCGTGTGTGTGTCTGTGTGCGTGTGTGTGTCTGTGTGCGTGTGTGTGTCTGTGTGCGTGTGTGTGTCTGTGTGCGTGTGTGTGTCTGTGTGCGTGTGTGTGTCTGTGTGCGTGTGTCAGTGTGCATGTGTGTGTACGTGTGTGTGAGTGTGTGTACGTGTGTGTGAGTGTGTGTACGTGTGTGTGAGTCTGTGCGTGTGTGTCTGTGTGCGTGTGTGTCTGATTGCGCATGTGTGTGTGTGTGTGTGTGTGTGTGTGTGTGTGTGTGTGTGTGTGTGTGTGTGTGTGTGTGTGTGTGTGTGTGTGTGTGTGTGTGTGTGAGTAAGTATTCATAATTAATAATATCTATGTAGTTTTATCTTAATTCAATAACATATAAAATATAATATATAATAAATAATAAATAATATTTTGTGCTATGAGAATGAGTGTTAATCATAAATGAAAACTGAACCAGTCGTACAGCTCATTTCTTTATTATATATAATAATTATTATTTAATTCAGACGCACAACTATGTGAGAATGTAAGAAATTCAAATTCCAGTTCGTCCATAGAGAGCATTAAATATTTTTGGATTATCTCTCCTTCTCTTTCTCCCTCTCTTTTATGCAAAAATTCATTTTGAAAATTCAAAGCAGTGTTGCCAAAAATTAGATAGATAAATTTAGGAATTATGAAAAAGATTTCTTCATTTTCACTTTGTTAAATGATGTAAAGTATGTTTATATATTCTTATACTGAAACGTGGATGAATTCAAATTACATTGAAGTATTTATGAAATCACCATAAGAATCAGTTTTATATTTTTTACTTTTAATAATTATATACAATAATCTCATTTAAGTTGTTAACAAAAAATCATTAAATTTAATTACAAATTATTTAAAAATATTTTTTTATTTTTTATGGTACATATGACTGATAAATGCTGTACAAAAACTAATTTGTGTGTGATAAGTGATATTTATTGTTTAATTTAAAAAATTTATATTATACAGTTTTCTGCAGACATATAAATCAAGGTTAATATTTAAAATAAATTCATATTTTACTATCCTTCTTTCAACCAATGCTGATTAGAAATATTTTTCCAACTATTCATGATTTCGTTTCATTTAGGGATGTAATGAAGCGCATAATTTTTTTTATTCTTCTTCTTTCAAACTGTTTAAATTATTATGTTTGCCTTTTGCTTAAAGTTTTTAATTAAAATTTTAAATTTTATTCTAAGTTTTCCTCATTTTCCTAGTTTAATAAACAATAATAATTATAGATATTCTGTAGAAACAAATACATAGATATTAAATGCTTACATAATTTTAAGTATTTTGTATATGTGAGTGTAAAATTATACGACCAAAACAGTCAAATCAATCTTTAAAAAAATTTTTGAATAGCAACATACGGTGTTAAAAGCTTAAATCCTGTTTGTAATGCAGCTTCTTTATCAAAACTGTGGAAAGTTTCTTCGGAAAAGTATTTTAATCATTGTACAACCTATATCATAAGCTCCTAATGAAAATATCATTAAAATGCAGTGCAAATTATCAGTTCTTTCCAAAATCTTATAAAATAAATAAGTATGCACTATGACACTCAACATGCAATATAGCTTCTTATCTGCCGCAATTTCTATTTAAAATACTTTTAAAATATTAGGGTCTTAAAATCACTAGTAAATATCAACAAAAAATATTTTCTTTTGAATTTTATTCAAAATGCAATACCCAAAAGATAACTATAATTTCACATTCTTATATTTTGTAGAGATTTTGATGCATACAGGCTACCAGAACTAATCCATTTTATGGAAATTACGCTAATCGTTCTATCTCTATACAGGGCTTAATATCAAAAGTATTGATTTTGAAGTTAATGTAGAGAGACAAATATTAAAATTTTCATTCCCACTTTTGACCTTGTTTAATGATATGTTAGGATAGATTGTGAAATGTTAAGATACTTTTCTCTTTAAAAACATTTTATTCCCTTGGAAATTTAACACATCCAGCTAAATAAATAATTAATATATAAAACTAATTTGTTTCATAATTTTATCGCTATGGAGTTTTTGAAGGTATTATTTTGGGTTTTAGTGGCTTTCTAAAAGTGTAATCGATTTTGATAATATGTTTATTAAAAGATGCAACTACCTGTATTAATTTAACTAAATTTTTAATTTTTTCTGCGCAGAAAATGTTTTTCTATTATAAATGTTATTTTCTGATTGATCAAATTTTTACTCGAATAATGTAAATATTTTGATACGCTAATTAAAATTCAATAGATTTATGAGAGTCATTATAAAATATCAAATATATATATATATATATATATATATATATATAAAATGGTGAATATGATTCAATGATTACATCGAAATTTTAATTTTAAAAAATAAATATATAGTGAAACTATTTTCTAAATTAATTGCATTCATTTTTTTCAGCTTGTGTCCAGCTCTGTTTACAATTTCCAATCATTTAGGATTATCGCAAAATGTTGCTGTATCCTTTAAATATTTGTTAATCAAATTTACATAATTTTGTCATACTTTAATATACAATCATCAAAAAAATAAAAAATAGAATTATCTTGTTGCTAAAATTAAAAGTTGAAACATTATATTTCCTTTTGCCTAATTGTGAATAATTAATCCATGCTTTAATAATTCAATAAATCTATCTAGTAATATTTACCCAATAAAAATTATTTACACGAAAAGAAAAGGATTTTAACAATGCGTGAAATATCTTGACTTTTTAATTTAGTTGTTAGATAATGCTTAGTTTCTAAGTTTTATGTAATGTTTCAAATATTTTAATATTTGAACAAAATTGATTTGATTAATGACAGCTTTTACATAATTAATGTATTGGTCAATGTCAAAATAAAGCTTTTCTTCATTTAGAATATTATTTATTTATTGATTTACGATGACATGTAAAGTTTTCTCATTGATAAAGAATATTTCCCTTCACAATATATGTTTAATTATTTCGAAAAAGTCTTAAAAAATATAATATTAATAATTATAATATTTCAATAAAATAGCCATTAGAATTTAGCGTACCAAAAATTATTAATTTCATTTGAAAAAAATTTAATAGCATACAAGCCATTACATTATTTTTTATTCCAAAGGCACTTGCTTATGCATCATTTGCATCCACACATCAAAGATACATGAGTTTAAACTATAAAAATAAATATTAAATTGAAATATAATAGGATAAAGCAGTATATATAATAATAATTACATCAAAACGAAAATATGTGAAAATGTATGATTGCATTCAATTTAAGAGGAATTCAGTTATTCGATGAACGTTTCAAGGAACATTTTCAATTCTCTTGCACACTGATATTAACTGATTAGGTTTTCTTCCTGTGACGAAGAAGTATTTTAGCAAATGATCCCTGCTCAATTCAAAACTCAAGAGTGCACAAGGGATTTCCGTGTGCAACAATGCGTTGCTAAAATATCTAGTGAGACAATCATGACCAGTCTCCAAACAGAAGGCCATAACTGCGATGAATCTAGAAGAATCAGGGATATTATGGATCAAATTCCAATATTTCTAATTCATAATATTTTTGCCCAACTTAACGTCATGTTTCTTTAATACATTTTTTCTAATGTTCTTGCATTAATGTAAATGGTACTTTACTATGTCTTATTGCAAAATTTCAGATAACATTTTGGTTCGTTTTGGTTACTCAATTCCAATTGTTCCTACATGTGTGAGCTAAAAACCACTGTCAGACAGCAATTATCTTTTTTAGTTCAAAAAAACTTTTTTCACTATCCAATAATTCAATTTTATGACATCATATGTAACTATCGCTTTAATGGGTGAAATAGAGTCTGGTAAAATGACAATGTTTTCTTGTTAAACTGTTCTAACAATAATTTGTTTTGTAAATTTAGCTGTCTAATTCTCCATCAAAATTTGTCCAAAATGAACTAGAAGAAGTATAGAATGTAAAACACTCTGAATACAAATCGGTTCCAGCTTTATTAAGCATTCTCAATTAGTCAATTTATATGTATAGACAGTTATTTTTTAGATACTAGATAAAATTGGCGGCACAGAAGCTTCTTTTAATTCACCCTCAATTAAAAATGACTCAGTCGCAGTATATATTAAATGATTTTAATTCTTACAGATCTCAGTTGGATATAGTTTACTAGTTTCAATAGTTCTTCTGTAGATACATCCTAAAAGCATTAATTTTAAAGCTTTTTGCAAAACTCCATAGAGAATCTTCAATTTTCTAAGATTAAACATATCCTAATTTCTGGCTAATTATGTTGATTGCATTCTGACTAATTTCTCATATAATATTAGAGCTCTTTTGAATAATTTCCTCCACAGATTTGTTTGCCGTAAAAACAAGCACAGCTTGTACTGGAATATTTTTTACAATTCTACACAGTAAGTCTCAGAGCTTTTCAGTCTTCTGATTCACTTCAGGTTTTGAACTGATACCGCTTCCTACATCAGAGCTTCATAACAATAGAAAATTAATGACTAGGCGCATCAAGTAGAATTTTATTTAAAATAATATTACTCAATTTTGTACCATATTTTAACTTACTTGTGTCCTCTTTGCAATGCTAAGTAAGTAACAATATTTCCAAAACTGGAATTAATGCACCATAAAATAAAGAAACAAATTATAGTGTAATAAATTTTTGCAATCAATCACATTAGGAAATAGACGAAAAATAAATCCACTGATTAATCAGAATAAATAACCATCTCATTGTATTCACTCCTCAGAATGGGTACATTATCGAAGCAAATCAAGGCACAAAATTGACTGTTCTTCAATAAATTATAATTCATATGACAGTTTTTAATGTGGTACATTTATTCATAATTATCATAAACATAATTGCATCATCATTTTATTTCATAAAGAAACTAAGAAATAAAATACTGTTTATATTCAGGAGAAGAAACAATAAAATACAGAACTTAAATTTTACTTGTTTTTGTAATGGTTGCAAATTTCCTTTTAATTATTCATAGATTAAATGCTTAACGTAGGTCAACTCTTAGTATTAATTTTTTAAATTTGTATATTTTTATTACGTATTGAACTAAATCAGAGACTTTAAAAAAGTGTTAATACTTAATGCTTAAACTAGGGAGTTACTCTTCTTGCCTTTGGCAACGCCGCACCTGACATTTTTTCATCTGTTGCCGGCTTTCAAAAAGCATCAGCTGAACTTGCCATTTCTAGTCTTGTAGGTATGTATTTTGCATACACTTTAATAAAAAAACACAATAATTAATTTTAAATTTTCAAAATATTTATCTAATTATTGTTAAAAATGTTACATTCTTCTTAACACAATATAAAGAAGTTTTATAATGTCATAGAAATAGTTTATTTAGCGTTTCTAACTGTTATTTAAACATAATTAATTATTAAACAAAATCAAAAATTTATAAAATATTTTTGATTTAATTAGGCACAAAAACTAGAAAATATTTGTTATATTTGGTAAGTATTTAATATCTTCAAGCTTGTGTTACGAATTTTTATTTTTATTTAGAATTTAGAATTTTTCTTTCCATTTCATCAAAAAAAGAAATTTTTTATATTGATAAAAAAATATTTAAAAATTTATTGAATGACTATCCTTTACATTTAAGCTAATTATTATAGATGCATTGGAATAATAAACTAGTCATCTGTCAAAATATTTTAATCATATATTTTCAAAATTTTTAATTTTTTACTATGCAAAGTGAATTACGATTACAGTTGCTCATAAATAAAAGAATTAATACTTCAAATATTTTTGAGTTAATGAAATGTTTGCTAAAATTTTCATACTTATAAAATCAAAAAAAAAAAATAGTTGGGGAATTATTTTTCTGCATAAATCATTTAAATTATACATAAAAATTAAAACACTGAGTAATAAAGAATACTTTATTCAAAATATTTGTTTAATATAATATTCATATACGCTGGCCTCCGAAGATAAATAATAAGAAAAATTTGCCCCTAGTTTGAACCAGTTCCTCCCTGTAACACATACAGGTCAGTGTAGAAGTCGAATGAGATCTCTGCCCAAACCATTATTCCCCCACCGCGGTAACTTCGTTTATCCACAGTGTTGGATTGATGATATATGATGCTGTGTTCTCTCCAGATCAGCCCATGTCCTGAATCAATCTTCTGTGAGACTCTTGGTTCGTCTGTAAAATGCACAGAAGTCCATAACTGTCTGGTTTAAGACACATGTTCTATTTCTCAAGATAAGCAGGTCCTACTCTGTGGTCAGAAGAAAAGAACAAATACAGCTTGTCGCCTATAATAGAGACCTGCATAGTAAGGACGCTTTGTTAAGTAACAGTGCACATTCTTCTCCCTGATGCTACATAGTAGTCTACAGCAAATTGAGACACAGAAATGTTTCTTCTCTTTAGGGCCAAAAGTGCTATAAAAATAGTCTTCGGCAGTTCTTTTATAACTCGTAGTAGGCCTTGAATATGTCTTCTGGACACAGAAGCTTCAGTGTGATATTGATTTCCAAAGTCAATGGACCACATATTAAGGTGCCTAGCAGCATCAGTCTATAACATTTAAATTTCCATTCATCCGACCACCAGTCACCTTAACGAATATAGTCAATGGCTTTTCTCAGACACTGCGAAACTCCACTGACTATTGTTAACGAATCTGGTAACAAAAGTTTAAAATCAACAAAAGTTACAAGCGTAATTATGAAAGCCTGATGTTTGCATATTCTTCTCTTATTCACATGTATACCTGTACTTTTCTATCAAAAAATGGTATAACTAGTGTATTTTTGCATATATATTTGCTTAAGTTCATTTTTATCATTTAAATAAACTATAAATTTTTTAATTAGTGTCAATATTTATGGTGAGCTTCGAAAAACATGTTGTTCCTTAACTTTTGGAGGTTAGTGTACAGCACTTAATTGTGTGTATGTACCTCAGCTTAATTACCCTCTTATTTTGCTTTTAATTTAACTTATTAGTATCTTTGTGCATATTTTTCGCTTATTAAGTACTTCTTGAAAAACAAATTGCATCAATCACTTAATAAACATCACATTTTAGAAATTTCTTCTGTTGACAATGAAGCCAATGGATAATAAGATTTTTTGCACTTACTGATGAACATGCAGAAACCATAAATTGTGCTTCGGATTATTGTCTTGATAAAATATGAAACATTCAGCATTCAAAATTTTCCCACGAAATTCATTAAGCTGTATTTCAGCAACCTAAGATATAATTTTTTCAAAAAAAAAACATTTATAATATTATACAATTCATGTAAATATTTCTTCATTAATGTACTTTATGGTGAGGATAATTTTCTTATATTCCAAAAACATGTATAATTCATTTGCTTTATTTTCATTGTACAAAATGTGAAGTATTTCCATTGTGTACCATTTTTGTATAACTTTTATCTTATGCAATAAAAATAATACCCTTCCCCCAAGAAAGAGCTTTATTTATTAAGGATTTTGCTAACTGTAAACGCAGTCATTTTGATGAGAAATTTTCATATTTCATATTTTACTTATATAAATCCTTTATAAATACACTTCTTACGGCTCTTTCTTTTGCAGTTTGTCTAAGCAATTTTTCATTTTTCAGGAAGTTAATTTCCCAATAATAATTTTTAGAAGACATGTAACTTATCAAAATATGCTTTAACTGTTTGTGCATTTTTTCTACGAAGCTTTCAGCAATTTCTTACATCTTTTCAGAATTTCAAAATTATATATGTGATATTCTTTTTTAAATTTGCCAACTCATTTGATTTTAATATATCATCACGTCGTCATAAATAATCTAATCAGAAAAAAGCATTCTTCTCAATTTCTAAAATATGAATCATTTATAAGTTAATTTCTAAAATTTACCAATCCAAGCTTATCTGATACTTTGAGAAAAGTGTCTCAAATATTGAGGGAATTTATTTAATTATATTCCTTAAAAAGTAAAAAATTTATTTTTTCCCTTATTCTCTTATTTATACAAGAAAATAAGTCTAAGGTAATAGTTATTTCTTAATGCAAGAACCCTAGTCGTTTATTTTAACACATTACTTTTATTATTATATTATCATTATTTTAACTTCACAGATATCCTAAAACGATATGAATCATATAATTTAAATCAAAATTGCTTTCATTATATATCCTTTCATAAATAATTTTAAAACTACAAAAAAGACAATTATACGTAATAATATCTCTGAAAGCAATTTTTGCTTTTAAGAAATCATAATCAGGGATTTCCCATTGGAGAGTTTCTATATTGCGAAATCGTTTATCCAACTTTGTTCATAAGGTGTTTTTCTTCTTATCTGCAGGAGCTGGAATATTCGTGACATGCGTTGTAGCGGGTTCCGTATTTTTGACACAGTCTTTCAGCCTCATGATTCGTCCATTTCTGAGAGATATAGGATTTTACATCATAGCTATAAGTTGGACATTCGCACTCTTCTTCTCGGGAAGATCATATGTGTACCATGGAATCGGTAAGGTGCAATATATAATTTCAATTCTTATCCAACTTTGCAACACTTGTAAAACAAATTTATATTAATTTACAAACTGGTAAATTTCTGGAAGTGAGTGGATGAATTTTGTTAATCATTAATAAAACAATTTATGGCGTAGATTCAATCATAAAAGTTATTGTAAAGATAGCAAAAAAATAAGTGACAAGAATTCAGTACATTTTAATTTTTAAATATGGATTTCAAATAATGTCTTTATTGAATGAAACATTTAAATTCATATGAAATGAAAATCCTAAGTAGTAATAAATGAAAATAAAGTAGAATAAGTCATTCATTTTCTCAAGAAAATAATAGTAAAATTATTAACAAGGAAATAAGTTTCTAACTTACGTGTTGTACGCTTAAAATATTTATTTCGAAAAAAATGTGTATTTTTTGTAGTATAGTAAAAGGAAAAAATAATTCTATTGAGGTTATTCATGTTTTAAATATCATTCAAATATGAAAAGCATGTATTAAGTTATAATATTAGTTATAATGATATATATAATATATAGATATTATATATTTACGCCAACCAATTCTTTGCTATGAAGTCAAGAGAGATTTTATTGTTGACAAATGTTTCCAAATATTGGTGGTACATAAAGTGTTAAAAATATTTATATAATTTGTACACGTTAATTATGTTATATAAATTATTAACTATGTTTGATTGAATGTAATTTATGTCAAAGAATTCTATGTTAATTTATATTTTTAAAGTAAAGCACAAAATTTTATACAAATTAATTTCTAGCATTTATTTATATTTAGTTAGTTTTACACTACACTGTGTGTGACTTTTTGTGGTAAATGTATTCCAACTTCATCATTGATGTAACTCTTTCGGCATAATCATTTGAGCCTCAGGTATCCAATTCAATGTCTTATGAATTGGTACAGTAATTTATTTCTTAATCGCTAAACATAATTATTTAGTGTATCATAAAAATAAGTTAAATATATTTCCTGTTATTTTAATATAATATTTTTCTCATAAGAAATTGATTTATATAATTAATCATCATTTACAAAACTGGAGCTTTAATTATATTTAATATTTTGCAAATGTTGATAATCAAACTTTCCTTCTAAATTGCAATGAAAATATGTGACAGCTTTAACGTCTTTCATTTAAGCATTATATAAATAATGTGGAATAGTTTCATAATATGATTGATTAAAAGACGAAACCTCTACGATCGCTTCAATTGCAGTCATTAAGAAAGTAAAAACTAGAAACAATAAAAGTTATCGCTACTTGTGCATAAAAGTATTCATTCTTATATCAATATGTTTTAGTAAAATTTATAGATTAATTTCAACATTAATCTATGTAAACTGTATCAGAATATATTGAGTTAAAAAAATAACTAAACATTCTCTTTTTCATTAAATAAGTATGAAGTAAAATATAAAAAGTGTAAGATAAATATGATAAGCATAAGATTAAAAAACTATTTATTTCTAAAACATGATTTTTTGGGAAATACAGTAGAATTATTAAGCTTACACATTCAGGCTATCTACAATATCAATGCATATAATTATTGTAAGCACTCAGGACACATTTTAAAGCATCATTCCATAGAAGCCGATTTAATATAATGGCTGCTAATTGAATAGATATTAATTGAGAACAGACACTAGTAGGCTCAAAGCTATAAGCGGATATCATTAAAACTCATTCCTTAGAACTGGGAAACTACTTCTTTAGCAGACATGATTAGTAGAGGAAGACGAAAGAAATTTATCACTTATATATATGTAATATTTATTGCAGTCACAAATGTCTGCTTATGGACACTGAAAATGTTTCATTAGTAAATATGGAAGAACTGAGAAGGCTATTAATTAATGAAGGTTAGTTTCAGGTTTCCGAGTCCCAATCAGTCTAACTTCACTGAATATAAAATTCTGTATCAGTTTTCTTAAGCAAGTGATTCTGTAGACCAAACTGACTAGTAAAACTGCAATCGACCTGAATGCTGATGTTGTATCATGAAAACAAAACAAAGTTGCTATTATTTGAAGTCATTCTTTGAATGCTCATATAAGAAGACATTGTTTTTTTTCTTTTGTATCAGTGTTCTGTTACTTCGCATCAAGTGTTTTATTCAGCATGTTTAAATAATTGTTCCATGTTAACAGATATCTCCTACATAAATGATTACTTTCTATATGGTCGTCGATTGTAAAATAATTGATCGTGGAGATAGTGAGATAGATAAAAAAAAATTTTACCTGAATAAGGCAATGTATAAAAAAATTAAATGCTCGCAACAATGCTTCAAAGAACATGATACACTTCATTTACAGGGTGACAACTTTATACTGTTGACAAAATTGGACTGCTTTTGATTGGTTTAATTCATGTCAACCACCTTTTATAGTAATTTCATTTTCTTATGAGATCTCAATGTTAGTGAAACAAATAGGTAGTTCTTATTTCCTTGTTTGAATTAATATTCCAAACCAACGACGATAAATAATTGCTTTAATTGAGGCTGAGTTAAAGCAAATTTAGATTGGCAGGAAGCTGAATATCCTCAGACAAACGGTATCAAGTACTATAAAACGATTTTTGGAGCTCGGTCATGACGATGATTGAACAAAGTCAGTAATGGTTAGAGAGGTATTTGTGAATCTGGAAAAACTCCTTTGGTTTTTAATAGATCAAGGCGTCAAAATGAACAAGACCATGTACTGCAATGATATTTTACTGTCAGTTTTACTTCCTTGGACCCAAAAAATTTTTAAATACAACATCTGGACACTTCAACAAGATTCTGCCCTTTTTCATAGAGCAAAAGAAACGCAAGAGTTGTGTCAAGCAAATCTTCCAGATTCATACCTGTGGGAATGTGTCCTCCCTATTCACCTGACTTAAACACAGTGGACTATAATGTTTGGTCTATTCTTCAATCAAGAGTATGCTCTAAGCCACATTGAAGCTTGGAATGCCTAAAGGCTACTCTTAAGAAGAAATGAGCTAAATTAACGCCTGATGAACTGCGGCCCATTGCAGAAAATTTTACGCGACGTTTAAGGTTCTGTATCGATGCGGAGCCATTTTGAAAATACTTAAATATGTTGTATCTAAGTAACAAATGACTTGAGTAAAGTTAGTTTTTTGAAAATAAATTCCATGTTTTTAGTTTATTACAATATTTTTTGTCAGCAGGATAAAGTTGTCACCCTGTAATATCATATTATCTCAATTCATATTATATAATTAACTTAAATAAACATCAGATGATTCTTGAATCACACAATTTGTTTCTCCTTTCTTGAAAAATGCATTAAATAAGTGATATTTATTTGAAATTTTGGTAGGTATAAAATGTATAAGAAAATTCATCAACAATTGTGTAAATCTGAATTTTCAGATTCCTAATTATTTAATAGGTTAACTGTTGAGCTCAATTTTAAGTGGGTATTCATAATATTTCATCGGTTAAAACAATATATCAGCACTGACTAAAGGTGTTTGCATTTTTTATGCAAGAAAAGTTTTCAATGTCTTAAAATCACTTTTAAAATAATTTGATGAAGAATATTTGGTGTTAACAACTCACAATGGCTATGTCCGCATTCTTTAATCATACATGCAAACTACTGTTACAAAATTATTTAAAATAACTTATTATGAATTATTATTTGAATGAGTTATTATATTTTGTATAAATAGTCGTTTATGATACGGTTAAATAGCTTTGAGAGCAACAGTTGATCTTTAAAAATTATTACGAGTTAAACCATCTCATAAAAATTAATCAAAATGTTTATTATATTAATTACAAACCTTAATTAAACAATTTGCCAAACTCAATTATCATCCACTCTTTATTATCATTTAGTAATTGTTGCTAAGAATATTTGGTGTTTCTTTTAGGATTTGTAGCTCTTTACCTTATTTATATTATTGTTGTTTTGGGAAGTCGCTATATTTACGTCACAATACAGAAGCAAAAAGAAAATAATTTAAAAGAAGATGAAAAGAAAAAAGAGGTGAATAAGAAAAATAAAGAGACTCCAAAAGAAAATATTCCAAACAGTAAGTAACTCAAGAAATTAATAAAATCTCAAAGTTAATTAAAAATAGTTTCAGTTTCTATTTCTATTTTAATTATTTTAAATGTTAATTTTTCTTTACTCATATTTATTTACGGTTCTTGTCAATGAACTTTGATTTATGTATCCTTCGTCTGACAGGAAATGAAAATGTGACAGAAACATATTCATGCCACACTCAGTAAAGATTTTAACTGCAATTGTGGTATTTAGATCACCAACATTCAACAGTATCTTCCTGCAAAAAATGTAACTTATAAGACTCTAAAGGAAACATTTAAGTGGTGTTATATCACCATATGGACAAGATATTGAGACACTTTGCAAAATCAATCTTCCAGTAAAATGGTCATGCGAAGAAACAATCAGTTATGCACCAAAGAAATGGCAGTGATTTTTAGTATCCCTTCAATTAAGCACCGTGGCGAATGAAGCGTAAAACAAAGTCATTGAAATGAAGCATAAAATTATAATCTGTTTGTTCCCAAAAACAATAGAAAGGAAAGTGTGTATAATTAACAATGTACTCAGATAAGATATTCTTACTAAGAAAGAAAACTGTCTACATAATATTATAACTCCTAGATGATAGTTAAAAAAGAAAACATATTCAAATGGGAAAAGGAAAACTCATATAGAAACACAGTTATTCTATACTTAAATATCATTGGTTGGCTTATAACTTCATAATTTTATGAAACATCAAATTGCCTTAACTTTGTTTTGACACATGAATTCAAATGTTTCAAATAGAATAGCATTCAAATGGGATATTTTCTAAAAAAGAAAATTAGTTTAATTCAAAATATAATTACAGTAAATTGTCTTCATCAGTTAAAACATATTCTATACACTATTACCTGTCCTTTTTAACTGATTATTTAAAAAAAATTCATAGAAATATTAAACATCATCTTCATTTTTACTTGAATAATTTATATAAAAAATGTATTTGATTCAACAATTTATAAATATTAAATGCGATAGTTTAAGAAATCATTTCTGAATTATATTTGCCAGTACGAAAATAAGACAAAATATAAATTAGTAAAATATTTATTATTCTCTATATATAAAAATTACTATTTAAAATTTATATATGTGAATGAAATATGAAATGTTTTTTGATGATAAATTTTATTTAAGTGTTAACAATTTTTAAAGGATCTTTTCTTTTTATAGAATTTAAATTAATCTTAGGCCTTATTTTAGTATTCATTGTAACTAAAAAATATCAAATATGCAATTTAATTTTTAAATTTAAATTTTTATGAGAAATTTCCTATTCGTTAACATATTTGCAAAATTTCTTGTAAATGCTTTCTGAAAATATTACTAATTATTTAATTTATTAATAGATCAAGTATGAAAATAATATTTTCTACGTTAATATATAAATTACAAATAAATATTTTTAAATAGACATTAAATACACTACCTAGAACGAAAACTCTCATCAAAAGTCAGCGTTGTTACATAATCACACATATTTCTAACTTGACAAAATTGGAATGTGATGATAATCTCTTTTACTGATTGTATATGTATATAAATGCAAGGATTTTTAAAACTTTACTAAACTAGATTTGTTATGATTTTACAGAAGTACCTATTCCGGATATAATCATCAATGGAGTTACATATGATAATGACCCGGAAGCAACGGCTGTTGTTTTGAAAGGTAACTTCAAAAGAAAAATTCCTATTTGTTGAACATTATAAATATAAACTTTTCTGCGACTATAAGACTGATTGAAAAATAAGTAATGAATATTAAAAACACTTTCAAAAATAAATTTGATTATTTCAAGAACTTAATAATAAGAAAATTTTCTCAAATTAGACTAATGTAAGTATAGATAAACCATCAGATTTTGTACATATTTTTAAAATTATCTTGATTTAAAAATTACATTTATTGAATATTTTACACACTAAAATAGTATAAATTTGTAGCTCTTTTATTCTTCGAACCACAACTTTCAATTTCTTTGAATTTCACGGAATCGCAGAAGGTAAAAATAAACAATAGAAACAACCTTTTGTTTATGATCACGCTAAAGTATACGTAGTGATTCATGGTGATATTATATCGTATTACTTCAAACCATTCAAATTATTTTTATTGTGTTTTCCAGGTGGGCAAATTTTTATCTTTGCTTTCGCAACTATATTCACCCTAGCTTATAAAATTCTCAACATTTCAATCAAAAATGCCTTCATATATATGTCACTTAAATAAATCTTAAAAATTGTTATATTTAGGAGATTCATTTAAACCATTCATATATGAAATTTAGGTATTTTTGTAGTATTAATGACAGCTTTCATGAAATAAAGTTATTAAGTATAGAATCTAATTTTTTAATATTAAATTTTATCTAACCAAGCTCTGGTTATCTTGCATTCAAACACTCTATAACTTGCTTAGGATGCATTAATTTATCGTTTATGCTAACAAGACTTCCACGAGATTCAGTCAATATATGAATATGTACATATAGAAAGGTTGAGTGACACAATACTGCAGTGACGATGTGAAATTAAAGTAGACAATGTTTTTATACTGGGATAAGTTAGGTTTTATCATATACAGAGTAAATAAAACTTGTCCTGCCACCTTTATATTTGCGAGCAGTGTGATAATATATGTTGTTGTTACTTATGACATTTTAAGTCAATGGTCTTTTGTTTTAATCATAGCACCACAAAGGTGAAAGTACGTCTTTGCTCTTTTTTAAATTACCCGATAGATGGCACCACTAGAGAATCCTCTCTCAATTTAGACTTTAATCTGTATGGGGAGGAAATTTTCTCCAGACCATTGCACCTATGGTAACTGCTCAGTGACCGAGTACAGGACTTTCGATTCCACAGATTTAACGAGCACGTATATCACATGTACTCGGTGGGTCTTTGGCGGCATAGGGAATCGAACCACGCCCTTCCGGATGGATGGCCGATACCCTAATCACTAGGCTACCCGGGCCCATGTTCTTTATGGCACATATACATGGCACATATATATATATATATATATATATATATATATATATATATATATATATAAATAAACCACAAACATAACTTATATTATTAAATTTCTCTTAAAATATATAAACAGCTTTGCTCGCTGCTTCTTGATGTAATTTAGTGTATGAAATTATTTTTATTAGTTAAAATTAAATAATTTCACAAACTCTGTTCTTACTATTTCAGCTTTCTATTTTGGAGGTTTTGAATGGGTTGACGGTGGCAGAAGATTATCCAAAGCTCCTATTAAGTTAGAAGAAAGGCGTAAATCGCATAATACGAATTTAGGATTTTCCATCGATAATAATATGAATAACAGTCTCAGTACATTGGGTAAGTAAATATTACAAAATTGCTGAACTCTCATGATTGTTATAAGTATTTATTGTTATATAACTTCGCCTAGATATGTTGATTTTGCATATTTTGTGTAGCAACAAAATGAGATATTTCCATAAATTACTTTATTTGTAAATTTATTTCAAGAATGGTATTGCAATTTTCCTAACATGAAATGTAAAAAAATAATAATCTATCCATTTCTCAATTATTTTCCATTTCTCAATCCATTTCTCAATCCCATATCATATCATCATATCCCGACAATTTATGCTCTGATCAGGCTAACAATAAAATATCCTAAAATGCTGTAAATTAATCCATCATTCAATACTGACATGTAATATCTTTACCGAATCGATATTTGTGTTAAAATGTGTCTTTTAAAACAGTAAACTCACAACTATTACGGAACGAAAATTCCACATGGAAAAAAGAATAAAAACTTTAAAAAATCCTTATTTCGTTGAACAAGATACTGAATTTATACCACATTTTGAATAAATGGAAAATTTAAAGGATCGTTTTAGTGGACCAAACGACATAGTAGAGTACACGTCTGCAATATAAGTTATCCGGCAGCTGAGAGAGATCCAGGAAGAATACCAGTGGTCATGAAAACTGGAAGAATAAAAGGGATTCCACAAAGTTAAAGCAGATATATTCTGCACAGAATCTTGTACTTTCAAGCACACAAATACATATAGCAATAATTGTAACAATAGTTTTAACCAACATTTGCTACCTTTACATTATGATGAAATTTATGCGAAATAGACGAGAAGCAGACCATGCCTCACAATGGATGCTTAATGTCATGAAAACGAAAAAAGCCTATTTTTCACTGGATTGTGAAATTAATACACAAAACGATTTCATCTGGTATTATCAAATCCTCGTCTATACCTAATCACATTACGTTTCATATAGTCTCATTTTGTGAGCTCTTTCGTTTTGAAGATTATTGCCATGTATTTGATTAAAAAACCTGCTCCTTTTTATGACAAAATTTAATCCTAAACATTTTTAAATAAATAATTTTCGATAAAAATTGTTGAAAACTTGCATAGAGAAATTACAAAACAACAATAATTTTAAGAAAGATTATACATTTTTACACTTCGCATTGGCAAATGCGAATATTTGGTACAATGAAAAACGGTTACCAGAAATAAGTTTTTGAAGCTTATACATTTTTCCATATTTATCAGAAATCCATATAAGTTTCGCTATCAAAATAAAATATGACATATTGCATGTGCAAATGAAAACTCTTGGTAGCGGAAGCATGTCTGAACTATTAAAATACATAGTATTAAAAAGATTAACTTCTAATGAAAAAATTCGAAAAATTTAATACAAGTTATTTACAAAAATTTAATGTAATCTGACATTTGTCAGATCAACTCCATTAAATTGTTGACAGTTAGAAAGTCAATGACTAGCAGGGGATTTGAGTATAAATCCTCCCGAGAAAATCCAAAGCAATCCAGAATATGTTTCGGTGAGGCTGGATGGTCACAGCATTTTTCGACAGACTTCTACCTTTGGATTTGTCCATGGGTGCTTCAGACCTCGGTCCAACAGAAGCTGCACATTACCTCCTCATGACTTTGTTGACAAAAATTTAATACATATAAATAAATCAATATCTATGAATTTTATAAAATTCATTTTAAATAACATTCCTTTTTAGGATGTGTTTTAAAAATGACTGGGCCATAAAAAAGAGTTTAGAAAGAAAAGGGAAAGGAATGTGTTATTTGCAACATTATAGTTGCACAATTTCAAAGAGTTTTATCGAACCAAAATTTTTGTAACTAGTTAGTACGTTCATCACTGAATATCGCTAGATATCAGATATCAGTGGATTTTACTTCCTGTTAGTGCTATAATGTAGCTAAAATAAAAAGTTATCTTGCAAACATTTTGCCTTAAATTTTATGATTCATTACAATGCTTTCCCAATTTCTTAATCTTCTTCAAAATTAATTTTGGAAATCAATAGGAGTTAATTTCCCCTTAAAACTTTTCATTTTCTTTTTTACTTTTATTTTTCAGATAGATAAGTATTTTTTAAATAAACTTTTATGTATCAGTGCAGTATAGTATTGTGATTATTTAATTATTTGCTCTCGATTTTTTGTATTTTTCTATATAAGGTGATGTTTTTAACTTGATCTAAAATTTCTCCCTTTTTTTACTCATCTAAAACAGATAATACAATCTTTTCTTGATAGGTAGCTGTCAATCATTGCAAATTAAGCGTTTGTCTTCGACAGAGAAATTGACAGTCCAACCCATCGAAGAACAGAGTGAAATAATGGAGCTCTTACTTAAAGTATGTCCCATAAATACTAAAAAATGGCCATATTTAAAATGGTGGAAAAAAGCCTTCGTTATCATAAAAGTAAGTAAATTATTACTTTTTTTAATCTAAAAGAGAATTTGTATTTTGAAAATGGAGAAATGGATTTTTAATATTTGTATATAAAGAAAAGTTCACATTTGTATATGAAGCAGTGTAATTTAATAGATTGCAATGAAATCTTTTAAAACCATTATTGATTTGAAACACTGATACTGCCACTTAAAACTTTGAAATATTATGCTGCCAATCCCTTCAGTTACATTGCATTTCGTCATATAAGGAAATTATCTCTTAAATGTTTTACATAAATTATTCTGGAATATTATTTATTCTGATGTTTAGGATTAAAGTATTAATATATGAATTCTCTCGAAATGATAAAACATGTTTCTCTGGAAACTTTTTACCTTCTGTAATCTCAGTGCTTGCAGTTATTAACATTTTTTAATTCCTCAGTAAGAAACAATGAATTGTAATCATTATATATTAATGTTATACAGAATTCATAAGAAAGTATATGCAATTAAAAAAAATAATCAACTGAATTTAATCCCAAGTTAATAACCAAAAACATCGAGATTCAAAGGAAAAAAAAAACTCTTATTAATCCTTATTAGATCTGAGCATGTGATGATATGTTATAGACGAAAAGAAAAAGTATTTTTCCTTGTAAAAATTGAAAATTTTATATAAAAATCAAAGATTTTTAAACAAATGTTTAGAAGTACATATTCAAGTATTCAAACAAAACATATCATTTTAACTAGTTTACGAAAAAATTCAATGAAAAGACATTTTCATAATTTGTAATCTAAAAAGTGAGGAAATTGAGAAATGCTATATTTAGTCATAAATTTAATCATCAAAATGTATAATTTAGCAGTTTCAAATTACTAGATCCTTAATCTCTCTTACTGTGATATACTTTATTTATTTTCAGAACATTGCAGCTTCTTTAAATATTTTGCAGACTTCCATATCTAGACGTTTGAATAATTCAATTCTCCTTGAAATGAAAATTCCAGCCACTAAACTTTGTACACTAGGATAAGCTGAAACAATATCTCACATTCAATTAAATATCATTAAAGTTTATCCACTGTAAAAACCTATTTCAGAGAAACATTCATAAATGTAAATTTATAACTCAATTATATACTTTTGAAATTTGTTTTCCAGAAGTGTTATACACTTTTATTTCTCAAAAAACATTTTTTTAATATAAATCTTTTATCGTAACTACTTAAATTGACTTATTTACTGTTTTACTTATTTAATAGTTTATATTCCTAGGTAAAAGTGTGTGTCAATTTTAATATTTATCTTATTAGTTATAACAGTAATGTGCTTTATAATAACTAAGTGAATACATTTTACTATAGTTTTCAAATTGTCCAATTCTAACTTTAAATATTTAAATGCAAGTATAAAAATTCATTTTAAGTCTTCTATAAATTTATAGTAAAATAAGAATACAAAAAATTTTTCACAGTAACGACACCACTAATTTTTTAATAGTATTTCTACCTTATTAACTCATTTAGAAGATAAGAATTGTAGAAAAATTAATTTGGTTTGTAGATATACACATTGGTTCGCGTAATCCACTTTAAGATACATATCTTGGTCAAATGACTGTAGGGGGGATGACCAAAAATTAAGAATATTCTTACCTACTTCCTCAATGATCAAAGATAAAACACTTAGTCGTCAATCCAAAAAGATGACAGAATTCTATTACGTATTATGCATGTTTATAAACGGAATAAATAAAGAAACCTCATACAAAAAGTATATAAATACGCAAAATACAAAACGTCGCACAAAAAGTATACCTATTATAAAGGAAAGCGGATAAATTTACTGAAACCAAATATCAATGCATTTTAAAAATAATCTACACAGAAAATACATATGCACTTTCTTTTGTTCTTGAATGACCCAAGTATATTAAATCTAAACATGATTCACAGAAACTAATGTCTCTTTAGTGCCTCCAAGATGATCAAAACAAAAATTGCTTGAGGAATGATAATCCAAATTGTAATTGGCCTTGAGGAATGATTATCCAAATAACATGCACAAATGTTACATCACTACTTTCATCATTGGATATCACATTATAGACAGCCAAAAAGTAAGAAGCTGTCATAAATTTTAAACATCCCCTGTCTATTTACCTCCTGAGAAGGCATTTTATTAGATAATTGGTTGTACTCATGTGTAGCAAGAGAAAAACCTCAAAATATTCCTAAGTATCCACTATGACAAATGGACATGAATAAGCTATAAGTACATATGGTATGCCTTGCCCTTTATTCAAGAGTGGCTGGGACCTATAACTCCAAATGTACACCTACTAAGTTATGGTAAGCCTTCAAACCTTTTTCTCTGACCCTACAAAGTTGACAGCCTTATAGTCTAAGTTAGCTATAAAGCATTTTAAAGTATTTTACAGCAATCTTAGATAGTTAGGCTGTCCACTAACCCCGTTTGGAAAGATTTCTAAATGACATAAATTATAGGGTCATAGAATTTTCGATCGTATAAACTGATTATCAGATTAATCCCCAACAGCACATTTTAATTTTGAATTACAACCAAATGACAAACTTGACGTTTGAATTAGTGTTTTCATACAAATATAAGGAATATTTAATATGTATGAGTCGTATCGTCAAAAAAAGATCAATGAGTGGATTAAGGAAGATTATAAATTATAAGCATTTTCATAAATTAATCACTTCCGGCATCAAACAACCAATCCAATAACATTATTATTAACGTCTTAAATATTGCTAACAAATAAAGAGTCTTACTTTCATGTTCTGATGGGGACCATAATGAATTTTCTATATCCATTTTAGCTAAGTTATTAAGAAAGACAGAGATATATTTTCACCTTATACAGCACAATGTTAATGATTCATATATTTTTTATAAGAAATTGACAATCCACACATCTTTGATTTTAAGATGAGGAGTATGTTTTAAACTATCTACCATAAGTCTTACTGAGAGATCTTACATTTATGTATTAATTATATCTTACAAGTATTAGTAATATAATATAGACTATCTTATACCTTACAAAACTATTTTATCCTTGCATTTAATCTCAAATGTATGACTGCAAATTAACCTTAAATACGCAATCTTTTTATTCGCGCATTAAAATGTTTTAACTACAAAAGATTATAAATCATTTTCTAATAATACATATTTTGTTTTTGTACACTACTGGCTACCCAAAATGCAAGATCTTGAAGAAAGCATGCAAATCAAGTGAAATTTATATTTTATGATTGTGGGGTGAGATACGCAAGTTATTAGTATTGCTGCGCATCCTCACATCACAGATGATTGTAGTGCTACGGCAAACGCTAAATAAAGGAGAAAAGATTGCAAATTTGAAGTACGGCAATTGTATTGCTTTGTTTTGTTTTCGTTTGTTTTTCTTTTGGTGGTATATGGTGTTTAATTATGCCTCGTAAAACGTATCGAGAGCTTTCAAAGTAAGTTAATGAATTCCACGGATAAAAATAGTAGCCAGAAGAGATTGAGGATTTTCTTTCACAGAAATCGGTGATCAGTTTGGAAAAAAGTATGCCATTGTGCTGCAGATCTTTAATCACTGGATATAAGAGAGAAAAGAAAACCAACGGTACTGATTGCGTCCACGTTGTTGCACCACTGTATATGATGACAGGCAAATTGTACGCATGACAGTAATGGATCACTCAGCCACAGCCCGAACCATAGCACAAAATATTACAACAAATCAGATTCAAATGCATCATTTTGCGTCACTTCATACCATTCGACGTCTGAATGAAATGTTTTCTTAGCGGACATCTACTTTCCATAACTTTCGTAGGTGGTAACAAACATTTTGAGACCTGCACTAAGTGTTCTTCGGTGCAGGCCTCTCCTGACCACATTTTATCTTATTTGGAGCACGACCTGATTTGGAATCCCCTTCTGCTGCTTGACTTTTTTAGGGTGAATGGATTTACGGACCTGATCTAGCTTTGCTGATCACGGGGACTGGAAACAACATGAAATGTCCAAACATCATCCCTTCATTAACCTTTGAGTCAAAACCATAAGATTACCACCAATAATGAGATGAACGGATGAACGGCGGATATGGACAATGAAATGGAAAAATATTGCCTTTACTAACGAATCCAGTTTCTGCCTAGAAAACCACAGTGGTCAGATTCAAGTCTGGAGATGCCATGGTCACAGACTACGGAATTGTTGCGCTACGCATTAAGATACTGGTCTTGTTCCCGGTGTAATGGTTTGTGGTGGCATTGGATTTCACTACCCCATTCCTCTAATATCTATTGCCGATAAAATGAACATTCATCACTACATCTTTGTGGTGCTGAAGCCTAAGTTTCTCCCAAACATTCAGTATTTGCCATTAGCCATAATCCAATAGAATATTTCGCAACCTCATATAGCACGCAGTGTTCAAGAGTTCTCCTTTACCAACCAGACATAATTGCTTCATAGTCTACTTGTCCTATCGATCTACTGTCAATCGAAAACTTATAATTCATGCTTACTTAAAAACTGGCCTGGGATATACCACCCACTGTTACAGCAGATTAACTCTCGCAATAGTGGTGGAAACCGCAAGAATAGCTATACCTCAAGGATACACCCAAAGCCTCTTTGAATTTATGCCAAGGTTTGTAGTGATAACTATGGGTAACAATGGGGGCTATATAAAGTATCCATTTTTTTCATCATCCACACTTTACAAGAAACATAAATTTCAATCACTTGAGCTTTGCATAATATATCATCTGCCAAATAAATTTTGCTGCTGTATCTTTTGTCTTTTTGTGTGAGTGTAATGTTGCTCTTTGAGTGGCTAGCACTGTAGTTAGAGCGGTTCTAGAAAATTAGGATTCCTTGATTTTTAAAATTGATTAAATTCAAATTGCTTCTACAATTTCATAATTATAAAAGAACTACATGACTACATAATTTTTATCAGAATAGCAGTTAAAATAATCTTGCATTAAAAAAAATTAGTTTTTCATTTTAATATTCTATACTATTTTCATAAAAACAAAAATTTTCTAATGTAAAAAGATATCCATGTAACAAATTCAAAAGTATATATTATTATTATCATATAATTACATTTAAATAATACTTATTTGCATAGTAATAAAAATTTTTCTCAAACTACATTTCAATTATTCATACTTTTAGATTCCAGCAATCTTTATAATGAGAATAACAGTTCCTGTGTTAGATGCTGGTTCGGAAGATATGAATTGGAATCGACTTCTAATTTGCATTCAATGCATAACAGGCCCAATATTCATTTGTTTAGTCAGTGAATGTAAGTTTTTTAATATAGCTCATTCTTTCAGAATATCGAATAATAATAATAACTTATCAAATTTTATTTTCAATTCTAATTGATAATAAATCTTTCAATAAAAAACAAAATATTAAAATTATTCACTAAAGTAGAAATTATCACGCAAATTAATCGTAATTATAAATTGTGCATTTATTTAAAATAAGAACTGTTGTATACAATTTAAGTTGATTATTCTTGTAAATTTATGTGAATACATAAAAGTTACTAAAAACAACAAGATTTTCAAAAAACTGTAATGTTGCCAAAGTATTTATGCAAATTTTTAAATTGATTATTTTATTTGGCGAAATATGTGTTTTAATTTTTAAAATATTCTACTGAAAAACTGAGGAATTTTTTACAAATACAATAAAGTTTGTACGTAAACATAAAAAAATTATACTTAAAAAATTTATATGAAAATGTGTTCAAAATGTAATCATAATATTCAATGAGATGAGATAAGGATATGTTATTTGGATGTGATTGAATGAATTCCGCCAAATATACATCTTGCGTGTTTAAAGAACACTTTTTAAGAAAAAAATTCAAATACATTTTAAGAAAAAAAAATGCAATACAAATTAACCGACTTAAATGATGGAAGAATATTACATAAAAAATGCCGCACATTTTGTTGAAATCTTATGCGTGAATCTTTACTAAGATACACATGAATTTATGTAATCCTTCATGAGAAATCTCGATTTCCCACTGTATTAATAATAACACATGAAATCTACTAATGATATTATAATGAGTTTTAAGGATAAATTTCCATTATATAGAAAATTTTATATAATAAAATTATTTTTCATGTGAATAATATTTGTAACTAACATTTATGACGTCGTAATTTCATAAATTGTTTTTAAAAACTGTGATTATACATTAAAATTTGGAAAATTTTTGTTATCCATAAGTAGAAGTTAATTAGTTATATAAAATCAGACGTTAAAGAATAAATTATGAGATAAGAATTAATTTTGAGGTAATCTGCACAAAGCATCTACAATATTTTTAATATTTATTACGTCCCCCCTATGTACAGATTGAAGTTCTGATTTACAGTTCTGAACCTATAAATTACTAAGAGAATATACTAGGGAAGGGAAACCACTATCAATAAAAAAATTATTACTTAAGATATTGTTACGTTTCGTTTTTAATATGAATAATTCCGAATTCGATTTCTCGATATGGTAAAAAAAATGGAATTCTTTCAACGTAACATAGAAAAATTATGGGCCGAAATGTCTACGCGACATTTAAATTGAAGACCGAAACTATCAATAATGACTTTGAAAAAAAGATCATATATCTATTCCTTATCGAAATTGAAACATTACTCGGCGATGCATACTGAAAAAATGGTTTTAAGTTACACATTAATGCGAGCAGTCACATGACCCGGAGCAGGAGCAAACTTTGATGTGGTGACGTCACTCGCTTCTTTTCTGGTTATTGGTTGTTATATATCCTCCCACCTTTTGTTTCGGGAGAAAACAAAACCTAAATGAAAAAGAAATAAGATAACTACAATTATAAGATTACAGATTTAGTTTTTTAGGAATTTTTACTAATCGTCCACTTCTGGTTGTTTTGGGTAAGTCCTTATCATCACTGAGCAAAATTGTTCTTAGAGAATCACTGGAAATGTCATTTTCTGATACCGGTGACAAATCATTTCCTTGAGCATCTGGAAAGGAATCTCTTCTCACATTAGATGTAGTTGGGACATCATCTTTAGCAGTAGTTGCTGAAATCTCTAAGGAAAAAATCCTCTGTATAGGTCGCACTAAAACACCGAATTGTGTTTTCAATTTCACAGTTCTGACGATATCATCTTTGCCAGGAATCAACTGCAGGACTTTAGCAAGAGGCCAGTTCAAACGTTTTTTATTGTAGTCTCCGATTAACACGATTTCTCCAACTTGTATTTTTGGAGTCGAACATGTTCTGTTTAGACGCTGTATAAGTTGAACAAGATATTCCTTTCGAAAGCGCAGCTTTAACTGCTCAGTTACTTTGGCTCGATGTTTAATTCTGATTCGAAAATGCTTGGCTTCAACTTCATCAATATCTGTTGTTACACTGCTTATCTTGAGATCGCTTAACAAAAACATGGCTGGTGTTATAGGCTTTAGATCTTCAACGTCCACTGAAAGATATGTGAGTGGACGTGCATTTATAACAGATTCACACAATCTGAGAGTACTGTAATTCTTCATATGTAAGTACAGCCTTTCCGAGGGTACTTTTAAGAAGATCTTTAACCACTCTAATCAGTCTTTCCCCAAAACCACCCCACCAACTTGCGGTTGGAGGGTTGAATTTCCAAGAAATACGTTAGAGGGCTGTTTCTCGAGTAATTTTCTCCCAATTCAAAAGTCGAAAATCTTCATTAGCTCCATGGAAATTTGTGCCGTTGTCGGAGTCAATGATTCGTGGTCTTCCTCTTCTGGCAATAAGCATTCGTAAAGACATTAAAAAGGCCTCTGTGGACAATGAGGAAACCAACTCAAGATGTACCGCTCTATATATGGCACAGGTGAATAATACTATCCATACTTTGTCCCTATGTTTAATGTAAAGGAGGCCAGCAAGATCAAGTCCAATTACTTCGAATACAGAAGCATCTTTCACTCTGTCAGTTGGTAGAGTAACTGGATCACTAACAAAAGGCTTAGATGTGAAGCATCGGCAAGGAATTTTCTCACTACTCCCCTTACTGTTTTTCTAACTTTAATTATCTAGTAATTTGAACGTAATAAATTTAATAAAATCTGGGTACCTGCATGACAGGGATTAATATGATATTGTTCAATCAATCTTTGAGTAAAAATGCTTTTATCAGAGAGTAAAATAGGGGATAGGAATGAAGGTTCGTCAATTCGTTCTGTTATTCGAGTTTTAATTCGAAGTATACCTTCGTCATCTTTAACTGCATTAGGATTTCTTAAATTATTTGGAAGAGGGAAAAATGTCTCTGTACAAGACGAATGAGTACTTTTTCTGCCGATTCTATTTCTTCGGACGAAAGGTTTCCGTAATTCCTTTCACAACTTCTTTTTCGTACATTGCTGATAAAACGTAGCATCCAATCAGTCATTCGTAGAATAGAAGTGAAACTAGAAAATCTCAGGGCATAGCAATCTGGTTCTGTACCACTAAGATTAATGTTACAAAACTTAACGATTCTTTTTTCCACTTCGATTTTGGTTGGTTCATACACTAATTTATTCTCAGGCCAATTTGCTGGTGGTTCATTGAGCCACTCGGGACCCTCCCACCAACGGGAGTCCAAAAACTGACGAATAGAGCAGCCTCGCGACAGAATGTCGATGGTATTGGAAACTCCAGGGATATGTCTCTATTCAGCATTAGGTGCCAATTGGTTAATTTCTTTAACTCGATTGGAGACAAAGACAGACCAATCTCCATGTTCCAGGATCCATCACAGTGATACCATTGAATCACTGCAAAATACTGTTTTTAAGTTACTTAAATTAAGGGTCGTTTTGATCGAATGAGCTAATCTTACTCCAATGGTGCAGGATAATAACTCTAATCTTGGGATGGTGATGGGTTTTAAAAAAGCTACTCGTGATTTAGCTCTTAACAAATTTTTACTCCATTGGAAGTGATAGTTCAAAGGAAAACACAAGCGGCATAAGCTACTTTGTTAGCATCCATGAATACATGTATTTGTGTCGAATAATTAATTTCTGCATAGCGGGCTATTTCAACATTATTTAGTAAATGTAAATCATTAACCCATCTTTTAAAACTATTTTGATCTTTAGTGGGTAAAGGAGAGTCCCAGGACAGTTTTAATTTCCACATGTCTTGCAATTTAATTTTTATGGGCAAAATGGCCGCTGACAATAAACCAATGGGATCAAAAATATTCTGAATCGTATCCAAAATTACTCTCTTAGTTATTTTCCCACCTACTTCTAAAACAAAAGGATTAACCTTTATATCACAGCTACATTTAAAAGTATCACGGTCCAAATTCCATAAAATTCCCAAAACATTGGTGGTGCCAGAACTTTTCGTAATGAATTTACACTTGACATTGCTCTCCCACCCTCGGAAGTTGAAACATCCACGTGAAAGAACGTCTATAGCTGTTAAAATAAAATGCTCTTGTTCTTTGATGTTGAAAACACTAGAAAGGCAATTATCTACGTAAAATGATTTTCTTAATTTTTCAATTATTTCGTTGTTTTCTACAAAAGTGTTGTTAAGCAAATGGGATATGGATCCTGCTAAAAGAAAAGAGCTGAAGTAACCCCAAAAACTACTCTACAATGTCTATAAATGACCATTTCATCTTCGCACGGATAAAAGAAGCGTAAAAAGTCTCTGTACCTTGGAGCAATAAACAACTGCAAAAAAGCCTTTTCGATATCTGCAGGCAGGCCAATGGGATATGAAGGAAATCGGTCAATCAGGTCTGGGATTAATTCAATGAGTTTTGGCCCTTTATATATAAAAGTTCATTCAAGGACGGCTTGCCACTAGAGGCATCAAAGACTAGTCTTAATTTTGTAGTAGTGCTTTCAGTTTTGACTATAGGCCTATGGGGTAAATAATAACACTGCCTGTCACTTATAATTTCATTTTGTGGTACCCTTTCAATTGTATCAAGACGCTCCCATTCCTTAAACACCATTTCGTAATCCTTAGTTAATTTTTTATCTTTTGATCGTTTACACATTTTTTTAAGTCTATTCCAAGTTAGTTCCTTGTTATCGGGCAAACTTGAAGTATCTGTTTTAAAAGGCAAACCTAACTGGTCTCTCCCAGAAGGGAGTACAGTAAGACCCCGCTTAACGCTGTTTCGTTTAGCGCTGTTTCGGTTTAGCGCTCTTTTATTTCAACCCGGGGATTCCACGAAATCGCTCGCAGCATACGGGGATTCCCCGAAATATTATGCAGCGATAGGTTTCAAATACATATCCGAAAGAGTGTACTTGTGTTTCTTGTTTGGTGCGGTATTGTACAGACATATTTTTATTATTGGAAACATTTGTTGACATTATTGTAAGTAGGTATTAATTTACATATTTAATACTATATTACAGTGTCAAATATTTTGATCTTTAGTTTTTACTATGGGTGATAATGAAAAAGAAAAGAAAGCAACCAGAAAAAGCATTTCACTCAAAACTAAAATGGAAGTGATTAGAAGATTAGATTCTGGTGAACGTCAAACTCTAATTAGTGCTTCATTGAATTTGCCAACTTCAACAATAAGGACCATCATGAAGAATAAAGAAAAAATACTGTCATCGGCAACTACAACTACGTCAAGCTCTGCAACTAGAATTACCCGTTCTAGAAATAATATCATAGAGGAAATGGAAAAACGACTGTCTATATGGATTGACGACGAAATTGACCGCAATATGCCAATAAGCCAATCTATCATAATGGAAAAAGCTAGAAGAATTTTTAATTACATTCAGGCTGAGACAATTGACACAAGTGAAACTTCCGTTGCTAGTCGAGGATGGTTTAATAGATTTAAACATCGAAATAACCTTCACAACATAAAGATTACAGGAGAAGCAGCAAGTGGTGATACAAAAGCGGCGGCTGAATTTCCAGCGATATTTAAAAAAATAATTGAAGAAGGAAACTATCCTCCAGAATTGGTTTTTAATGTTGATGAAACAGGCTTGTTTTGGAAAAGAATGCCGAAACGAACATTTCTATCCCGTGAAGAGAAACGGGCACCAGGATTTAAAGCTGCAAAAGATCGCTTAACCCTTCTACTAGGTGTTAGCGCAAGCGGAGATTTTAAATTAAAACCATTACTAATTTACCATTCCAAAAACCCAAGAGCGATGAAAGGCATATCTAAATCAACTTTACCTGTAATTTGGGAGTCTAATAAAAAATCATGGATAACTGAGAAAATTTTCCAGGATTGGTTCACTGAACATTTCTGCCCGTCTGTTAAACGTTATTGCAAAATTAAAAAACTTGAACAAAAAGCACTTCTGTTAATTGATAATGCTCCAAGCCACCCAACAAATTTATCAGACTTAACAACATGCATTCCAGTCGAAGTGGTTTTCTTGCCGCCTAACACAACTGCCTTAATTCAACCAATGGATCAAGGCGTTATATCAAATTTTAAGGCTTATTACTTGCGGTGAACCTTTAAGCAAATGTTTGAAAAAACAGACGGAGAAGAGAACCAGTCCATAAGAGAATTTTGGAAAAACTACAACATCGTGGATGCTGTAGAAAACATAGGCCTTTCTTGGAATGAGGTAACAGAAAGATCTTTGAAAGGAGTATGGAAGAATATTTGGCCGGATTTAAGTAAGAGCGATGACGTTGGACACTCTGTCGATGTGGATGAAATAGTGGAAGAGATAGTGAAATTAACGAAGCAAACCGGTTTTGAAGGGGTAAATGTGGAAGATGTCGAAGAAATAATTCAAGAAGCAGCGGCTAGTCTTTCTAATGATGAGCTCAAGGAATTAACTGAACAAGAAGAAAACAAAAATGTTGACAGCAGTGATTCAGAAGAAGAGCAAAAAGAACTTTCGATGGCGTTTGTAAAAAGGAGTTTGTCTACCATAACTGAAATAATGGATCAATTCATTGAAAATGATCCGAATTTTGACAGGAGCTCAAAAGTAAGGCGTGGTGTTAGAGATGCTCTATCCGTTTATGAAGAACTTTTAAGAGAACAACGCAAAAGAAAAAGGCAAACAACATTAGATGCTTTTGTCACAAAAAGGCAGAACACTGAAAACGCGGAAGGCTAACTAAATATGACTGACTTAGAATTTTATTTGTTTTTTTAAGAATATTCGTTTTGTTATTTATATTTTGTTTTTATTTTTGCAAGAAATAATAATGTGGTATTAATTTGGGCTTTAAGAAATAAATGTTTGGTTTTATTTTTATTAAAAAAACATACTTTTTAAATTTAATACCTAACCAATTTCCTAGCCATCTTCCCCTAACCCCAATATTTACATGTAAAGATAGCCTCGTTTAGCGCTGTTTCGCATTACGCTCTACTTTGATGGAACGTATCCCCCGCGTTAAGCTGGGTCTTACTGTATTTCCAAGCCCTCATGAAAATCTTTTAATAACTCAGAATGTACAATATTTATATTACGGTTTTCAGAAGGATCTAATATACCAAGATTTTCTAGATTCCAAAATTCACTAACAGATAAATTATTAGCATGCAAAGATAAAGCACATAAAACAGAGTCATTATTTACATCATAATTATCATTTAATTTCTGCTTTCCAACAACAGTATACCCCAGCCGGGTTTCAATAGCAACTAGACTTGATTCTAACTTCACAGAATGACCAGTTAACAACATTCCTGCCACATCGGATCCAATCAAAAGATTTACATCATAATTAGGGATTAGGGATACATCATAATCACTCAATATAATCCCCTTTTCGTTCAGTTCATGAATAGTCATCATATCAGTTTGTTTAGGAACAAAACCACAAATTTGGTTTTCAGATAAAACCTCAATTTCACAAGAAAAATCATTTTTCAAACTAGCAATTTTCACATCTTATACTTCATGAGAACAGGGTTTCGTTTCTTGAAAACCAAAAAGACCATGCATTAAATATAATGACATTTTGGGTTTTAACTTTAATTGTTTAACTATTCCTGAACTGAGGTAAGAACGTTGGGATCCTGTGTCCAAGACTGCTCTTACTAAACAGTGTTTCTTTTGATTTATATCTTTAACAACAAGAGTCATTAAATAAACATTTTCTACTCTAGAATTATTTGACAATACATTTGTAGATACAGTTTCGTTTTTACTGACAGGACTGTTCCCTTTATCTGATTAACACATAAGAGTACAGTGATTTTTATTACAATGGAAACACTTCATCTTAGTCCTGCAATTTTTAGAGTATGTCCTGTTATCAAACAGGAGTAACAGGCCCCTTTCTGACTAAGAATTTTTCTCTTTTCATCTAAATGCATTTTTCTAGCAGAAAAACAATCTTGGATGGGGTGTTTCTTATTGCAAAAAAGACAATCAAAATTCCTCTTACCTAGATTTTCTGTTTCGGATATACTTACAAGGGCGGCATCCGTAGTAATATTCCCTTCACGGGATTCCTTGTGTTTGTCGATTCGGGGAGCTCCAAACCTGGTACGGGCGAGCACAACCATTTCTTGTCCTTGAACTTCTTGTCTCAGAAAAGACATCAAATTTTCTAACGAACGTACTTCTCCGTCAAGTGTAATTCGGTTTCTTTCCCAAGCTATTAGGACACTCTCAGGCAAGCACGATTCCTCAAGGGGAGTTAAAAAGTCCCCGTACTTTTCTTGAGTTCTTCCTAGGCTGTCCAGTGCGTGCAATTTTGATTCCAGTTCATCGTAAAGAACAGCTAAATCCGTTTTAGTTCGGTTTGAGGAGGCATTTCTCATTACCATAGTTAACAAGTCTGTGACGTAAACCTGAAGAAGCAGATCACTCCGCCCGAAGCGATCCTGTAACTGTTCTATGACTTTGGGATAGTTATCCGCTGTTGGCGGGAAACTTTCTACTAATTTTGCTGCTTTCAATTCTGGCACTATTGCCTGTAGCAAATACTGGAACTTGTCTTCTGGTGGAATTTTCTCATCATCATCAATTTTGGAGAACTGTCTCCAAAAACCAAACCATTCTCGAGCCTCACCGGAAAATCACTTTAGTTCTAACTTCGGGAGCTTGAATTGTTTCGTATTTGAGGTATCTTGAGAGACTTTCGTTTTCATAGTTACTTTACGGCATTTTTCAAAAAGTTCAATATATCTATCACGATATTCTTCTGCTGTAATGAAATCTTCTTCATATTTCCGTTCTCTACTTCTTGTTGAGAAACTTCTAATCTTCTAAATTTGTCTTCTAACTGCGTGGATAAAACCGAAATAACATTCTTATCTACTTCTGGTTTCAGCAATTCTTCTTGAATTTTATTCCTGCAGACTGTAAAGGATGCTCGTTGCCCTTTTCGTTTCTGTTTCAACAAATCCATTCTTCAGTAAAACTTTAATTTCAATCTTCGTGCCCCACGTTGGGCGCCACTTATGTTACGTTTCGTTTTTAATTTGAATAATTCCGAATTCGATTTCTCGAACTGGTAGAAAAAATGAAATTCTTTCAATATAACATTGGAAAATTATGGGCCGAAATGTCTACGCGACATTTAAATTGAAAACTGATATTATCAATAATGACTTTGAAAAAAAGATCATATATCTATTCCATATCGAAATTGAAACATTACTCGGTGAGTGCCGGATGCATACTGAAAAAATGGTTTTAAGTTACACATTAATGCGAGCAGTCACATGACCCGGAGCAGGAGCAAACTTTGATGTGGTGACGTCACTCGCTTCGTTTCTGGTTATTGGTTGTTACAGATATAATGGATTTATTTATTTTATTACATTACATATATTCAGACTTGTATGCTTGATTCTTGAGATCCGCTTGTAAGTCTTCGTCGATAATAGGACAAATCGCACAATGACAGATGTACAACCACAGAAGAATAACGAAGAAAAACACCCAGGGCCACGGTGAGATATAATGGACAATGATCAAAATTCCTTTGCGAAGGTACTGCCAATATTTCATTCAGAATTCTTATATAAAAAGCCAAAAAAGGAAATAAATCTTTTCTTGAATTAGAAAAATTTGAAGTAGTTTGTCATCCTTTTTACTTTACTACACAGATGATGAATTAACAAATCCATTCAAAGTGAGAAAAATAAGAAGCATTTGATTGATTGATCAAAATGTGGAAAATTGCTTAGGAATAACGCAAGGAAATCAATTAAATGAGTAACAGAATTATACGAGTTTAACTTGAAGTGACTTTAAAAAAAAATTGTGAAACCATAAATAAGAACGTAAAAATACTGAAAAATTTTGATTAAATCGCGCGTGATGATAAAAATATCATTCAAAAGAGTTATTCTTTTTTTAACTAAAATTTAGTTTTATTTATTAATATTTGAATTTGTTAAAAATTGTTTTTAAGTTTTATGGTCTCTTTTTTAATGAAATTTTAATCATTAAATTACAGCGATATATATTACTAATGAAATGTTTATATATCCTTATGGAATACCTTAACTAAAATTTACATAAATATCCCTGCCAACAAATAGGGAAATTATTTCCAGTTTATTATTTTAATTGTCAACTGAAGTCATAAACTAGGATTGTGAATTAAAATTACTCTAATTTTTCATTTCAGATGCATTTTACTTGATAGGTGACGTCTTTCCTATATTTATAATACTTTTCTGCGCATGCGTATGTTGTGCTGTTCTAGTGTATTGTACTTCAAAACGTGACATACCTCCCAAATATTGCTGGCTTTTCGCATATTTAGGATTTGCTGTTTCTGTCACGTGGACTTATTGCTTGGCCAATGAAATTGTTGCTCTATTGCAGGTAAAAAAATAGTGCTAAAACAGAAACACGATTTTTTTTTAATTAGGATAATATCATATGACTTTAATGTCGTTAAACTGTGATCAAATGTAAATCAAAAAGTGATATAGTTAAATATTAATTGGATCAAATTATTCATAAGTTTCAGTTTAATGATCGTTATAATAATAAATCACTTTTAAAGATTTTCTTCTTTATTTCAGATTATTGGTGTTATATTCAATTTAAGTGATGCTATTTTAGGTTTGACATTTTTAGCTTGGGGAAACTCAATATCAGGTATGATTTTTATAATACATCTTCTTTTCAATTATATCATTTAGTTCATAATGAATTTTTGCTTGCATAATTAAATATATAAATACCCTCGAATACATAATATTAGATAATATTTTTGAATAAAATTTAACTTTTTACGAAAATAAGCAAAAGAATAATTTAATTAAACTTATTAGTTATTAAACTTTTGATGCAGCGAACAAAATGATTTATGAATAACTTAACGAAATAAATATCTTTCAACGATTTTTAGACAAATTCTCTCATAAATACAATGTTCAAAAATATCAATATTTACAGTAATCGAACTTTTAAATTGATTTTAATTTTCGTTTTTAAGAGAAACGCACTTATTTTTTAGTAAAATTATTAAATAATAAAGGTTCTTAAATATAAATCAGTGCATGAAAAAGATTATATTCTTAATTAAATAAAAATTGATGGTATTTCATATTTAAGAGAGCTATAATGAACACTAGTATAAAAAGAACTCGAGAATAAATTTGTTCGCAACTATGACGAAAACAGCTAAGTTTACTAAATCTCTTTGGTAAAAACATCCTAATGTCAAAATAAACAAAGCGCAATAACTTTGTGTTTGCCACTGCTTATTTCATTGGACAAAGGACATGTGACATCATTCAAATCAAGCAATGAACACGTGCATCCTGACATATTCACCACGTGATTGTAAGTAATTATTTTATTGAATGATGTGTGCGCAAGTGTTTTATATTTTATGGGGACATTTCTTGATTTATAAACCCTATTATGAGGTATTTCACATGAAATGAAAAAGAGTATTATCTGCTAAAGTGTATTAAAAAATATATGTTTCAGTAGAATGAAAAATGAAAGAGAGCTTTGTGGGCATTATTTTTGCCGTATTTATTATTTATTTTTTTAATATAAAAATTTATTTTCTCATTTTTCATTTTCCATTATCGGTTTTTACATAAGGTCCTTTATATTTCAAAGTAACTTTCTCAAAATACTTCCTACGAATACGGCTAAATATATTTTAATAAGACCATGAGAAGGACGTAGTTTACGCCATAAAAAATGCTTAAAGTTTTATAAATTAAAGGGTTTTTAACTATAAAAAGCTTTAAATGTAGCACAATTCAAAGAAGAAATTTTAAAAATATTCAAAAGCTTATCATAACGCGAAATCTGAAAATATCATTTTCAATTAATAACACAACATATATTCCATTCTATTATAAGTTATATGCTTTCTTTAAAATCATCCATAGTAACCATATAATATTGAAAACCTTCGTCTTTGGAATAAAATTAAAATATGTATTTCAGAGTGTAAAATGTAATCACACTAAACGAGATTTGAAACTTGTCTTGTGTAAACAAAACCTGTCATTAGACCTTGATATCCGAAGTTTAAAAAAAAACAATTTTTCAACTATAAACAACATTATGAGATCGCACCAAACTCTTACCTAAGGAGTATTAAACCCTTTAATAATGTCTTTAAATAATTTGTAAATTTATGTGTGTGTGTGTGGAAGTGGATTTTTTATAGTCAAGCAAATCAATATTATATATTCAATCACATTTTAGAGGTAAGCGAACAATTTTTTCTGCTTAATTCTAGCTGGCAAAGGAGGAATTGCTCTCTTGCTGATAAGTTGGTAAATAGCAATCTACAAAATGAGAAAAGATGTAAGCACAGAACAAAGTCTAAAATTGTTAGAGGGAAATTTTAAAAGTAAAATACCAAAAAAGTAGTCTAAATACTAAGCATTGTGTCTTACTGCATGTGTATTGTTATGGAAAATTAATAAGAGTAATTATAAATTGAGGGTGTGTAAAACTATTTTTAAAGACAAAGGATATCAAAATGCGGAATGCTTAATTGCATTTCAGTAGATAAAGAAGTAGAATGAAAGGAACAATTCTATTTAAAAAAAAAATAGTATTTTACTCAATTATGACTAGAAAAGGAGCATGTATTTATTATAAATTATTTTGTTTTGCCGCTCACACGAAAACATGTTGGCAGCAAAGTGATTTAATTTAGTACATTTAATTGAGGCTTTATAGAGTTGTAAAAATTAATTTAAATATCATGCCCAATCTTCCTGTTTTTTTAATGAAAACACGCTAAAAAATTAAAAAACATTAAAAAATTAATAAAATTATAACATTTTAAAAATTCTTTAAAGCGAAACAAATTTTGTCTAATAATTTTTATATTAAGCTAAATTTTTTTTATTTATATTATTCAGATTATTTCAATCAATAAGTATCAAATTAAATCAAATATATATATATATATATATATATATATATATATATATATATATATATATATATATATATATATATATATATATATATATATATATATATATATATATATATATATATATATATATATATATTTCAGTTTTTATTAATTACGTATTACGAAGGTACATTTAAATTTATTAAAATTATGCAATATTTTTATTTTTCTCATAAACTATATGATTTCAGATTTTCTGTCCAACTTAGCAGTCGCAAGAAAAAATTTTCCTAGGATGGCAATATCAGCTTGCTATGGAGGACCCCTTTTAGGTAAAAAAAATTTGTATGAATGTTGTAATAATGTATTTTTTAGTACAAATAAATACACGCTAGTACAAGTTATGAAATTGTTGATGTAATATTAAAGTACTTAAATTATATTTGATATATTTATGTCAATCAAATCAAAAGATTGAATAGCTTGTATACCTACAGCTGTCCATGCAACTTAATACCACAATTCATTGATGATATTGACTTTCATGAGGTGCTACTAGTAACTATTGACCAGATGTTTTCTAATAAGTAAGAGATCTGGAAAATTTGCTGACTAGAATAGAACCCAAAGATTTTCTGTACAAAAGAAATGTCGCACAATATTAGCAACATGAAGTCATGCATTATTCTGTTGAAACGTAAGCTTTCGTAAGACTCAAATAAAGAACAGAGAAACGAGCCTATCAAAAATGTAATTGTTAAAGTGCTGTCAGTATAGGATCAAGAGATAACCAAGGCATGATCCAAAGGTATCCCATACCGCCATTCCAGGTAATGGGCCAATATGTTGAATGTACGCTCATAAGTTGCATTTGCGATCGTTATATTGTAATGAGAATCGATATTCGTCTAAAAACATGATATCACCTCATTCAAGAGACCAGGTTCGTCATTGATCATTCCATAAGAAAACTGTCCAATCGGTGTTATAGCGTCAGTGGTAACCGAAGAGATTTATCAATAGTCAACGAATTGATAGTCAGATTCTACGGTTATAACGCGCCGATTTTCATGCTATTCCCATTTCTTGTGGTGAAATTTGTGACATGTTTGTGTAATACATGAAGACACATTTAATACATAAAAAAATTTCAAGGTATTTTATAACATATTTCTTTCTTTGCGTGTTAGTGATAATAACCAGCTGTAACCCAACACAAGCTGTTAGTGATGGTGACTGTCCTACGACTATCGATTCCATATTCTGCAAATAGCCATGGAAATTTGATGATGCAAGAAGCAATATTTAGATAAGACAACCCGCAATCTCTATAGGGTAAAATTTCTATCGATCAAGGACAGAAACTTGTCCAGGGGCATTTCTCCTTAATTCTTTCAATCTTATTTAAATGTTTCTTCCTTATATCCTAACTATTTCAAAACATCGGACAAATATAATCTAGCTTACGAATCCTCAACTAATAACAAATATATTCAATGGATCAGAAATATGGAGAGGAAATGTTTGAAGCTATTATGCAATCCATTTGGAATAATATTGTTGCACCTTCATAACCCTGTAAGACATTACACTCTCCCTTTGAAATATGGTCTTAAATAAATTTAAAATTAAGATGAAACAAAGGTATCAAAACCTATGGAACTCATTCAAAAACTATTGAAATAAACAAATTTTTGGTATATTTCATTGATAGTAGTCGAATCGTTTTTGCAATTATTACCAATTACAGGCTTTGATTATAATTTGCTTTCGAAATTTACCAGTATTTCAGCTTTCATCTGGCCGTAAAATTCAAATAACTTGTAGTCAATATTATCATTATAATGATTATATTTGGTGCCGATCGATGTCTGAGTGGTTAGTGTTCCTAACTCCTGAGCTATGGGTCCAGGTTTCGAATCCCGGTTAGGGCGAGGACGTTACTTTCTTTCTCTGTTCTTTCATCTGTGATGATGTATGAATGTGGCCCACTCTATAAACAGGCTTGTGATAGTATGGCGCAGGCAACGCTACTCGCCTCCGTGACTTGATTCACAGGTGCCCGCTGGGTAACGACAAATGAGTAGCAGTTTCTAACCTTGTTGTGGCATATGATTCGTCACTTAAGTGCCCGCCGTTGGAAAAAAATGATTATATTTGGCTGTTTTGGTGATATATGATTTTTAAACATTATAAATTTGAATTTTTTCAGAATTTGAAATGAAAAATTTTACGTTTTTCTTCATCCAACGAAAATTTAGAAACAATCAGAGATGAGTTAGTTCATATTTTAGTTGTATACTTTATGTATCTTCTTCTATCAAGATTTCCCTTTCCAGATTTACTAAATAAGTAAATTTCCACTTGAAGATTCATTCTTTGATTAGAATTTATATTTTTACCGTAATTTACCTAAGAATCAATTTAATATTATTCGTAAATTACCTTTTCACACTTATAAATCCACATTATGTGTATTGTGACTAGGAACATAATTATATATGTTATGATGGAAAGAGATTTCGGATTGTAGAATTGTTATCGTTCCTCCAAAATCAATATCCTTATAATTTTGATCCTCCATTAATCATTGTCCATAATTTTTGTGCACACTACACTTAATGTAAAAGCATTAAGCTGTATGAGTTATACTCAACACGGATAGATCTTTTTTGCTTCGTTGATTTAGTCATGAAAGATCAGAGTCCTTTACCAATTTTACTTTCACAATTTTAAGTAAAGAACGACATGATAAGGAAAGTAGTGATAACTCTTTAAAATACAAAAAATTTCTGACAATATTACTACATATTGGAGTTTGAAAAAAAGAGAACTTACATCAAAATTTAATAAACCGCTTGTAATTCCGCAAGTCTGTACAATAAGTTGGCGCCTGAAGTCATAAATATTATAAATAAACGAAATGTGAAGTCCCCTTTTCCCTCTATTGCTCTTTTTTTACTTCAGTAAAATTTCCCTTTTCTTCAATACTACAGTTTAGCTAGACACAAATATATAGGTTTGATTAATCTTTAAAACTCCTTAATTTTCATTTTAGAAAGCATTAACTTTTATCTTTTATTACCTTTATGCATATTTGTGCATAAAGGTAGTAAACGATATAAGTTAATGCTTTCTATGAAATACTTTCATTTTGATTGAAATACTTTCATTAGAAGAAATAAAAGTATTTCATACAAATTATTCATTTGAAATACTTTCCTTTTTTTCTAAAAATATACCTTTAAATTGTTTTAACTACCCATTTCAAAATTTCCTATTTTGTTAATTGGTTTTATGTTCAATAGATGCTTTATTACACGTACAAATATAAGATAAGTGATTAAAATACCATTTCCAAAACAAAATATTATAAATTAGCTTACTTTATACTTGTTTTAATCAATATTTTTCACTGTTTGGATTTTAAAATATATATTTACATTCTTTTATGTGTATAATATACATAATATTTAAATACTTCACATTTTATTTTCAGCACTGTTATTGGGATTAGGAACACCCTGTATTTTTGAAATCATAAAAGGTCGCTCTCCACCATCATCGCCAGTAAGACATTTTTAATATTTAATAACATGAAGAGCATTTTTGTGATACATTTCATTTTTAGAATTCATATAGTAAACATTAAATTACAATAAAAATTCATTATTTTTCATTTTGTATTCATATGTGAATTTCTTCTCTTCATCAATATTTAAAAATATCAATATTTCTTCATTATATTAAGATCAAATGATAAACATATTTCTGTTTATTATTATTGTACGAAAATACCTTTATTTTCATACTAAGAAAGTAGTAATTAATATTTTTAAGCAAATGCTTGGAAGAAAATTTATTTAGAATATCAGAAATATGAAATAATTTATGCTAAAAGAATAATTTAATGTTTGGAATTTTAATAACTCATAATTCTGATGAAGAAGTAATTACATATTCTAGTCATATACTTCCTTACCAAATAGGAAAAGTTATTAATAATAATCATTCATTATGAAAATAAAGCTTCAATCATTTAAACATATTCAAATTATTAGAATTAAATACGTTGTTAAATGCGTTAAATGAATATGAAATTTTCACACACAAGCATTCATCATCCTACACACACACACACATTCAATTATTTTTCTTAATTCTTCGCAAGGAAACTTGGAATATTTTTATACCTTCCTTATCTCTCTCGCTTATGAATCTACAGCAGTCTTTAACTAGTTTAAAATAGTTTTAAACTGAAAAGTCTAATTAAGTCTTTCCATGCGAATAATAATTATGGATAAATAACTCAAAGGAGAACATGCTGTTTCGATGCCAATGTTAAATTCGAAGAGAAATTCTAAAGAACTTAATTAAGCAAGAATCTCAATTATAATTTTATATTTTGGTGTATGTTAATTGTTATAAACTTAACAACTTTTAAGAATATTTGGTAGTTTATAAAATTAATAGTTGCTAAATAAGAAAGTATTTCAGAATATAGATATCACTCACATAAAAATACTATATTATAATTAATCTTTCAAAAGCAACATATATAACCTCAGTTATTTAATACTTTAAACATTAAAAATTATTCTACAAACATTTCGAAATTTAGCATAAAGATTTTTTTACCTCACTGAAAGAATATTTATCGACTGCTAGCTTACCTGTAGCGCATGCCACCTTAGAAGAAAGTTAGTTCAAGGAAACTCGTTATGATATTTCATTTAAAATTATTCATTTTCAAATAGAAAACATTTAAAAATGTCATTTTAATTCTATATATTTATTCAATTCCTTGTAAATGCATCAATGAAATAATTGATAATCATTATTTAAAAACTAAAAAAATGATATTTGATAGTCATTATTTCAGAGACTGAGTCACTACTACTTAAATAGAAGTGACTCAGTTTCTTAATATGTTCCGAGCAGTCATTTTAGAACTTTCAAAATGATGAGATTGTATTCATAATTGGAGAATAAAGTGATATTAACCTAAACTTAGAGCCATAATTATTGAGTAACTGTAAAACAATTTCGGTATTTCCAAATACAATATAGCCCATCAGGAAGATACTATTACCCACAGAAAAGTTCCGATTCTTCAATCAGATTTTGATTTATAACGAGGATAAAAAAAATCTCGTTTTTTAATGATATTCACACGAGCTAATAGATACCCATAAAATTTTCCCTGAAAACAAATACGTAGATATAACTAGATATAATCTTAATCAGATTATATCTAGTCCGAGATACATCTAGGTAATAACTATACATCAGGAAAGAAATGTTCTAAATGTGGTTTTATTGATGTTATTTATTAATTCTAATTCCTCAAACAGAAAAAGAAGATTTTCCTTTTTTTTAAAGGTACAAGGAAATATGATTATTTCCAAGTCCCTTCTAATTGTAAGCATCTGATTTGCTACGGAATCTGAAAAACAGAGAATGAACTCTACCATATATCCAAGAATTAGATTAATTGTACTATATGTTCACATAACTTTGTATACCTGAAGTTTATATCACTACCAGTCATCAATTTATCTTTAACGAGAGACATGTCTCCGCCGACAGAAGTGTGATCAAATGGAATGTCTCGTCTTGTTCACGATTTCAGTCTTTTTACTTTTCAAGCGCACTGACACTAGTAGTTCTGACATCCAGAAAACATGTACTTCATAGCTATTCCTCTTTCCCTTTCAGAACATCATTGCTTCTCTTCCGTCTAGGGCGTTAAACCAAGCGCTTTTTCTGTGCACTTGTAAACAAAAAGATGCTTATGCAAATGTTAAATATTTTTTTGGTTCATCAACTGGTCACTGCATCATTCCAAATATGACTATTCTTAATATGATTATCATAATATATTATCTTAAATGTGATCAATACATCACATGATGCTGCGGAAAAATGGAATGTATAAATTTATTTATCAATGGATTAAACATTTGTTTTGCATTTATAGTCTTTTTCGTAATGCACAATGCATTATTATAAAATCTCTCCTTCCTTTGTAGATAAATTTCTTTAGTTTGTCTTGTCAAACTGAGTACTATTTTCTCCGACAGTGTAGATGGTTTAAGCACATTTTCAATGTATTTGAAGGAATGTGAAAAAAATACTGCAAAGAGATAAAATTTTCAAAAAAATGGGTGAAATTAATTTTAATATTTATGTGAATCATGTTTTTTTTTAAAAAATTCAATAGGTAAAATGCTAGAAAACGAGTAATTAACACATGAATTTCCGACTGTATATCCAAGAAAATAGAAGCACTCATTATTTTAAAAACTTAATTTATATAACCACAATATAAATTTGAATTATAATTTAAATCGATTGATTTAGAAAAGTTTAAGGAAAAATGCTTTTTTTAATGTGCATTTTAAGATGAAAATTTTAACAATTTTACATAGATTAATTTCTATATTTAAAGTTTAATAAAGAAATCGCGTGCGCGCGCGATTTAAATTACCTCATTTAGATTTACTACTGTTCCATTTAAAAAGTTCACTGGTCGGAAATAATTTAGATAACTAACATCTTTGAAGGAAAAAGAGGGTCGTAGTATTTTCTAAATAAATTCAAACACTTGATGCATTTTGATCAGTTCAACTGCCTTCATTTCCAGGTTTTTAAAAGGAAAAAAAGATTGTGACACCAAAAACTGATTATTTGAAAAAAAATATGATTTCTTTTACTTTTTCAAAACATCTTTAGACAAATTCCTTTTTAATATAACAGTAACATTTATTCAATGAAAAGACAGAAAAGTATTTTAAGATGAAAAACGTTTCTCATAATTGATGCTGGAAAATATATACTAAACTTACAGCTATTACTTCTTCATTTAAAATTGTTTCACACACTAATAGGACTCCTAAATTAACTTCTGAAAATAAAAATAAGAAAAGGCTTTTGGTGCTTTTACTTAATCGAACTTTTAAATACAATAATTTTTCTTTGCAGTATTTAATGGTGACTTTATTTTTTCATCTATTAGTCAATTACACCTATATCTTTCAAGTGAAAAATGAGAATTTCGTTAGCTTTTCATATTTTTCGATTATATTAATAAATGCATTTCATTATTTGTTTATTTAGAAACCAAGACAGATTTAATAACATAATATGCACATAAAATGAAAATATGTAAACAGAATTGGTAAAAAAAATCCTATTTCTTATGTTCACAAAATCTTTTATAGATTTTGTGAACATAAGAAAAATGTAATTCTTAGTTAAACAAATTCATTTTTAATTTAAGTTATAAGTTAATTAATTTCATATGAAACACTTAATCTTTGAAGCACTATATCTTGCAGTATATGCTTATACCTATTACAAAATTTTGGTCACAGTGCATATTACAGCCATAACCATAAAATATATCTACATCATTCTTAATTAGCTTCTATTTTAGTAAGCATATTTTAAATTAGTATTTTTTATTTAATTGCATAATCCAACATGATTGTTTAAAAATTAACAGTTGAAAATGTAAATTTAATTTCTCAATAAGCACAATTCTTTTTTTTTTTTTTTTTTGAAAATTTAATTTCATAAAAAAAATTTTAACTTATTTTTTTCATTCTTTAACTATATAAATTAATAAATAAATAGTAACTAATAAAACTATGTCATCATTTCATTAATACTTCAGAAGCATCTAATTTACATAAAATTGATTAAAAATTTGACTTCCTAGAAAAAATATATAATTTGTGACAGCCCAATGAGTAAGATGCAGCTTCATGAATATTGAGCTGCATTGCCTCTAAAATGTAACCTAAATAAATACATGAATGCAGCTCAATATTCATTGAGCTGCACATTCATGTATTCATTTAGGCTAATTTTTAGAGGATATATATTTCTGCATTTTAAGAAGACCTTAACTTATATTTTATTCAAAAGAACTATTAATGTAACTTCCTTGTAAAAATGAGAAAATGTAAATTTTCATATAGCTTTTAAAACTTATTTAGTTATAGTATTTGGTTAAATAAATTAGATTTTTATTTTCTTTGCAGCTCAGCTTTTCAGCACAATTTGCCTTCCTGTTTGCTGCTTTAGGGATTGGTCTTCTCACTACAGCAATCAGTATGTCTGTATGGAAGTTCCAAACAAAAAGATTTTATGGTCTCTTCCTCATAACCATATATGCTACTTTCATAATTCTAGCTCTTTTGGAAGAATTGAAAATTTTTACTTTGCCACTTTGATACCCACAAAAAATTATTTATAGAAACTATATTGTAGCTAATTGTGATTAACATAGGAGCTGAGAATCAATATTTATAATGTCAGCTTCATGGATAGCATCTGAAGTTAAGAGCTTGCATCACAAGATGGAGTAAAATGGATTACAATGATTCCTGAAATGGAGACATTTTGGTACAAAGGAAGGTGCTTGTTGACATTAGAAGATTCGAACAAAGTATGAAATCAATGCAAGATCAAATGACTTTTTAACCATTTTCAACACACAACTGAGAGATATAAGAAATATTAAACATTTTTTTTTATATTGTGGTATAGTAGCTTGAAAATATACTTAGAATTATAAAGAATATCTAGATGCATACATTTCATTAAAAATCATACATTGATTTATAAAATTAACTTTCAGCAAACAAAAAATCATGAAATATTTTTCTAAGGTTAAATGAAACTATTTTTAAAATCAAGATTGAACGTGAATATTACAATTTATTCCTTGTTAAATTTATGATAGTTGAATTAGTTAAAAATTCAGACATTAAAATCACATAACCATGAAATGGTGGAAGCATTTCATTCACTGTTTTAAAATTTAAACATTAATTTTTAAAATTATATTATGAAAATTAGTAATAAAATAAAAAATTACATTGTTATACAGTGCCAAAAGATTCCATGAGTAGAAATAAACTATTTAAACAGAAAAACCATCTTTTTTAACATATTCTAGTTAACAAAAAAGCATTATATTTCTTAAAATTGTGAGATCTTGTATTTTTAAATTCTATACATATTTGCAAATTAGTAACCAATTAAAAGATAAACGTAACCAACTATAAGACAATAAAAATAAAACATATAACCATTTCTTAGTAAAAATATAGCCAAAAATGATTGTAATAATTAAATTTTAATACTTGATTTTAACTAAAGTAGATGAAAAATAATTAAGAATTGAGATTACACAAGTCTTTCTCAGAAAACTGAAGAATCAATAAATTTCTCATGTAATTTTATGACTAATTTATCACTTACAATGAAACACAATAGAAAAAAAGATGTAAGCTAAAAAAATTGCAATTTTGTTTACCTCAATAGCATTGGTTTGTATAACTACAAAGTAAATCTCATAATCAAAGAAATACACATTTCAAATAATGTAGAAGCTACTCTTTTAAGTTAAACTTGATATATAATATTTAAAAATTTCATTCAACAAATTATTTACATTTATTCTATAAATCAATCTTAAAATATGCATACACATCAAAAATTTTATAATCTTTCCAAAACGAAGTCATTACATAATTGAAAGATTAGAGAATGCAATAGCAATATTATAAAATAATTTTAATACAGAAATATTTTGCAAATATAGATTTTCTACAGTTTCAATTAAGAAATCATTTTTAGAATAAAGTTTCCAAACTTGAAATTAAACAAATGATTCCTAGAAACTTCTATTTAAATTTATTATTTAAAGTTTTCAGAAAACTTTTAAAGACTGGTTCTTTTTAATTTGCAGAAATCAATTATATTTAGTAATTTTTTTAAGTTTTAAAAACTATTTAATGTTTGGCAACCATAAGTTACTAATTTTAAATGCTAACTTTTAGTATAAAAGAAATTATAATCTCTAAAACAAAAAATACATAAAATATTCCAATTAGATCCTTTAAAAGCATATAATCAGCTTAGTAAATTGTACTAGCTTATAAACAAAATTTTATTGTACATAAACATTAAATAAATACCCCAAGATTACAAAGAAATAAGATAAAAAATAAGCACTTAACTGAAAAAAAATTTATTTTCTTAATAAATAGCTTTTATACAATACCATTTTACAAAATAGGAAAGTTAAAACTTGAATGACAGAACTAACAATCATAGTTATAAAGAGATTGTAGTTATTAAACTGACAACTTAACAAATAAATTCTGACAAAAATCGTAACCAACTTTTAATCCATACATAGGAGTCTTTAGGAAATAACTGTTGTCAGCTTCGATTGAAACCAGGGGGTGGATTTGCAGCTGCCAATCCATAGACAACTTTTCTTGAAGGATTAAGAAATCCAGGGGTGGCGCTACTGAAGACATGGGAGGTAAGAAATTTGAAGAGGGTACAGGATTTTCAGATTCTCGAGTAGTTTCTACAACTGAGCCATTTGATATTTTTTCAGAAGAAACAGTTTCCGAGGAATTAGTTTTGCATTTTTCAACCACTTTTTCATCAGCATTTTTATTGAAACTATTTTCATCAGATTTTGTTAATGGATGTTTGCCATTTCTATTACTATTTTCAGGTATCACAGAATCATTAGAAGCATTAAAATGTCTATTGTTTGAATTTGAATGAACTTTAGAAGATTGAGTATCTTTGTAATCATGATTCCTGTTATGAATCCTTTCATCTGGTTCAGATCCCCTTTCTTGGTGACTTTTGAAAGAGTTACGTCTAGGATGCATTCCTCGGTCATTGTAAAACTTTTGTGAAGTTTTCCTGTTGGAATGATAAGTTTCTTCACTATATTCATTACTTTTATTTCCAGTTTTTGTTTCATCAGAATATATGTGGCTATTATTAGATATTCCAGATGTTTTTGAATAAACTGATTCAACTGTTTTATCTCTATCTTCATCTTTAAAGTCTAAAGAATTATATGTAACTTCATTATTTTGGAATTTGGAATGTTTTCCTTGAATATTACCAGAAAAATCCCTATAATTTCTTGATACATTAAAACGCTTATTATTGGGATCTTTTCTATAATTTCGTTTACCATGATTGTTCTCACGAGTCTGTCTATTTGTATTTCTATTTTTTTCAGGCCTATTTATATAATTTGAGGACTGAGATGAAACTTCAGTTCCTTGTTTATTATTAGAAGAATCATTTTCACCATTAATGGAATCATTACTTCCTACATTTTCTACTGATGTAGATTTTTTACTATCTACCAAAGTTTCTATTTCATCAACTTGATTAGATTCTTGTTTTACTTCAGACAAATCATTGGAACATTTATTTTCTTCAGTAGTTTTAACATTCTTTTTATATGAGTTTTCATTCCTCCTACTCTCATTGTATCCTCCGTTTTTCTTATAATTTCTTCTGTCACCTTCATACCTAAAATTTCGCCTATCATTATCATAATAATTATTAAACCTTGAGCCTCCATAGCTATCATTTCTTCGATACCCACCATATTTAGAATTTCTTTTGTTCACAATCCTTTCACTCTTTCTTTCTTCATCAGATTGTGTATAATTATCTTTTATATCATCATATTTACTATTATTTTCCTTAACCTTTTCATGTTGATTAGTTTTATCATCCTTTTCTCCTTTTTCATCATCATCATAATTTTGATTTTCTTTATAAGCATCACCTTCACTATTCTTGTGGTTATCAAGATCTTCAATTTTAACTTTATTACCAGAATTATCAGCTCTTCGATTAGGTCCATAATGATTATTTCTATCATTGACAAATCCACCATTTCTTTGGCTATGATAATGGCCATTCCTTTTATCATCATAATAACGATCATTTCTTCTGTCATTATATCGATCATTTCTTCTATTATTACTATATTGATTATTCCTTCTATCTCGGTCATATCTGTCATTTATCCTATCAGTATGTCTGTCATTTCGTCTATCATTTCTTCTATCACCCAAATACTGATTATTGCTCCTGTCATTATATCGATTTACTCTTTCTCTATCATTTTTTCTAGAATTATCATAGAATTCACCTCTTTCTTCTCCAACATAACGGCCATTTTCTCTGCTGTCTTTATATTTATCATTTTTTCGATTACCTCCATGGACCCCAGTGCTATAAAATTTATTATCTTTTCGACTTTCATTATACCTTTGTGTCCTTCCATCATTATAGTTTACATTTTTTTGATTTCTTTTCTTACCATTAGTATTAACAGTAGTTTTTGCAACACAGCCTAGAGTATTTTCCACTTTGTTTTTTGAAACTTCAATTGATTCTTGAGGCATTGCTTCATTATTATCTTTGGGTTCTTCTGTTACAGTTGAATGACTTTCATCATCTTCCAATTTTATATCTTCATTTACAGAAGGAATCTACAAAAAATGTAATTTTACTTGAAAATAAATATTTCTTAAATTGAAATAACTTTGCAAGAAAAAAGAGAAGGGGAATCAATAGCAAAAAAAAAAAAAATCAAATTTGATCAAAAAAATATCAAACATAATTTTCATCTCTTTCAAAATGTTTTATTAAAAAGAAAAAAAATAGAAAAGAATTTTTAATACTAGCTTTTCAAATAATAATTTACCTTTTTTTACAAAGCAAATTAATCTTATAAAAAATTGCTTTTGAAACACATAACTTCATGAATAAAACTATAAATTGTTCACAGTAAAAATGTAATTTTATATGAATACTATTAAAATAGAAATACAATGAAAAAATGCAGTCTATCCTACTTTATAAACAATATACTAAACAGAACATTTGAAGCAATTTTAAAATACTGAAATACGAGCAACTGAACCCCTTCTCAAGCAATTATAAAACATATTGATATCAAATATAAGGGCTAAGTTTTATGCAAATGAAATAACTACAACAAACAAAATAGATTATCTTGTACAAATTCCTTTTAATTTGATTATGTGTTTTACACTGACACCCCTCCAACAAAATACTCATTAAAACCAGTTTTCTTGTTTTCCAAGGAAAAAAAAAATTATTTGTGAAATAAGCCAAATTTATACTTTTCCCCTGTTTTTAAAAGTAAAATTTATCTTTTAAGAAATTATAGTTTGCTTTCTCTTCTAATTCATATAATACACAAAATCCATACTGTTTATCATAAATTACTCATTTCTTTGAATGAAAATATACTCTTAATTTTACAATTTAGCATAAAGTAAAGAGATCAAAGATATATCTGCTTGCATATACTTAATTAAAACATTAGAAAAGTACTTTTTTGGAAATCTCATAAAAATTTATTTTTAAATTACTTAGTGGATGTGATATTACTGGAAATAATTTTTAATACTAGAAATAAACTCAAGAGTGAACAAACTAATTATAACTAAAAATTTAAGAATCTCACCAAGTTTTTTTAGTTAGTTCACAACATCATTTGACCATACATTTACTTTAATTAATGTAAAATTTAAAAGTTAAAAGGTTATACTTAATTTTTTCTCAGCTATAAAAGGGCAAATATATATATATATATATATATATATATATATATATATATATATATATATAGAGAGAGAGAGAGAGAGAGAGAGAGAGATATAAAATATTACCAGCTTAACCCTTTAATGCATTTGTCTGTGTTTGACATAGGCAAAAGTTAATGGCAAATTCACACATACATGATGGCCCATATGAGACACGTATCTCACATTATTTCTAATGCTCATTTGAAATTCTCTTTCAAGTAACAATAGATATGCTAGATTATAATTAAACTTATTTACACTAGATATCATTATGCAGCATTTTTCTTGAAACTGTAAAAAATAACTTATATTTTATAGATAAATAGATTATACCATAAATATATTATTACTTTTCTATAAAAAAGTAATTTTTTAGCAGATTTTTTAAGAAAGTTTAAAGAGTTAACTTTATAGGTAATAACAGAAGATAAAATCAATGACATTAAATAAACTTTTTTTTCAGTTTTCACATATTACAAATTAAACATAAGATTTGAGAATTCATATAATAATATATACATAATATAAATCAAGAATATCAGAAAGTTGAATGCAACTTTTATTAAAGTTTTTATAAATAATGATATAAAGTTAATAGAACGATAAAATTTAGTGCTAATAAACTTACTTGAGATATTTCCAAAAGGAATTTATTTTTTTCAGCTTCAATATCAATAATGCCTCCTTTTTCGACTTGCTTCAAATAGATTTCAGACATTTTCTTCTGCATTTCTAAAAGATCATTTGGCACTACAATCTCTTCATCTTCTCTCATTGGAGCAGGATATGAAGCTTCAGACCCTTCAAACTGAATGGGTAAACGGCAAACAGGGCACAACAACTACAACGATAATTTAAAGATAAAATTAGTACATGCACATAAGAACCTATAAATATAAACAAATAAATATAAATTTTGATGCAGTATAAATTTGAATATATTAAATTCTATAGCTCCCTACAAAATAAGAAAGTTCTAATTATTAGAATCATCTACAATGACAATTTAAAGACAAAATCAATGTGCACACACATATATATGCAAATAAAAATTAATTTTGATATATTAATGATCTGAATTCATTAAATTCTTTAGTTCTTTGAAGTACAAGAAAATCTTAATCTTTAAAGAACGCAATTCTTATTCTATACTGTTAGTAATTTATTGAACATAAATGGAGATATTTCATGAATGCAAATTTACAACTAATACTGTTTTACAGGATCATTGTATTTAATATCAAGGCTGAATCTATAATTATTTAAAATTATATTAGTTCCTTCTAAGACCTATTTACTGAAATATTTTTTGCCATTTTCAAAACTAAAACAAGGAAAAAAATTAAAAATGAATACTTCTTAGGATTTTTAATTATAAAAAATACATGGCATTATTCTTATTAGAAGAATTAAAAATAAAATTAGAAGAATTAAAAACATTTTTCCATGAAAGAACAAGGAAATAGCCAGCTGTGTTCTGCACACTCATGTTCATCTAGCTCTCATTGACACACTAACAACTAAACAACCAAAAATAAAAATAACCTTACAATCAGCAAGTGAATCTATTTAGCTCAGAAAATAAATTGATCAACTTAATTTATTTGTGAGAAAAAGTTAAATTAATGATGAGCAAAAGCTGCTAGTCTTCACAAAATCATTTAAGAATAATTTTTTCATCAGAGTTGTTCTATTGCAAATAATAAAACCTATATTAACCCCAGTGCTTAGTTTTTAAATTTCCCCAATAAAAACATTTTTTAATTTCACAAATGCCGTTTTTTTTCTCTCTATAAAACAGGGTTCATACAGATTTCCAAGAATCAAATTCTGGAATTCTAAGGAGTTCTCCAGGAGTAAAATCGAAAATTTCCAGGAGGTTTTGATAATCACCCAAAATATTTTTCATTAAATATTTTTTAACAGTTGTTTTTAACTGAATATGATTATAACTATGCAAATGCAATTTTTTCCAATTACATTTGTAAATAGAAATAAATGAGTAAATATTCATGAGAATATTTTTTTATTTAAGTTATATTTTTAATTAAAAATTATATTTAATGATTTCAAAAGCCTACAATAAATTTACAGCTATAACAAAAAATATTTGAAAAATCAATATTCTTTACATTACTGAATTATACATTATATAAAATAATGGGTAATTTTGGAATTTTTAAACATCATTAGATTCCTATCTAATGATGTTATTTTTATGAAAGATCCTAATGGATGTTTAGATTGATACTACTTTCTTTTCCATTAACAGAATGATAAATGTTATTTGATAGATGTCAGTATTGAAATTTCTGCTAAAACTTTCTAGAATATAATATATCAATTCAACAGTTTCAAACTTTTTTCAAATTACCAAATACCTACATAATGCAATTAGCAAAACTAGAATCTGGCTTGGTAAAATCGTACTCTGAAACCGTATTGCTGTCATTACCTTAAAAATTAACACAAAAGAAAATTTTTAGATAGCTAATTTTCTAGTTGATTTAAAGGGAAAAAGTTTATCAATCCATTTTCTTCCCTTTACTGATCAGTTAAAGTAATGATAGATCCATCATCAACAACTTTCACTGATTGCAATTCTTTTACTTCTACATTTTGTTATAAGAACATTTCAAAAATACCAAATCAAGAAAACTTAAAATTAAATAAAAGTAAAATCATGCACTATTACTTATTCAATGAATACAAAATGTCTCCAAAACATGCATATAACACTTTTAGCATTATACAAATTAATTGATATCGGATACTTCATCTGCAAGATTTTTACATTAGTTATTCTCATATTGTTTTCCTACCATATAGACATTTATTAATGCTATTATTAAATACTTGAAAAATTATATACCCAAGGATGCATAATAATACAATACTTAATTTGCATTAATTTCCATTCTATATATTTGATTTCAAGATACACAGTACAAATAAATATGAAATATGTAACAAAAGATATTCATATGAAAATATAATTATGTAATTCCAAAGTTTTGAAAAGATAATTAAACTAGGAATATATAAAAAAAAATGCTGCTTAAAGTTAATGAAATTTTACAATGCATTTTATCCTATATGAATTTTAATTAAAAATCTTATAAAGTAATATGAATATATTTCATATAATTATTGTATCATATATAACACACACTCCCATTTTATCCTATACTTTTTTTAATTCATCATTTATGTTATCTCAACAAACTAGAACAAGAGTATGTGAATATATGTGTGTGTATATGGAGAGTGAGAATGTTCTGAATAGTTACTTATCATTTTAAGATTTGCAATGATATATAAAGTTAAAACTAAAGCTTATTCAATAGATTCATAAACAATATTCTTAAAAAAATATTTATAATATATAAGATTTTAATAAAAGATGCAATTCTAAATGAAAATGAAATTACATAAATAATCAATGAATTTTGAAAACAATCATTTTGTTTAGAAAACTAAAAAAAATAAAAAAAAAATAGATTTTTCATACTTATACATACATTATTTCAACTAAAAATTATTTACTTATCAGCAAATTCTAATAGTCATTTTAAAATTATTAATCATATTTTTATTCAAAAAGTTAAATAATAAAGAGCGAGTTTATATTAAAAAATATTTTCTTTCATCATACCTCAGTATTTTTATTTTTCTCATCAATTTCTTCACATTTAGATTCTTCCTCTGTGGCATTTTTTACATAACGAGCTAAGCAATGGGAATGGAAATAATGATAGCATTCTGTTTTAGTGAACACATCATCATCTTGAAAACCATACAAGCAAATGGCACACTCTTCACAAGGTCGATTTTCAACTGTTAAATGATCCTTTGCAGCCTATGAAAAATTGATGAGATAAGTGACATAACAAATATGAACTTTTGACAAGGAGGAAAATTAAATAGTTTCGGATACAAAACTTGTATTTTCACTGAGGTAAATTTTTCTACTAGAAACACTATATCAATTTAAAAAAGTTCTACATGTATAACATTTTCCCTATATTATTATTAACTGTGAACAAAGATATTTGGAATGCTTCATTTAAAATACAATTTTTCTATAAACTTTTATCAAATATATTTGAAATCGAAAAAATGCAGCAATAGTATGAAAGTTCATTTTGTTTACTTTATAAAACAATGTAAATGTAAATAAAACATTGTTTTGTGATGGAATTGTTGCAAAATAATACATTAATAATACCAGTAATAAAATTACTAATATATTATTGAATAAATACTTTTGCAATACTACACAAGTCTTTAATTAAAATCAATTTTTCTTTTTAAATACATTTGTATTAACCAGCAATGAATTTAATAAGAATGAATATTATGTACATGATGAGCAACAAGAATTAAGAGCTTGTTGCAAGATTCAGTTTCATCAAATATTTCAATATATGTTGGTTATGTCAAAGACTTGTTATTTAGTGACTGATATTTTTTGACCATATAACAGACATAATTAAACACATTACTATATTATTTGATTTCTGACAAGCAATTTTAAAAATTTAGATTTGTATAACTCATTGCTCTTTGAATTATTCCAAAAGAAAATTTGAATCTACCTCTGAAACACAATTTGCTTAATTAGTAGAGAAATATCTTTTGAAAGTGATAATTATTAGTGACAAGATTTGAATTTATGCTTTTAATGTGAAGTATATAAAAGTTAGTGTGGGACCCAAAATATCAGGTCTCTGAAATACAGTTAATAATATGATTGCAATGATTTGCATTATGAATTCTGACAAAATAAAATAATTTGCACATTTGCATGAAACTCATAAAAGAAAATATTGCAAGTTATGGAAAGAAATATAATACTTTTAAAGTAAAATAATGAGTATTCTCATAATGTCCTCTTCAGCATTTGAATGTTTAACCTTAAAAATAAAAAAACTTCAGCAACTTCCTACAGTGACAAGCAGGCAATAAAGCTAAGTTTCTAACTTAAGAAAATTGCATTTTTTTATAAAAACTCAAATTTTAATTAACTAGGTAGTGGTGCCCATCTTAATAAAAATAATATATTTATATTAAGTGCAAACACTAAAAATTTAATAAATTGTTTTAAGTTCATTTCATTTAAACTTCAAAATATAAGAAAATAAATTTATCTTTTTTTTAGAAAAAAATAAAAATTCTAACTAAAAATTTCCAGGGATTATGGGATTATTTACTATTTTCTTGGAGTCAGTTCAAATTTCTTTTAGTTTCTAGGGCCTGGAAACATTTCCAAGAATTTCATTAAATTTCTATCTGTTCAAACACTGATGAATAAAAATATTTTGGAGAAAAAAATCTATTGGATAAATTTATGAATTTTTTTACCAATTACATATTTTTACATTTATGATTTTTTAGACCAGTAATACTAAACACAGAAGTATGATTGGACTTTTTTTAAAATTAAAAAATATTTCTCTTATTTTAATAATAATATTCTCAAATTATTTGAAATTTTCCTGATATTTCAAAACTACCAAACTTTCTGGTAATTCTCAATTGCAGTATACTCAAATAGCTCATAATTTTTCTTAATATTTTAACTGTGAACATAATTCAAACTAAAATTACATTCAAAACACAAATAATTTGTTGATTTTAATAGAACATAAATAACTCAATTACAAATCACTAAATTGTAAGATATTTATTATTTAAGTAAAAAAATCCTTTTTACCTCAATAATCTCAAATAACATAGAATTTCCTTTTTTGCTTTCAGCAATCTTAATCAAATCTTGCATAATGCTTAAATGAGAAAATGCAAAGTATAAAAATTAATATATTATTGTTTATAGACTCATAATATTTTAAATTACTGAACAATGATGATTAAATAAAACTGTTATGTTTATTTTTTTTAAATTACTAGATTGATGAAAAATAACACTGAAATGAAATATCAAATATTTTATAAATTTTGGAAAATTCCAATAGTATATATTAGAAATAATTTTCATTTTACTATTTCTCTAAATGTGCATCATATATATGCACATAATATTTTTTGTATTGAAAATATGTATCTTTTGATATAAAGAATATAATTTATATTGTTACAGGATCTAAAAAATATTTTCAAAGTCATATTGAGAGAACTTACAGACAACTAATTTTCTGGGTAAGTTGGCTATCTAAATATCAATTTTTACTGCATAACATGCTCTATTTCACTACACTTGCATTCTCATATTAGTATTCTCAATTTAGTAATTAGTATTTTAGGTTCAACTAAGAAAAATACTTTACAAATATGCAGTTGCACTCCATAAATATTTTACTTGCTAAAACAAACAATGTATTAAAATATATACACTTTTTTATTAACTTCTCTAGTTTTTCAAAAAATTGTATTAATGAAATGAAATTTTTTAAACATGAATCTGCATAAAAACTTGCGCATTACATTAGTGAATAAAATAAAAAAAATAAAAATAAATTACAAAATTTAATATTTAAAATTCAAATATTTATCAATTAAAATGTTTAATGTATTTACAATAGAAACAAATAATGTCATAAAACTAATCATTATAAAACCAAATGAACAAACCTATTTAATTTTTCATCAGATAATCCTCTTGGATTTCTTATATTTATTTGAGGTATGACTTCTGGATACTGTAAAATACAAGAAAATTATAAACATGTATAACAATTGAATAAGAATGCTCAATTTTGCCATATTAGGATTACTACTAAAGAAATTTTTTAAATATGATAAAAATATCCTGAATTTAAAAAAAGTTCATGACATTTCATGACATATTTCAATAATCATGTATTTCAAATTCAAATTATTAAAAATTAATACTCCAAAATTTGTATCAGTATAATGTTTAAAAATTTCCTTTTTAAGAATTTAAAAACTTATGCATAAATAAAAAATTGATAACTTTATTGCAAGATTATTACTTAATATTAAAATCAACAAAAATTAAACTAAAAGATATTAATTTTTATTTTAAAAAATTATGCAATACAGTCAACTTTTATGATAGTTTTGTTAAACAATGTTTACTTTTATTTTGGAGCTTCAATTTTTAATTTTGATTTTCTTGATGTACTAAAATTCATTATTTAGATTCAATCTTTATATTAGAAGCAATCCTGTTGGATTGCTGTAATATTTTGACACTATTCATATTGTTGCTCTAAAAAACATTTTACAGGACTATGCAAGTTTAGAATAAGACATTATAATATAAAATATCTTTGGCAAAATTTTGAAAACTAGATATTGCACTAAATAATATAAGTTAGCAAGATATATATGCAGCACTTGGTACGAAAATTAGAAATAGCTCCAAATCTGTGTCATGTACTATGATTTTAGAGGAATTTTTTTATTAATGCAATTGAAAAACTTGAACATCATCAGTAATATATAATTCATGTTATACATTTGGTTCTGCTATAAGTAAATGTTGCAAATTTTAAAATGAACATAGAATAAATATAAATTAGAATTATCAGTTAATGATAATGGAGCTTCAACATATTGATAAATCAATTTCTGGAACTTTTACTAAACAGAAATTGAAACTTAGTGATATTTAGCAAAGAAATTTTAATGTCAACCAATTCTAAAAAAATGGATGTATAGCAAAAAATACTGAATTGTTTTTTGATACAATATTTAAAAAATGTTAAGAGGTACATTTTAGTTAAGTGAATGTAAAACTTATAAAGTTATAGATTTGATTGAATAAGCATTTTTTAATTAAATTACTTTCATCTTGTATGAATTATATTTGTCACAAAAAAGCAAATATATAATATAAATCAAATAATCAATTTGACATAGGCATCTATTATTTAAAAAGTACCTCACAAATTAAAAGCAACCAAGTTAGCTAGTTCTTGTAAAAGTTAATGGAAACAATACACAATTTTACATTATTATTAAATGAAACTTTTAATGTCATTTAAAAAAAGACTCAGAGAATATTATGACTACTTAATGGAAGCTTTAAATGTAACTGATTAAACAAAATTCAAATGTCATTATTTATTGATTACATATCCTTTTCTACTTTAAGGGTACTGATTTAAAGTCATTAACTAAATTATTAGTTTGCACAGAGCAGTACATTTTACGAATCTTTCCTTTTCCCACTAGATCATGATTTTTCTATAAAAATAGCTCCTCAGCTTAAAGTACTAGAAACATTTAGTTGTAGTAGTAAAACTTAACTTTCTGAGTTTTCCTGCATAAGTCTACTTGTTTATTAATAATTACTCTATAATTTTTGTACACAAAGGTTTACTTAGTCAGGACCTACAGTTCTGAATTATTATTAGCAAACATGTTCACAGATGGGTATTGAATTCACAAATTATTTTCTAAAAAGAGCAGGTAATTACTGATTTATAGTATATCACATTGATTCATAGAATTTTATCATTAAAAAAAATTATTTTGTATCAAATTATTGACTAATTTGTATAAATCAGAAGAACTTTTTAGCACACATATCTAATTCAGATAGAATTTTAAGTAAGCAGAAAACATTTTTTGGAATCAGTTTTTTTAATCTATGCTTATTTCATTGCAATCAGAGGTAAAATAATACTATAAGAAAATACAGACAAAACTTAATATTCTTAAGAAAATCAAAATTATTTGACTAAGTATAATTTATACAACATTTACAATCCCAATAAAGTAGATTGCTTTATTTATAAGTAAATATTTATGCTAAGTCATTTGAAATTTATATTTTCCCTTTTACAGAGCCATTTATAAAATATTTAATAATAAATAATCTTTATTTACAAATCAAACAAAAGAAAATACAAATCTCTAATATAGTACAAAAATTTAAAATATTTAATAATATATAGCAACTTACCCCTTTCAAAAGCCTTAACTTCAAAGTCATTTTAACATACTGTTCTTTAAGATTATCAGCTGTAGCAGGATGTAAATCAATGGATACAACAGTGCAATCTCTAGAATAAAAAGCTTTTGTTTTTAAAATATCAATGAAAAATTATAAATCAAAATAAAATTATTTTAAATTAATAAATAAAAAACTGCTTAATCTTTAAAAATTAAAATAAAAATTCAATTTATAGTTATATTTTGTAAATATTTTTAATATTTATGAAAATATTTTTTAATATTTAGTACATTATAGAAAAATTTTATAACATACAAAATATTAAAAAACATTTACATTTTTGAAAAATAAGTAATATTTTATCTCAATTATAATTTTAGAGAAAAAATGTTTAGAGCCAGGACAACAGAAAAGAAATATATATACAGGTAGAAAATACATTATTGCAATTCGCATGATTCTTAAAGCTAGTATAAAATACTTTATATAAAAGCAAAAATTTAATTTTTGATATAAAAACCTTTGAAACATTTGAATATTTTTGGTTTTCTTTTAACTTAATTGTTTTGCCTAAGAGTAGAGAACTGTACAGAGGGTAAAATGCGCTAAGTGTGAGATAAAGTGTGATGTGGAGTGCATGGTGCGAAAATTGGAAATCGCACCAAACCTGTACAGCTCCGTCGTCTTTTACCAATTTTTTTAATCACAAATTTACAAGCTTAATTAAAAAAGAAATTTTTAAAATGAAAACTTAGGTGTAAGTATGATATTCCCCTCTAAGTGCTTTTTCGCCAAGTCTAGCACCCTTTGTTTTGATTGCAGTGTTGCCAATTTGAGTTTTTATTGTAGTGTTGCCAAATTTAGTTTTTGCTACGTTATAAATTTTTTGGTTACCAGATTTTAATCTTCTCGCATTTTACATCATATGTTTCTTTTTGGTGACAACAGCATTTTTAGTTTCATTTCTCATTGTTTAGATTTAATTTTTTCTGTGTCTATACGCTTTCTGAAAAACTTCATCTTACTCAATCCAAGCTATAAGCTTACGAGCATAAAACTCTAAAACAGTTTTTATCATAATCTTTAGTTTCACTTCAAGTTTAGTTTATTTTTAAACATAGCTCAAATGTTTGGCCCTTTTCAATTTGCATGTCATCTTAGTTGTTTATTTTTATCAAATGTGAAGTGTGGCAATTTAAATCCTGTTTTTTCATACCTATTTTTTATTTCAGATGTACATGGAATATAAATAATGTCTTTTATATTCACATTTTTTATTTCTCTGTGGATATAGTGTTGGAATTTCAATACTGTATTTTATATTCGTTTTATATTTTGCTGTGGATATAGCACCAGAATTTCAATCCTATCTTTTATATTCGTTTTGTATTTCATTATGGATATCATGCCAAATATGAAACTGACTTTTATATTCTTTTTGATTTTGCTGAGCATATAGAGCACCAGGCAAAAAACAAAAGAATTTCATTTTAATTATTTTCTGCAGGCATAGAATTCTTAGAATTGTATGTTAAGTATTTGAATTTCCAATAATACACAAAATTATAGAATCATTCTATTTTTTGGAATTATTCTAGAATTGTCAACTTTTATGTAGTAATGATTTGTAACTTTCTATCTTAAATCACTGAAATTCATTATTTATTTTTAAGTAGATGTTATTAAATGTAATTATTTTGGTTATTTTAATTCCTTTAATTTTAATTCTGAAATAATTTTAAACAGAATCTTAATTCAATTCTTATTAAGATTCTGTTTTCTTATATACTGTTAGGTTGAGTAATTTAAAATAAGGGGGGGACACCCGCTTAATTTACATGGTTGCTATTATTGTTTTCTTACATAGTGTTAGGCCTAGTAATTTGAAATCGGGTACAACCCGGATTCACTGATTGGTACCCATTCTGGATTGCGACTTTTTTCATCACCAAGTGTGGCGACAAAAAAAGTCGAAATGATCGCCAACAAAGGGGGATACCCAACTAGTTCCAAAACTTATAAGCTCAAAATTGAGTTTCTATGATCTAACAAATAGTTGCTTATATATCAATGATCAAAAATGTTACATTAGAGGATGTAAAATTATAAAAAACAAAGAACAGAAAAACTAGTCAAATTTTTTTAAATAATTTTAAGTGATACTCACAAATGTTTCTCAACTAAAGTCTCATTTATATAAATAGACTGCAAAGCTTCAATTTCATCTTTTAAAAAACTGAAAAAGAAAAATATATAATTTTAATAAAATACACTTTAATATTTTCCAATCATGAAAGGAGCTAAACACAACTCATCATCAAAAAATATACCTGTTATTATCGTCAGCATTAGCATCTACAGATGCAACATCAGCATTTTCTTCCATTATTTATATCCAATCAAGTACTAGAAAAATTTAATTTTACAAAACTATAGCAACAATTTAAAACATCAAACTAAAATTTCCTATTATAAAATTCATAATATTTATAATACAAGTGTTTTTTCCAACTTACAGGGAATTCTAACATAAATTTTAAAAATATGTAAATAAAATATTAATGGCAAAAATTGGCTTCTGGTTATTTGCTTATTTCAGCATGATTTTTTAATTAAAAGATTAAGGCAAAATAAACTTGTTTTTCACAATTTTATCATCTTTATAAAATATACATTAACTGATTTCACACATTAGCTTTACAGAAAAGTGATCTGCAGAAAAGTATTATAAAGCCTATACATGTAAAAATAGTAAATAAATTGTAAATTTATTGTTCTAATATTCTTAATAAGACAATTTTTCATTCTTAACCAATGAAATAAAACAAAGGTAAATCATTTTCTCTTAACTTTTTAAATATTGAAGATTAACACATTACATGTATTTCTATTATATCAAAAAGAATATAATGAATTATCCATTTTGTACTATTTTTTCCTTTTTTACACTTACAATTTTAAAATTTTATCAGTGAAAAACAGATATATATTTTCCTGTAAAAAAATTAATATTTGTAATCTTAAAAACATACCTATATAATTCTTAACATAAACTATAAAAATTTTGAAAAATAAACCATAAAACTGCTTTAGAAATTATTTTTAATAATTACTATCAAACTTTCACTTGATTTTTTTTTCCAAAATATTCATTAAAACATTTAATTCCAAATCATATTTTAGACAGAAAATATTTAATTCCTATTATGGTTTTTAAATTACACGAGTAAAAAAATTCTTTTATTTTTTTACTCACAACTTTAATTTTTTATAACTACTAAATTTCTTACTCTACAAAGATTTTTTTTTTTAATCTAGCTCATGTAAATATCAAAGAAATCAGTATTTGCCAATAGCAAAGAGCATTAGCATATTAAATAAAATAGTAAAAAAATAGATAAATAAATCTAGACTTTCAAATGTCAAAAAAATAAATAAATAAATAATGTTAGTACTCAAAAAATGCCAAGACTTCACCAATTAACATGCACATAGACATTTAGAATAGTGCATTGAAATAAGGGCAAAAATTTATGGCATTTTGATAATCCTGAAGATTTTCTCCCCTTAAAATGTTAAATATATATATATAGTATAAAATCCAATTATCAAATAAAGTTAGTGCCAAATATTGCCAAATTTCTTCAAATTATTACTCAATACATATTTAATGAGAATTAAAGGAGAAAAAAAAACATGATTTGAAAAAATTCTAACACGATATATTTGCAAAAGTAACTAAACATAAAAGTATTTTAAATTTGTTATTTTAACAAAAGAATGTAATACTAAAAAGGATAATGTATAAAAAAGTAACATAACCCATTCAATAAGCATCAGCTTTTTGCAGCAATAATAAATAAATCCATGTGCAGACAAAATAGCAATATTGAAACCCTACAAATTTCTTCGATTATTTACTTGTTATAATTTTAAACAATTCAATGGTTTTCTGCCACATTTCAAGCAAAATTTTACATAATGCTTGAGTCAGCACATTTTAGATAACAAAATGTGAGATCTTCCACAAAATCTAGTACCATTTCGTTTCATAGCAGATAAGTCTGAAATTTTTATCTTTTCGTACCAGAGAAATAACTATTAAATCTAAACTGTTGTCTAAAAATGCATAAACATATATTAAATTAAGTTTTCCATACTTAACCAAAGTCATGATGTTTGTCAACATTTTTTCTTTCTCAATAGGATTGATTAGGCACCATACATCAAGCAAATTATTATAAATGTTGATGTGAAATATTTTAATAAAAAATTTGTTTGAAATTCAATAAGGAAATATGCAGATATTTTTCAAATGACCAAGGTAATAAGTAGCTCTTCTTATTTCTAAGTATGCTACTTTGAAGTAATCAATACTAGTTTGAAGGATTGGATAAAATAAATATCAATTTTTACTCATATAAAAATTTAAATTATGCAACTTTTAATTATAAATTTCCAAACTATGTTTTGATTTTAGACATTCTTAAAATAATGGGATTTAATAAAAATTAATCAGAAAATCTTGAGTGACAAAAAAGTATTCAGCAAAACACTGCCAAAGTTTTAATGAACTTGGAAATTTCATACAACACCGATTTTCTTTTGGTCAAATACTTCTAAAAATTCATGTGATAAGTCTTAAAATAACTCAATTTCAGCAATACTGTCACTGAACAAGCAATATATACAGAAATAAAAAAATAACCAGAAAAAGACCTTTATTTGAAAGGAAACATTTTTTCATAATTTAATAATTTTCCATTTTTTATTTATTTTAAGCATTTAAGGAAATTATTTCACAAGAATAAAGTACTCGAGGTGGGAATTATAACACTAAGCGCATTCAATGTGGTATTAAGCACAAATATAAACATTAAGTAAATAGGTTTTTGCAACCACATTTGCTAAGAGCAAGTTTAAATAGTGATGGTTAGCAAGATTTTAGTCTGCATCAATTATCATATCAAAAAATTATTATAACAATGAAATAAATACTCGTGTATGAAGATAATTGAATAATTAGTACGAATTAATTTTTAATTTTATTTTATAGGCCTCATAATTGACTCAAACTTTAATATGAAAAAAATATTCACCTGATATAACTAACAATAAGAACAACTATTTTCTAGAAATAAATAATGTTTTAATACACTTAAATTCTTTTATATAATGCAGCCTAATTCGATCTTTAAACTAGATGTACGAGAGAAAAGCAGATGTAGTAATAAAAAAAACTTCGTGATATGTAATTTATTATATTCTTCACTTCAAAGTCCCAAAAGTTTAGATTTCTGAAAAGAACGGGAAAATAAAGTTAAAATGTAAAAAAACGTAAGAAAATTATTATTTTTTATAAAATTCGTTTATATGTTTTATAAAACAATAGGAGAAAAATTGTATACAAATGATAAAATTTTATTATGGTCACTGAAAGAATCGTTCGTATGAACAGAGTCACTTCATTCAGAGACCGGGGAATCAGAATAATCATTTCTAATCAATTATGATGAAATTGATGAAAATAAAATTAAGAGACATTTCGTCACCTTCAAGCTTTAGAGGCAAAGTTGCGCAACTATAATCATATCTTAATATCTATTTCCTGATTTTAATATTTTAGATAGCTTCCCTTAGAAACAACGAAATTTAACCTCACTTTTATAATGTCTAGTTCCATCCGAGCTATTAAGGTAATTTTTTCAATTTTGAAAGCATGATGAAAATGCTTGTCAATCATTATTTGATACTTATTCATTTAAATAATATAATTTGGTGAAACTTGATAAATGTTTCTTTATTCCTCGAAGAATAGCGAATTAAAAAACGCAAATGATAATAATTTTTTAATCATTTATTCAATATAATTACAATTGACTCTGTCTTTCTTTATTTTATATTATTAGAAAACCGAAGATCTAGTAAATTCATTTATGTTTTATTTAAAAAATTTTATAAAGCTCTGATTTAAAATAACTTCAAACAACCACATAATCTCGCGAGGCTGAAAAATTAACTAACAAGGAATATAATTTAATCCTAGCTGGATTCTTGAACTATATGTTCTTAAAATTTAAACTAATATTCAATATATTATTATATTAAATGTATGTGTATAAATATTTTTCTCAAAGTTCAGAGAGCAAAGTATATTTGCTTCAAGATTTGTGGGTGTTGTATTATTGATTGAATTATTCATTATTATTATATTTTCTGAATACTAAAAATATTAATAAAATTTTAAAATATTTGTGATAAGTTTTATAAGTATTTCAAATATTAAATAGAATACCATTCATCTTATTAACTTTCATTTCAATTAAAAATCTGTGCTATTTATTTCATTAACATAAATGTTAAAGTAATTGATTATTTTAAATTGAATAACTGAAGGTTTTCTTAGAATGCATTTCTATTATACTGACTGATTTGATATTTATTAAAGAAGTGAGGCAGATTTGTATCAATTTCTATATTAATTTTAGGGTTTAGTTGCACTGGTTAGTGGGGGAGCTTCTGGTTTAGGTGAAGCAACTGCCCGTCGACTTATCCAACATGGTGCCTCAGTTGTAATATGTGATTTACCTTCTTCTAATGGACAAAAAATTGCTGGAGAGCTTGGAGATAACTGTGCTTTTGCACCTGTTGATGTAAATTTTTTATTTATATATTTTAAATTCATTAATAAAATTGTTTCATTTAATATTTTTTAACAATTTTTGTTCCTTAATATTGTTTGCATATTTTCATAACGTACTAAAATTTTTTATAGATTTATTCTGATTGTTTGTTTGAATTATCTATTGTGGGTGTAATAATTAAGATCATTATTAAATAATCAAAATACATATATATGATAATATTTAATTTTACCTAATATTATCAATTATGTGATATTATTTATATGTACCAAAGCTGATTGTCAAAATAAAAGCATAGCTAATTCTGAAATCTTGTATATTTTTTAAGTGTTTGCTCTAAAGTATATATAAATATGTGTGTGTAAAATTAATATAATAAGTAATTATATAAGTTATATTAAAACTTTTTTATTTTACTTAAATGCTATTGTAAACTCTATTTAAACTAGATAATAATTTTGAATGTATCTGGTTCACTTCCTTTATTTTTGTTGACTTGTTTTTAATAATTTCTTTATAAATGTTGCATATTATGTTTGACTTTGAACAATATTTTAAATCAAAATGTGTTCTGTAAAAGCAAAATATAAGTACTTATAGAAATACTCCATTCTATTTAAATTCTTGTAAGTGATTGATGATGACCTTCTCTGTCATAGAAGATAGGTTGGTATAAATGTGATGATATTTCTATAAAGCTTGCAAAGCTGAAAAAATTTTAGTGTTTACAGTTTCTTAGCATTGAATTTTTCGTTGCAATTTTGAAGCAATCTTAAATCATAGTATTAGAATCTTTGATTGTGATATTGCTAGATTTTGGATTGGCATTATCAAAGCTCTTTGAAATTTAGGAAAGAGTTCAATATATATTATTCAGAATCTAGTTGTATTCTATTAACAAATAATGCTTTCAGAATAAATTTCCCACTTTAAATTTATCATCATAAATTATTTTTTTAAAGTAAATATTTAGGATGTTACTTTTTTATGTTATTACCATTTCAAAAAATTGATTCTGAGTTTCTCATAAAATACTTTATAAATATACAAATTTTTCAGCACTACAGACTTACAGGTCTTTCCTTTAACAATTATAAACAAACAATGACTCATCAGCACTTGCTAATTCTTTGTCTTCAGTTCTTTTTATGATCTACCTGTCAGTTAGATGGTCTTCCTTTAATTCTTTTTCTGTGGGTATTGAAGATTTTCTTTTTAATTTGATTAGATTAATCAAATCTTGAGACATGACAATGATTGAACTTTATTTAATTCCTAGAAAAATAAAAGCTTGTAAATTTCCTATAAATACTTTTCTTTAAAAAATATGTTGCTTAATTTCAATTTCTTTTGTTAAGGTCCTTCCTCTGTAACCATATATTAAGACAAAATAAAGTTGACTTGTTAGGTTTAATTTTTCTGATTAAAATCAGGTGTGATTTAAATGGATTTATAAGCCAGACATGTTTATTTTGTTTCAATTTTGGTTATTCATTACCATGGCTTTAATGTATTTAAGAAATGAAATATTTTTGAAAAAATAGTTTCTTACCTCAAGTAAGACAATGCTAGAACCACAAGGTATTATCCTATGTATTCTGTTTTACTTTCATTAACTGTATTAGAAGTAGAAGTACTTAAAATCTCTCTCACTATTGTTACATTTTTGGTTTGTTCATATGTCAATGGCATTGACAAAGGTTAAGGCTTCTAAAGAGTTCTTGGTGCTCAATTCCAATTTTTTATTTTGAAAACCAAATTAAAAAGCAAGCACCAATGAATCATTTTATCCTAGATCAATGAGAATGTATCAAGTAATGTGTCCTTTGTATTTTTAAAATGCTTGACCAAAGTCAAGGAATAAATGAAAAATGGCTCTGCTTAACTCCATTGATTTTTCTAATACTTGTTTTAAAATAGGGATTTGTTATAAAGTAGATATATTTTAATTTGCAGATGTTCACTGATATTTCCTAGTATGACTTTAATATAGCTGTAGTCATGCTTAAAGAATGCTGTATCTAGAAATGTAATATCCCTGTAATTGTGATTATTCATTTTTTGTGAATTGTGCTAACAACTTCCTTTCAGTTTAATATCTTCCTTTTGATCTTTATTGACATTATTTATTTTATGAATACTATTCATATGTTTATTCACTATTTTTGATTAGTTCAGCATTAATAATGTTCAGGCTTATTGTCATTGAGCTTTGTGAAACCCTTTAAATTTTCTAAATGCTTGATGCTTTTCCATTTTTCTTTTGTCAGTTCCCTTATTTAATGAGAAAATGATTTCTTCTGATGCATCTAGTATTTCATACAGGTTTTTAAAATGTTGTCTCCATCTGTCTTAAAGTTTTATTTTTCATTTACTATCAGTTCAGCAATTTCTTTTTTACATGTGAGTATACTCAATTTAAAAATGGTTTACTTGTATATAAAATTTCTTCAATTCTTTTTCATGTTCACTTTTTCAATATTCTTGAAAAAGCTAATTATGGAAAAAAATTTTAAGTAGCCATTTTTCTTGCTTCTTTAAATCCATGTATTTTTTCAAAATTTCTTTTATGATATTTTTTTTTCATATTCCTGTATGCTGAATTTTTCTTTTCTATGATTACTCAACATTTTACAATAAACCACTTACTCAGTGGATAGTCTGTTTTTTGGTTTGACTTCATTTGCTATTTCTATAATTATCTGGTTGCATTCATTTGATGGCAAATGAACATTTTGTTCCCTTATCTAACTTTTCTTGAATTTGTTTTAATATTCAAGAAAAAGAAAGTTTTTAAGAGTTTTCTAGATTTAAGCTCCATCTATATTCTATCCTCTTTTTAGAAAAAATATCTATAGAATTTTTCTTAAATATTCCATAACAAGGAAATGATCCATGCACATTTATTCCTCTATAATTCTGTACAACCAAAATATGGCTTCTATGCCATGGATTAATCAGTATGATCTGTTTGGTTGTAGATATATCTCTCTAATGATTATAGATGTCTTTAGAAAATAATGAATTATTCATTTTCAAGTTTCTGAAAATTGCCAACTCAAAAAATATTTTGTTATTTGAGTTAAAATCATTCTATAGCCTTTTCATACAAATATTTGGTTAATAATTTAGATATTTTCTCTGTTCTGCATAGATATTTCTAATAACAATTTTGGCATTATCATGTGAACACTTATTTAATAATTTGTTTTTCAATTCTTCATAGAATAATTTTATTTCTCCTTTCTTTCCGTCTCTAAGTATATGAACATTGATTATTGTGTAATTTTAAAATTTTCCTTTAACTCTCATTACAAAATTTATCACATTTATCTTTATGGCTGTAAAATAAATAACATTGTCTTTTAATTTATTAACTTTTCCCCCTTTTTTCCTAGACTATCTCAAGTTTTAGATTATATTTTACATGAATACCTTTTTTTAAAAAAAACTCTATTTTTTTGTAGAAAATTTGCACATTCTATGTTCCAATTCTCATATCCTGAGGCTTTTCAAGTTATCTAGAAAAAAAATCTGTTCCTATTTTGGATTATTGAACTTAAAAATCAGTTATGTTGTCTTGAGTTCAGGTGGTTAGTCAAATACTCTATTCATAACTTGGGAGACCAAATTGTTATCATTATCTGGTGTCTGTCTGCTGGCATGACCATCTAGGAACATCATACCAATAACTATGCTATTACTGGTGAAGCCTATTGGTCATTGACAAAAATCACCTCTCTTGGATTCAAACCAAGAATTCAATATGTACATATACTATAATTTCGAAAAGAAAGGGTGCATCAATCTTCTTCAGCACTTGAAGAAAATATCCTGAAATTTTTTTTTTAATTGCTTAGAAATATACAGTGTAAGTGGTAAGTGTCATAAAATCTTCACCTATTTCTTTATATATGATTATAAGAAAAATGCCTAAGATTAAAATGTAACATTTAATTAACATACAAGTAAGTTATATGTGAGAATTGTTAAAGTATAATTACATTCCAAATGTGTTAATTTTTACTTCCAAAAATTGAATTCTGTATGCATTTTACTTCCTTATACTGTATATTATACAGAGTATCCTAACAATAAGTTATTAAATTGAATGAAAACAATTTTACTAGGGTGATAAAAGTAATTAAAATAAACTACATCATAAAGCCTTCAAAATCTGATTCCGACTGTCCAAAATAATATTTAAAAAATTAATAAATCCTTATATAAATTGTTTAAATTTGCTCAATTGTCTCATATATCTTGATGTACAATTTCTTTACATGGGAATTTAATATTTATCAGCATCTATCAATATTTATATTGGTGATTTTTCATTGATTTCTAGGCACTTACATATTTTATAAACCATGAATGTAATGGTTATTATATCATTCAGAAAATTTTCATTATTTTGTATTTTTTTATTGCATGTAAATGCTGCTCTGTTTCTTTCAGAAGTTACAGAATATATATTGTATTATTTTTTACTTTATGAATGTTTATTCATGTTTGAATAATCATTATTGTAAAGGACATTGTATTAAGTTGAAATTATTGAAATAGTGTTTTAATTTTCTTCTATTATTTTCTATTGATTTGATATTTTATAGGTAACAAAAGAAAAAGATGTTGAAGAAGCTTTAAATGTTGTAAAGACTAAGTTCCATAAACTAGATGTCGCTGTTAATTGTGCTGGTATTGGAATTGCCTGCAAAACATATAATTTTAAAAAAGGAGTACCACATTCTTTAGAACAATTTATGAAAATACTTGAAGTAAGAATTTTTCATGATTCATTTCTTTTTAAAGCTAACTCAGAATATGTTGAAAATATTTTAAATAATATTGTGTTTTAGAAATATTTTAGGTGTTATAAATAAAAATAGATTTTTTTTTCACTGCTCTTTTTGTTAACAAAACTATACCCAATGGAAACTTGAGTTTGTTATTTTCCATGTATTGAAATTGCATTTTGAGTGTTGTGAGTGAGAATGCTTTTATGTTATAATGAATAAAATTTAATAAAATATTATGAATATCACCTAGTTAAGTAATTCATAAAAGAACTTTATAGTAAAACAATGTGTGTGTGATCTGAATCTAAAATGTGAAAAATTTTTGTACAATAATTGGTTGTTAATTGGGCTATGTTATTATATTAAATTCATCCCATGGGTTTGAACCTTAAAAACAATAAAAAAATAATAATTCATAGCAGTATAATATCTGAAACAAAATGATGTGGTACTAATTAAATGTATAATCCTGCTAGAAAAAATTATTCTCGTAGTATAAATTTCTTCACAATAGCAAATATTCAAATAGACTTTTATCATAAATTCTCTGTCACAATTTTTTTCTAATGCTCTATCGATCTTTCATTATATTTGTATATGCTCTTGTATTACTCTTTAATTATCAAATTAATTTATCATCAAGGACAAAAATATATAAAAGAAGCAATTTCAACAATAATAGAATAATGCATTGCAATCATTCCTAGAATATTGCATTCATGTAGAATATGTAGCAAATTACTTTCTCACCAGTTTTCAATTATATATGAAAACATGTATTTAAAATCTTTTTTAATTCTACAATATACATGTTTATCATTCATCTTTTATTATTCCCTTTTGCCAAGTTATCTTTTGTTAATTTCAATCTTAAGATCATGTTATTATTTCACTTTCTTGCACATATATTCTCATGTACACTTTGATAAAGAAATTTATCAAGTCAATGAATGTCTACATGTTCAAATCTAAATTTTCCTTGGCAATATAAAAGATTAAATGTGTTTAACATTTAATTAAATTCAATTACAAACAAGCCTTTTTGATATCAGCTAAACCTCCATCTTAAAAAAAGCGGGGAGACCAAAAATTATGTGTATTGTGTTTATTTGATAGCCCTCAAAACTGGATGATAAATTTGGAAAATCTTGACTAGAAACTGGTTAACATGGAATGCTATTCTGTGGTAGGCCAGGACTTCCTTCGGACTGTCATTGCAGTGTAGAAAAAGAAATGAAATTATGACTTCATGAATGATTTTCACCCAATCTAATTACTGCAAGCAATTTTATTTAAAATTTCTGAACTTTTATTTCATTTCTTGCAGTATACAATTATCACTGAGCTACTGTCATCATAAAACACAAGAACTATGTATGCTAGGCATATTTTTTTTTTACCTGAACTCAATAATTTTTTTAATGTGGTTTATATCTAGACTGTTAAACTGAAATATTGTCATCTATTTCAATTTTATTTGTTTTATCTTTTTACTAGCAATTTTATCCTGGTATTTTTCTTTTAAATTTGTTTAGTGAGTATATATGAAATTAATTATTCATAACAATGGGTTATTAAAAATCTGATTCAATATTTCAATTTATTCTAAGAATAGTTTGAAATACGAGGTTTGTCCGGAAAATACGTATAAAAGTCGAATAATAACTTTATTTTACGGTTTGCAGTTACCGCCAGATGGCAATACTGCTGTAACCAATCCCATCAACTTTCAGTTCGAGTCAGATCGCTCTGCATGTAAGTAGGAGTGTGCGGCTGATTGTTGAAAGTTACCCTTTTTCACCTGCTGTCGGCATGAATCTTTCTCTGATTGAGGAACGCGCATCAACATCAAGTTTCTTGCAAAACTGGGCAAGAATGGCCGTGAGATTTTTGAGTGTTTGAAACAAGTTTATGGAGACAATTCTCTGAAGGAACCAACCGTGAACAAGTAGTTAAAAAGGTTCCGAGAAGTCGTGAAAGATGACCATCGTCCTGGACGCTCGTCGACATCGAGTTCTGATGAAAATGTTAAACGAATTCAGGCTTGTGTTCTTAAAAACCGTAGATTGACAGTCCGAATGATTGCTGATGAGCTGTCAATCCCCAAAACAATTGTTCACGAAATTCTGACACAAAAACTTGAAATTAAGAAATTGTGTGCGAAAATCGTACCAAAACTCTTGACGCCTGAACAGAAAGCAAAAAGGGTTGAGTGCTGTGAGGATTGATTGGAAGCAGAGGAAAGAGGGGACTTTCTCAACTGAGTCATCACTGGAGACGAGTCCTGGTTTTACAAATTCGATGTGGAGCTCAAATCTCAAAGCAAGGAATGGAAGCTAGCGGGAGAACTGAGAACAAAAAAGTCACGAAAATCGAAGTCCAATGTGAAGACAATGTTGATTGTCTTCTTTGATTCTAGGAGCATTGTTTCCAAGGAATTTGTCCCTCCCGGCCAGAGAGTTGAAGTTTTGACACGTCTCAGAGCTCGTGTGGCCCAAGTTCGACCGGATTTGGCAAAAGGGGGCAGGTGGATCCTTCATCCCGACAATGCGCCTGCTCACACATCGCTCGTTGTGCGTGAGTTTTTGGCCTGAAGCTCAATCACAGTGATAGACCATCCGCCTTATTCACCCGATTTAGCCCCTTGTGACTTCTTCTTGTTCCCGAAATGCAAAATGGTACTTTGGGGGTGGCATTTGGGAGATGTGGAAGTCATCAAGGCAGAAACGACACAGCAACTGAACAGCATTACATATGAAGACTTTCAATAATGTTATCAACAGTGGAAACGGCGTTGGTAGAAGTGTATCTTGTCTCAGGGAGAGTACTTTGAAGGAGACCGTATTGTAATACCTGAATAATTGTCATCATATGATCATCATGACAAATAAAGTTATAATTCAACTTTTATACGTATTTTCCGGACAAACCTCGTATGTTTATATTATATAACAATAAATATTTTTAAATTGTTTTAAGAGCCCTTTTTTAACTCCTAGAACTTCAACTTGATTCCTTAAAAGTCCTGAATTACTCTTGGTATTTTTTATTACCTTGATGCATTTATTTTTTTACACACATAAAATATAATTTTTTTGAATTTTTTGCTTTAATATTTTAAATTTTTCTGTTAAATTGTCTAGAAACCAAATTGAGTTTTAACTCTTAATGTTATTACTAGATAGTGGCAGATGGGAATGTTAGATTGTTACTGTATTCATAATTATAGACTAAAATAAAGATGTAAACCACAATAGCTTCATGATGATCCTGTTCTTTCAGGACCAGGTGTAGTTTTAAATTTATATATATTAAGGGAAGTACACCAATAAGAACACATTAATTAGGTTATTTTAATGTTTTTTCTATTTGTTTCTGTTTTCTTTAGAGTGTATAAAATTCACTAAATATTAATATTCAATTATAAAATTTTTGAGTTAAAATGTACTTTCCCTATTTTCCTTAGTGAAAATTGTAATACAAGGAATTAGGATGAATTTCATTATTTATCTGTGAAATAAAGGCTGAAAAAAATTATTTAATATACTTGAGGGAAAGTACTTTTTGACTGACCAGTGGACTCAAGGAAAAGTTATACAAAGATTGACTTCTGGATGGTTCAGAAAAAAACACATGTTCATTGTCTAGTTTGCAAGAATGACTTCTGTACTTCAAATATGCTTTCAAATCCCATATGAAAGGAGAAAAAAAAACTGTATTTATTGAAACATGCTGAAAAAACCAAAAAATCTAATTTAAAAGATTTTTTTCACTGCTGCTCCTTTTAAAGAATGTAAGCCCACAAGGCATGTTCCGGAATTTTAGATTCATTTGTTTCTTCAAAAGAAATTTTAAAAGTTAAAATTCAATTGGTTCTTAAAATTTTAAATAATGGATATAACTATAGTTCTTGTTGCAATAATAGCTCTTCCTTTCAAGCAATGTGAAACAGTGTTACTGCAAAACAATTCAGTTGTGGTGAAAAAAGTATGATTATTTAAATTTTTGGAAATACACTTTATTTTTCCAACTTTTTGAAAGAGGAAGTTAAAAAATGTTAGTAATTATGTGTTTCTTTTTGATGAAACTTAAATGGTTATATGCAGACAAAACAATTGGACTGCCAGGTCAGAATTTGGGATAATGATACTAATAAACCACTGTATTACTCATCAGAATTTTTAGATCATTCAACTGGGGAGATATTAACTTACAGTGCTGTGATTTCAAGTTTATTTACACACATAAATCTATCAAATCTAGGGGCCTAGAAAAGAAACTAATTCTCATGTATGAAGATTCAGGTGCTATATGCTTTGGCTGTTGTGAAAACTCCAGTCTTTTAATGTCATCTTCTAGCATTTAAAATATAGAATTAACAGTAATTATTAATATAGAATAACAGAATGATATAACTTTCAGATTATGTATACAAGATGCTGGGCCCTCAATATTAATCAAATTGCTCTGTGTGTATGTGACGCTAAGCTGATAAGGGCGGAATTGTTGCATCATGCCTAGGGGATGTTTGGTGTAAATGAGTTAATGATGAATTGAAAGGGAAAATTAGCATTTTATAATAACTATATTTTGTATACATAAATATTCCAGAAATGTGAAATTGTATAATGTTAAAAGTTTGAAAGTAAACTCAAGAAAAATTTAGAATTTCTTTTATTAAATAGTAACTGGGGAAAAAGTCATTCTGGAAACTGTATCTAAATTTTGTATTTGTTTTGAATTAGTATATTTATTTGAAGAGGTTGTGTTATACACATTTTTAAATATTCAATATATTAATATATAGGAATCTAATGAAGATGTGTTTAAAAACTCTAATATTACTTATTATTTTATATAATGTATAATTCAGTAATATAAAGAGTAATGATTATTCAAATAAAACTTCTGTTATAGCTGCCTTCTATTATTTATAAATATAATTGAAAAATGTTGAATATGCATAATTTTATGCATATTTGGGTAAAAACAATGGTAAAATAAAAAATTATTTAACATGAATGTTGATGTCTCCTGGAAATTTTTGATTTGATTCTTGGTAATCTGTATGAATCCTGATAATAATTTTTGTATCTAATTCATGTAATCATTCATAAGACTTGCCTTTGATTTTCAATATGTTTGCAATGAAAATTCCTCAAAAATGGTTTATAAATCTGAATTTTTCTTATTTTGTAATTTCAGTTGAAATTACCGTTATGAAATTAATATCAAAACTCAATTTTTTTTTTGCAGTCATAAAAAATCTGTTTTTAAAAAAAATTTATTTTACGTATCTCTTAAAATATTTAATTTCTCAAAAAAATTTTTGTGTACTTTAAATTATTCACTTGATGAAAACACTACATTTGTTGAAATATTTTCAAACTAGAATTGTGTGGTTAACTGAATATCTGATTCACAAATTGGAGACTTTTATTTCAACTAACTTCTTACAAAATATTGATGTAAGGATGCTTATCAACATAGTTTCTTCAGAAAATTAAATAATTATAAGTTTTATTGCCAAGAGATTAGATGCTTTCAAGCATTGCTTTTAAAATTGAAATATTTGGGCATAATGTCTACTTGGAATATTAAAACTAGGAGAATTATAAATAATTATTAAATTTGTGTTGGAGACATTTTTAAATTAGACATTTTTATTCAATATTCTTTCTCTTGTAAATACATTATTGCCATTCTGTATAATTTTAAAGAACAATGTTTTTTCATTCATTTTGTTAGTGTGATAATAATATTTTTTTGTTTGTGCTTGTTGAAATGCATGATTTTTAAATAAAAATGTGAACCTTTGGTTATGGCAGCTTTCTTGTTTGCTTATTATGAAAAATTGCATAACCATTTTATGTAATATTTATATTGTTCACAAAACTGCACTAAGCTTTTTTTTAATAAGCATGATAGGCATTTTCAATAAAAAAATAATTATGTTTATCATATTAATATTTGTCATAAGAAACAAAATGTCAACAAATTATAAATTAACTTTTTTTTTACTAACAGGTAAATACAATTGGTTCTTTTAATGTCATTCGATTGGCTGCTGGATTAATGTCAAAGAATCAGCCAGATGAAGATGGTCAAAAAGGTGTTATAGTTAACACTGCTAGTGTTGCAGCTTATGATGGTCAAAGAGGGCAAGTTGCATATTCAGCAAGTAAGGGAGGAATTGTTGGAATGACTTTACCTTTGGCAAGAGATCTTGAATGTGAAGGTATTCGTTGCTGCACTGTAGCTCCAGGTAACTAGTATTTCTTATCTGTAATTTCATTTTTATCGATTTTCTTGGAAAGATTTGTTGATATTTCTATTATCCAACTTGATAGAATGAAACTTAATTCTCTGAAGTATAGGTTATAATGCTTTCCAATTTTTATGTTGAAGATGTTAATCCTCAGACTTCATCATACAGAAAATGTAGTCTTTCTTAAATTCCTATAATTCCTTTTTTTTTTTTTTTTTGAAGAAGTCTTAAAGGAATTTTCCTTGAATTCCTTTACTCCTTCAATAATGAAATATTTCCCATAAAAGAATGAAGCTCTCAAATTAGAAAAATAATTATGTAACAAGTTTTCACATGTTCCTTTTTTATCAAGTTCATATAACTAATAACAAATGCCACCATATTAGTTGTGAGTGTGGTTAAATAAAACATTTAATCTAATAAAACATATAAACTACTCTCATATAATCATGTGACCTTAAATTTCGATCAATTTTGAAGAGTTATGCTAGACTAGTATATATATGTATATATATATTGTGGAAGACTGAAATGTTTGACATAATGACACCTTTGAACAATTCTGTGCATGTGCATAGCAGATCATTGGTTATTGACATTAAATTTCAAATGATTGGGAAATGAAACTTGAATAATGTGATCCCCAATTTAAGATTTTAAAAACAAAATTTAAGATTTCAGAGACTAATTCATGAAATTGTGTGTGTTCATAAATCAGAGGTTCAGCTATCTAACTAGCATCTATTGTTATAAAATTTTAGATTACAGGGAAGAATCACTTTTTAAATTTATTTAGAAATTTGTGAAATATTTGGAAGATTAATCAAATTCCAGCTATCATGGATTTCAAAAAATTGGTATTTGTTTCTGTTAGAAAATGATGCTCTAAGTGAATAAGTACACAGCAAATAGTTATTTTTATGGAGAATTCATTTTTTTAATAGTGAATTTTCTGAAATAAAAAAAATTCTTCTGAATCTTCTAACCTGAAAAAATTAGAGAAAGTTGCACACTCTCTAATTTTTCCAAGTTAGAAGCCACAGCAACCTGTTAAATCTGGTAGCCATATTCAACTGGTTACCATATTCAAGAACTGGTTGGATAAAAGCAGTGTATGTAATTTTGAGAGTCTGCATCCACACCCCAATCCCTATCAGAAATGTATTTAAGGAACTGAATTCTATTTCTACCTCTAACATAAGTCCTATGTATCATTTAGGAAACTTTCTACATTGCTGGACAATTGCTAAGGGTGGATAACACTGTCATCCATAGCAACCACAAAATGAAAGGAAGCAAAATGTGGAAAATTAGAATAAGTGCAGGATATAGTAAGAAGAAGTATGCGTCTGCAAATTTTTTCCATGTCTGTTCATCACGTGATAGCGTTTATAAGAGCTTTAAAAGTTATTACGCGTGTGGACAGTTGTTGTTTCAAGTCAAAGTTTTACAGGAAAGATTTAATAGACGAACTTGAAATTTTTGGTGTGTCTTCCCGACATCACTTAGATGATTTTATGCGTAGCCGAATTATTGGAAAGATCTTAGTAGGGCGAAAAATAACAGATGCTGCCAGGTTGCTGGTCGAAACTATCCTCCGACAAACAAGAACACCCTCATCTGTGCACTCCCAGAGGAATGGGATAAATTGCCTCAACAGCTGCTGGATAAAGTTGTGCAAAGTATGATATGACGTGTGGAGTGTTGCATCACACTCCACGGTGGACATATCGAGTACTGATACCTTTTTTCAAGGTGCCTGCTGACTTTTAGATGCATTGTTCCATTTTCCCGTATGCAGCTTCAAAGGAACATTTTTTTTCTTTCAGATGTTTCACAGCTTTTGTACTTTTCAGAACAATAAATATTCTTTATTCTAATGTCTAAACAGTGGGGCAACTGTATTTTATCCTACTAGACCTCATGTCTCACTTAATGTTATGCTACATTGCAATTTGTAATCTGTGCTTAGCAATTGTCCAGCAGTGTAGTTTAGTTAAATCCATATCGTGATTCCAGAGCACAACATCATGAAAAAAATGCCTATTTGGCAAGGGGGTGGCAACTTTTCTATCCCAGATAGTACTCTATTATAAAATACTACTATATTATATTCTGTAATTTGAACATATAATTTCATATTAAAATATATTTTTAAATATTTTAAAATTCTTTGAAATGAAAATAATGACTTGATTACTGTGCCAAAATATCAAGCTTATTATTTTTTGAGAAATGATTAAATATATTAAAGATTTTTGTCATTAACTGATGGAATGTTTCTCCAAAATTAAATCTAATTTAATCTTACATTTTTTGAAAAGTTTGGCTGTGCATTATTTTCAAGTTTTGTTGCATGAAGCTATCTAATGTTAATTTTATTTTGTAATATATTTCAAATGTAATATTTGATCAAGATTATTTTTTATCATATATATTACAAACATAGCACTTTTTATTAATTTGCCCATAAACTAGATTCTCATTTACGCCTAATATATGGTCATGAGTTTACTTTTGCTTGGGAAATATTGTACCCACACGCTTGAAAATGTAATTGATTATAAATTGTTTATTGAATAGAAAACTGAATTTTAAAAAGTTTTTTCTTTCTCTGGAAATATTTTATGTAAATCTCAAAAAAAAATTATACATTTGAAAAATATATAAAATAATAAGCAGTGAACATGACACAAAGCTCCAATGGCACACTTTAATGCAAAAATTTTAAAAATCTTAAATAAAATTATGTATTTATCTTTACCTATTTGCTTTGTCAACAATTGAGGTCATGCTTCTGCATATTAATACGATGAATTCTATTTAATCATGAAAGCAGGTTTATATGGTTGATAATTTTATTCATGTTCCATCTGATTAATTTTTTTAGAATCATTGTAGAGAGTTCAACTTGAATAAACTGTTGATTGGTCTTAATTTATATATTAGTATTATTCTTAAATTTTTAAATGCTGAGCAACCATTATATGCATCTGCATTTTAAGAATAGTGTAAATCTATAATACAAAGTAAACTAAAAAAATATGTTTCACTTTTTAACATATTTTTGGAAAACTTAATTATTTTATATATGTTATTTTCAAAGGCTTAAAACATTGATATAGTTTTTGTTCCTCCCTTAAGAAGATACTTTATTAAAAGTAATTTACTTTGTTTCAGTTGAAATGTTATTAAATTAATACATTGAAATCTAAATTTAGTACTGATACTAAGTCAATATTTCATGTTCATAAAAAGAAAGTTAAATTTATGTTTATCTCAGTTGAAAAAAATCTTCTAAAATTGCTTTATAAATAAGAGCCTTTTAGATTTATCATAAAATGTTGAATAAAATCTGTATAAACTTAAGGGTTCCATTTTTGCTTTAACAAGTCCAATTTTATCAGTAAAAATATTCATTTACTTGTATTTTTTAATTTTATTGATGTTAATAAAAAATAACTTTTGTATTGGAGAAAATGAATGTGCAGAGAGCTAGATATATTTTTTATGAAAATATTTTTAGACAAATTAATTTATAATTTGTAATTTTTATCACAGAGTTTTAATTGGTGAAACCATAATTTCACAAATGTCATGACACACATAACAGGACAAGATAGATTTACATCATGACATCTAACTTCTAGGATGAGCAAAAAAATGTTATTACATGTGATAATAGTGTATGAACTTATAATTGTATAATGCTGAAAAGAATAACATATATAAAAGGTAGCCCTGCTAAATATGACAGACTGTATTAAATAATATCTGTATTAGACTGTATTTCTTATATAAAAATATATTGGTTTCAAAAGTGTCATAAGACAATTTTGCACCAAGATTTTTGTTGTATTTCAATTTGGTAAGTTGATTGATTCATTTTGGATGGAAGTTCAATTTTGGTACCTGCGAAATAAGATTTTAAACAGCAATGTAAAGAAGGATTTTTCAATTGATTTGAATACTTCTGCACTTCAAAATTAGATATCTGTTGACAAAAAAATTTTCAGTTTGTTAAAAACAACACAAAAAGTTAATACCATATTTTGCATTTAAAAAATTTTTAAATCAATTTTTTTATTATAGAGTTGAGATATCTGAACAGATCACTCACTTTTAAGGGCCAATGGAAATTAACTCTATTAATAATATTGCAAGATAATTTTATTTTGTTAGCACATAATTGTTAATGGACAACTTAAAAGCTTAAGATTGTAGTAAAGTTTTTTATGTTCACTGAATATTATCAAAGACTTTACAAATAGTAACCTATATTTGCATATTACAAGGGAGAAAACTTTGAAAAATGCCACATACCTATCTTTGCAGATATGCTTGTAGAAAACAAAAATTCAACATTTATTTTTTATTTACACCAGTTTCTGGAATTGAACAGAAAATTTTACTCTAAAGAGTGTGCAATTCTATCATTAGATGATTATTATTATTCAACCATTAGACAGTGAATTTAAATTTTGTGACAATGTATTTTGTAAACTTATTGTGGTAATTGTGCTCTTCTCTTTCAGTATGTTTGCTTGTTTTCAAGTTCTCTTTTTTCCCCTGCAGTACATAAATATGTCCCATTTTTTTTAAATTTCCTCTTTCACAAGCATATTCCAACAAAAGTTAAATCATTGCATGTTTATTACTATTTAACAGTGTGATTCAAATTATGAAAGATGTAGACAGCTGACAGATGAAAGTTTGCTTAGCAATTTAATCATTTTGAAATCAAATAATAACTTATAATATAGAATAAATAATTTGTGCATTAAATTATTATATTTTGCAGTTTTATTAACTTCCTTAATTTTATTGTAAAAACTTTAATTTTTGGTATTGTCTTTTATGTCTTTAAATAAATCGTGATTTCATAATATGAGTGATATCTTGTATGATGTGACAGTTTTTGATTTGTTAATTTAATTTTTTTTTCAATAGCTTTGTATATTGTTAAAAAAATACTTTGAAGCCTTTAACTCATTTACATTATACATTATTTATTTTAGGTTTATTTGATACTCCATTACTGAGAGGTCTTCCTGAGAATGTTCGACTAGAATTAGCCAAGGATGTTCCATTTCCCAAACGTCTTGGGCATCCTGATGAATATGCACATTTAGTCCAATCAATAATCGAAAATCCTATGTTAAATGGATGTGTTATCCGATTAGATGGGGCTTTACGAATGCAACCATAAGTGATTAAACACATTTTTAAATATAGTGCAAATAATGATCTTGCTCATAATTCCTATTTTTTTCTATTCTAATTGAAACAAACTTGTATTGTTTATAAGAAAAATAAAAATGATAGTGTTGACTTAAAATACCGTATTCTTGTCTGTTTTATAATGTTAATGTTTTTATGAATAAAAGAAAACTGCATTTGTTTTAGTTAAAATAATTTTAGAAAAATGAGCTTAGCTAAAATAATTCTGTCATCTGAAAATTTTTTTAGAAAATATTTTTTGAAAATAATTAAAAGTAATTGAATTGTTATTGTTTAATTAAATGTTTGAACCAAATGCTTACCTCAGTTATAAAAGGAATACTGACTAATTGAATATTTCTAAAGTAAAACTTTCAAAGAAATTGTATGTAAAATAGAAACTTTATAAATATCACCTAATTTTTGTATATAGTATTTTTTGTAACAAACAATTAATACAATTTAAAAAATAACAATCTTTAAGTATTCATTAATTTTATCACTAGTTGAAATTAATATATTTTAAATGAACGTTGAGAGTTGAGTTTTCTAAGCACTTTGAAAAAATTAATTATAAACTTATTTACATAAATAATATAAAAAAACAATTATATAAGATATTCAATTAAAGTTAATGTTAACTTTATTAAATAATTACTCCAAGTAACAGGGCCCCTTCAACCAAACCCCCGTCTTCCCAGGTCTATTCAAATATGCCACTCCTGTTTTTGATCTTGTCCTTCCGGTACAGAAGGGAGTCTCTCCTGAGACAGAGCTCAGGGCTGCTGCTCTTGCCACTATTTATGAAAGATACCCTCCAGACAAATGGCTGCACATTTATACCGATGGTTCAGCTGAGAATAGCTCTGGGAGAGCGGGAGTTTTCTCCAATTTTTTCCAACTCAAAGAGCCTTTGGGAAAACCCTCTGACAATTTTGATGGAGAAATGTATGCAATTATAATTGCTCTTCAAAAAACTCTGGGATTTCTCAAAAATTTGCCTTTCTCGTCGATTGCCAGGTTGCAATTCATACAGTGACAAATTATAATCCCCTGCCTTCATCAATAGAATTAAAATGTAAAACCGTCATTAACACTTTGCTAACTGCAGGGAAGGAAATTGCCTTTCAATGGATCCCTAGCCATTGTGGTTTACCTGGTAATGAAAATACTGATTTACTCGCCAAAGAGGCGTCTTTTTAAACCCCCGAAACACTCCAATTGGTTTAAGAAATGTCAAACACTTATTAAAACCAGCGATTCGAAACCAACGACAGGCTTATTACAAAGAAAAAGCAGTTTATGCTTGTTGGGGAGCCTCTTGACCTCTTGCATCCCCAGGCATCTACCTAGAGCTATGGGGGTGTCCTGCTTCAGGCTTTTCACTGGGCATGATTATCTTCAGGGACACCTGCACCACATTAAACTTGTGGACTCACCTGACTGCATTTTGTGCAATGAACATTTGGACATGAATGGCGAGCACCTTTGGATGTGTTCTGCCCTCCAAGAGGCCTGCGATTCTTCACACTTCAAGACTCTCTCCTCTCCTGGAGAAGCTTCATTTCTCTATTGGACTGCAAGACTTATGATGCTCGAAAGAGCTTATATAAGAACGTAATTAAAAATAAAAAATTAAAAAAAACTTATTAAATAGCAGATATTTATTTAATGCTGTGTTTGTAGTAGAATTAGTATTGTGTTAAACTTTTCATAAATTCAAAATCACTATTTCATCTTGACAAATAATTTTAACTAAATGTTATTCAACAATATTATTTTTTTTATTGAATGATTAATGCTCACTGTTATCATATTCTTTTTTGCAAATTGTACATTTTAATGTATTTCATAGTTTTAAGAGCTAAATAATACATGTGTTGTTTCTATTAACAAACTTTTATCTTGAAGAGTCTTTCAAACTTTATATTTAAATTTACTGACTTTAACTTTTCTCAAAAATATAGAAGTTTTAAAATATTAACAAATTTTATAATATTTCACATAAAATGTAAATATTAAAAATTTGAATTTTTAAATTTATTATTTGTAAAAATTAAAGAAAAGAATTGTATTAGTGTTCCTTTTTCTTTAAAAAATAAAAAGTGCAGCAAAATATTTTTTTATTAATTATTAATAATGCCTCATTAATTAATGCATTAAATATCAAAATCATTACATATTCTTTCAATTTAAGAAAATATGCTCTAGTACGATTTTATAAAAGTATTTTATGTCAGTTTTGCATAAAAAATCATTGTTACTTAAAAAGTCAATAAGAAAGAAACTTTAATTTTTGCTAAAAATTCTTAAATTCAATGATAAAATTGACTAAATCAAGTAAAATTACTATGATTGCTGCTTAAATATTTTAATTTGTTTTAAATGGAAAATTATCAGTTGTACTTTTGATCAATTGAAATGAACCTACTTCTCCACAACCAAACCTTTTGTTGTAAATTTAGTTTTGCGATGGCAGCGTTTACTTTATCTTGAACGTGAAACAGGGAAATTTTTTTGCCTTGTAATGAAAAGTTGAAGCAATTTAAAACGAAGAATATATCTGCTAAATATGATAGTTTACAAAGTCATTTGTAGTCATGTAAACAATTCTCAATTCAAATCTATCATTAAGAAAACATTGAAGCTCATTTCTAAGTTCAATATCTTCAGAAACTTTCGAAATAGCCAGCGAACATCGGTATGAAAAAGAGGCTGGGTGAGATTACTTTTACATTTCTTCGCCTATTAGCAAAAAGCGTCGTGCACTTAAAGGACGGTTTTTAATGTAGTTAACGATATTCATGCTTTCATCTAGAGCTTTCTGTAGTTCAGCGGGCATCTTACGTGTTGCCAAAGTTTTCCATTCAAGCACTGATGAATGCAAGTTAGCCGAAGTGACGGGTGGTACTGAACTCCATCCGCGGATAAAAATCAAAGGTTTCTCCAATTTCCATCACATGTGAGAGATACATACATATAGCGGTGCAGGCGCGCAACGGACTGTACCTTAAGGTTAACTGGCTTGGAATACTCACCCATCACCAAGGCCTTGTAAGTTTGAACCATGGTTAAGTGACGAAGTCACTCCTAAGCTGGCACTCTCCTCTTCACATCCATGCCACACCAGTGGCAGGACTTTGTACGTCACATATTAACGTGGACACGTTCCCAGTTCATGGTGCTCCAGCAACCCAGTGAGAGTGAATGCGTAGGTACCATCCCAGTCACTGTCCACGGCGAATGATGCTTCACTTTGCTGATCTTAGCGGGCAGCGTGGTGTGAAGCTACTGTGCCACTGGGGGGAGTACAGTGGACCACAGATCATTGGGCCTTTTCTCCATTTTGAACAGAGTCAAGTGATTTTCCTATGATGGACTTTCGCCTCAGTTGTACCTTCATCACACTCTTAGTGTACCCTTGTGGTTACGCTTACCCCATTTTGGGAAATACTGGTTTAAAATATGACACCAGATATGGAAGATAAATAGGACTAGAAGTAATCCCTATTCACTTAGTAAGAATTGCATTACAGATGTGGTTAATAGATTATGTGGGATCAATTAATCTAATATGTAAGGTAACACTAGAATTACTATATTTGGTAGTATACATTACATTTGCAATTATAATTAGGAGAAAAAAACGACCTCATATCACACTTTATGCTTTAGCAATTAAGGATTTTTTTCTTGAAATGAATAATAATTCCAGACTTCATAAAATTACACTATTGATCATTAAAAATGCTACACCAGAAGGAAAAGCAAATAATAGAATGTTATATGTTAGACAAATATATTACACTTGAAATAATAAGGGATACATTTTTAAGAAATTGGGAACCAAAAATCATGAGAAATTAGTACCCAGATAAACTCGGACCAGTAAAATAATTCTTGAAATCGAAAGTTCGTAAAATAAGAAAATAAGCATTAGATTTTAAAAATATTTTTCTTATCAATTCTCTCTCTTTATAAATAAATAATCTTAGAAAAAATTTTAATATACACTGTATTAGAATCATGTAAATAAAGTGTGTAATTAAAAACGATTCCTTCTTTCCTTTTATTGATGAAAAATTATGCAAAGTAATTACTACCTGTTTTTTTATTTTATAAAATTGGCATTTTAAGAATATTATTTTTCTATTAGGTTGGTGCGTATGAAATGTCGGATTCTTAAGTGATTGTATAAAACTGCATATATTTCTTCAAAAGCTGTTTATTCAATCAAAGTATGCTCCATTCGCTTCAATACACTTCTCCCAACGAGATTTTAAAGCGTAGATGCCTGTCTTAAAAAATTTTGGTCTTTAGAATTAATAAACTCTGATATCGAGTTTTTTAGACTGTCTTCATTTTCATAGTGTTTGCCCCTTAAAAACAGCTCTAAATGCTTGAAAAAATGAAAATTGGTCGGCGAGAGATCCGGTGAATATGGTGGATGCTGCAATGATGAGCATACGTTTAACCGATCCAGCTTATTTCGCTCTGTCAGTGCGTGCGGTACCCACTTGTCCATCTTCTTAACCTTGCCAATCTCAGAAAGGTGTCTCAATATCGTTGTATGGTCAACTTTCATCCTGATAGCAAGTTCCCTCGTGGATACGGCTGGATCCGCTTCCACTAGAGCCTTCAGGTCATCATTCTTCACAGACGTTTTGGGTCTTCCGCGCGGCTCATTTTGCAGTGAAAAATCGCCAGTCCGAAATTTTTCGAACCAACGCTGCACTTTCCGATCGTTAACCGTATTCTCCCCAAACGCTTGGTTTATGTTGCGTGCAGCTTTTGCAGCACTATTACCAAGTTTGTATTCATATAAGAAAATGACGCGAATGTCGGCAGAATTCATATCGGCAATAAACTCAAAAGAAATAAAAAAGGGAAGACCTTCGAGAAAACCTATTTTGCTGAAATGAGTCTCTGGCAATGGACAATACGAGTATGAGTGAGGTTATGCCAAATACAAAAGTATAACGAAAACAGGGAGGAAAACGTCCGCATGTAAAGAGAATCCGACATTTCATACGCACCAACCTAATACTTTTCTGTAGTTGGAAAACGTCATTGCGTTTTTTTTTTTTTTTTTTTTTTTTTTTTTTTTTTTTTTTTTTAAGATATTTCAGCCATTTATATGCTGATTTCGCTGACGATCTCGACCCTACATCATTTTTTTTCCTTGCTTGAAAACTGAAAGTTCTTTTCATTCTGATTCATTACGTTCTCAATCAACAAATCACCCAATACTTCTTTCGTAAAAATTACACCAGAGCCCATATTCAAATAGTTCTGAACGGCTGATAAATATATTTCTTTTTCGAAGCTCATGGTTGAATAATTTATCTTTACATCAATCGTTGGATAAATAGACGGTTATAGTAGTTTATCTAACAAAGCCTGCCTGACCGAGAAAGCGTTGTTTCTGCAACATCATTCTAAGTACAGATTGACAAGTGTATTTGAGCCCAGAATATCATTTTCATAAGGCGATTCCAAGAGTTCCAATGGTCATACCTTACAAAAATATCTTAAGATGTACTTGAAACTATTGGTTATAGTCTGATTCATGGGTACTAAGGCAGAATTAAATTAGGCTTTAGAAATTTCACACGAATTGCTTTAAAAATTCGATATTTCAGTAAAAATGTAGTTATCTACAGTTCGAAGGGGATTTATGATTCCCCAATAAAGATATCGATGCATGTTCCTCAACCATTATATAAAAAGAAAAATTATTGAAAAGAAATTAAATAATAAAAAACAAGCACAAGAAAAAAGTGCATAAGAATAAGTTCACAAAAAGTAAATTTTTCAACATTTTAGTTTGTAAATGAGAGTTAAAATTATCATTATATCCATGGTTTGTGATTATAAAGATAGCATATGGTATATATGCATTGCTCACGTGATTCCAAGACTGACAGTTTCATACAACAAGAATTTATACATTATACTGTGGTGGCAATTTCGGTAATCCTTCCTGACACAGGAAAATTATTTTTTACGAGTTAAAGCACTCCAGCAGATATATTGTGAAAAAAACTTTTTATATAATCCCTTTTTGAAAAAATATTCAAATACAAAAAATAACCAATATTATTTAATCAATAAAGATCAATTTAGAGTAAACCATATAACTGCATCAAATGCATGCGTTATATCTGCTTTAATATTTGTCTTTCTTTATTAAATCTATTATGATGAGAAAACAAATGTTTCTGGAAAATAAGCTTTTAAGCTAGTTTAAATGGTTTTTTGAATTGCTGATGTATATTTAGATAACAAAAATTTTCATTCTAATTATTGAAGCGATTTCTACCGAATATTCTGGACTCCATTGAACTCATTAGGCTTAAGAGTTCAATGGCCTTTAATATCAAATCTTTACGTCACACTGCGCAAAATTCAAAACTTGCTGAACTGACGCAAGTGATTTTTTCTAACAAATCTCGCACATGATGAAATTAAGTATTTAATTCGCAATATTTTTTATATACGAAACATTTTAAAATTTTCTTCAATAAAAGCAACCAATATTTGGTATTTATTAGTTCAAATTTTCTTTTGCATATTTTAATAACATAAATGAGTGGAATAAATTTATATTCTTTGAAGTATATTTTATACATCAGTGAAATATTTAATTAATTAATAGGAAAAGCAGTCAATTATGAGTGGAAATATTTTTCTTAAACAATCCAAAATAAAAAAAAAACCCTAAATGTTACAATGTTATTTTTACATTAAATTTTTAATGAATAAAAATATTATTATTATTTTCGTCAACTGTTATCCTTCTTTTACTAACCTATTCAGTTCATTCACTAATATTCTTAAATGTCGATAAATACGATATTCAATGTGAAAATTGCTTTTAAAGTGAAGGAGGGAATCATTCACCTTAATATAATACTTAATACGTTTTGTAGATATTTATTTGCATTTTATTTATATATTAAAACAAGTTTCGATGCTGCCAATTTGTACCGGAAATGTTATATTTTTATCAATGATTTGGTTATAATTTTATATGTATGATTTTCTTAATATATTCTTCATGCTTGAGTTATCATTAAATATTTTTTGAACTAGTTTGCACCTAAATACATTCTACCATATTTAAATAAAATTAGCTTGCACATGGCATATTTACAGTAGGTATAAAATTGTTTCGCATAAAATTTGAGAGTGACAAATGCGGATGCTTATTCTAACTGACAAAAAAAGCAAGCGATTTCCGTTTGTTCCATGTTTTCTGAGAAATCGTATTTCCTATGATGTTCTATTTTATTTATTCTAGAATGTTTTCAGTTCCATTTTGATTCTGAAGCATTGTAGTAGTAAATGGAAGGTACTGACTACCACAAAATATAAATCTGTAATTCTTCATATACTTCATGAATAAAGTAAGACCATTTTAATTTTTTTAAATGATTTGTTTTCTTTTGTTACAAATTGCTATTTGGTTTTTTTAAGCATAAATAATGACTTAGCGTTTAATTTCACTGGAAAATTCTCAAGTATATACGTTATTGATGGTTGAAGTGAATTAAACTAGAAATAAATATTTGAAAATTCTTGTAAAGTTTAATGATATATTAAAATAGTATAAGTGAAGCTGGTTTACTTAATAAATATTTTTTTATATCATAAAGATCATACGAATGGCAGACAATTTCTTACTTTAAAATTGCAAATTATTTTACAATTAAAATAATATTGTTTTTTACTTATTACATTGTTTTGCAAATAATATTTTTTATGTCCAAGTGATTTTATGATATTTTTAATTTCCAAGTAATGTTATGTGGAATTGTTTATTTTTCTTTGAGAGATTGCAAGTAGCCTATGAAGTGGTCTTAAGAAATTTCTTGTTTAGTTTCTGAATTTAAAGAATATCTTAGTGAGACAACCGATTAAAAATGTAATAAATTTGAATTTGAAACAATAATAATGAATATTCTTCCGTCTACGTTAAATTTAAATTGCAGAGTTTCGTGAATTTAAAATAAATTTTGAATTTATACATCGTTTACTGAAAATTGTGCTTATTAATCCTACATGTTTTGAATCAGTTTTGTATTTCTAATAAAATATATATACCCTTTGAAGAAAAGTTGGATAAAAAATTTTCATAAGATTTAAATTAAAAATGTATAGGATTATTGTTTTCAAATATTTAATATTTTATGAGATACTAGAATTCATGCATTGAATTATTCGATTTCTAATTATTTTACAATTAAATTGAATTTAATTATAACTGTCGAATTGTTTAATAGTTTATCTTAATGCTTCAATCTTATGCAATCAATAAGGCATATTTACTGGCAAAATTTTGAATAATACAGTTTTGGAAAAAGTTCGTTTTGTAATAATTACATTTAGAGTTATAAATTGTAATTAAACTGATAGTAAAAACTCTTTATGTCTAGTTTCAGTTGAAAGCATCCCGGTAGCTTAGTGGCAGGTTTCACGCTCCCAAAGCACAGGTCCGCGGTTCGATTCTCGGCCTGGGAAAGGTCGACTCATCCTTTTATCCCTTCAGTGGGTCGATAAACTAACTATCTATGGGCCTGTACAGGAACATGGTTGCTGGTGAACCAGATATAATTTTGAATGGTATAGGCTATATAACCAGCCCCAGATCACCCAGGTTATCAGAAGCAACAAGCTAAGATGGCTTGGCCGTGTCTGGAGAAGCCGGGAAAACAACCCCACTAGAATATCAACGCTTAAGAACCCCAAAGGATCCCGTGCCCGAGGAAGATCATCAACAAGATGGATCGTTGACACTGAAAATGACCTCAAGATATTGAAAGCTAGGAACTGGCAAAGTGTCGCTCTGGACAGACTGGGCTGGAAAAAGCGTGCTGTAGAGGCAGCTAAGACTTGTAATAGGTTGTTACGCTATTAAAGAAGAAGAAGAAGGGTCGACAAACTCTGAGTACCAATCATGCTTGGGAACTAAGCACTGGAGGTTTCACGTTAGGCTGACCACTTAACTGGGACTTATGTTTCAAACTCCACGGCCCTCGGTCATGTTAACGGTTATGGGCACTGTAGGTCTTGGCCCACATGGGCTGTCGTGCCACAGATTTTAGTTTAGTATCAATTAAAAGTATTATCAGTCGAACAATTATAATTCAATTACTTACATTCTCTCTATTCAACAGCACTCTCTAAAATATAGAGTATTTTTCAGGATTCGATGAGTATCAGATTTGCCCAGCTTGTTTATGATCTTAATTAAATCGCTTTTACTATCTCATTAAACATAAAAGATGAAATATTGATTAAACAAGACCCCCTAAGATTTTTTAGATTAATTTTAATGCTTTAAAATGAATTTTAAACTGTAAAAAAGAAAAAAAGAAATGAATTCCGTTTGTGTTGAAATTCACTCTATATTTTTTAAGAATGTGATATTCATTCTCTGGATTACATTACTTACTCTAACACTAACGATCATTTAATATTGTTATAGATAAATAATAGAGAATAGTTTAGAAATTTCTTATATGAAAAAGAAATATAATCTTTTTCTGTATTTGATTTTGAACAGCTTTTTTACATGTCTATATTGTTCCAAGCTTTTTACAGTTAAATAAAAAACATTTTAATAAAAATAATTAATTAAAATGTTTTATTAGCTGTTTCTTGAAGATTAAAGATTATTTTCAATTTCGGATTTGATACTCAATTCGGGTGTATCTCAGTTGACATTTCAAATTCGTGACATTACATTTAACCAATACTTTAGATTCCTATATTTCGTTGTCAATACTTTTAATATTTATTTCCAGATTTATTAAACTATTCCCAATGATCAAAGATTATTCTCAATTCCTAATTATAATGTTGAAATTATCATACTTCTAATTCTTGATGCAACTATATATTGCTCATATTTACTGTTAATATTTTACTACAATAGTCAATTTCTGATTTATTAAATATTCCAAAAATTAATATGTATAAGGACTTCAATTATACTTTTTTGATTCGCAATAAAAGTCTATGGCAATTCATTTTCACAGAAACTCTTAAAATGACGAAGCAATTAGATGACAGCACTTTCATTATTTAGAATAATTATAAATGAAATTTTAAAAAGGAATTTTAAGAAATACGCCTTGTCTTAAAAGCAACTGTTTATAAGGAGATAGAAATAGGAAATATTTTGTGTCTCAAATCAACGTGAGCTTACACAAATCACGCGATCCATTTACAAGTGAAGATTTGTTAATTTCCTGCCACCCTAGCTGGCATCAGGTAATATTTTAACGTATTTAATACACATACAACTTGAAGGTGGAAAGAAAACAGGTTTTCTGACATGTTCTTAAAGAAGATAAGATTTGAAGTCAAGTGGCAAGGTCAATCTTTTTACCGCTTTCTCAGCACGCGAACGTTCTCACGTGCGTTATCTCAATATAAATAACTCCTTCATCCATCCTCTCTTTTCCTTTTATTTCTTACTCTTGATATTAAAGGGAAAACGTTATAAATGTGAATTTTCTTTTGTTAAATAAATGTTGAAAATCAATAATAAAGAATAACAGTCAAAAAAATCAATTACATTGAGGCTTAAATGCATACAAGGAAATGTAAGCAACATTCTAAACTTTTATCATGATAATTTTTTCCTTATATTTCACATTATTTTCATAGAAGCTTTTAAATTTTGCTTTCATTTATTTTTATTCTTCGATTTAGAGAATTAATGTTAGATTTTAGATAACAATATATAATTGCATACCATTGTGATAAAAATCATTGATATTGATTCGATGATTTTTTATAACAACTTTAAATAAATTTAATTTTAAAATTTGTGTGAATGATTTCACATACATTATAGTTAAAAGTTTTGTTTTAAAATTAGAAGAGTAAATCCGAAATTTAAAAGAAGAAGCTACTAATTTTTTTAATTAACGTTATCATATTCTTCGATAACATTTGTTTTTCACATAAATATTTTTAGTTCTATGATTAAAAATTAAATTAAGGTAAAATTTATGAAAATTTTTAAATTCTTTTGAAGTTAATATCTTTACCTAAAGTTTTTTAGTATCCATAGTATGTAAGTCCTACCAAAGATTGTTTCAGGTACTTCAATTTTTATTTTCAAAATAGTTTTCTTATAATTGTAATATTTGCTTTCTATGTGTCTTTTTTTTTGTGAGTAGCTGAAATTCAATACAATTGTAAATGTTTAAAAAGAAAAAGTTGCATTCAATATTCTAAAGAAATTCTATCCTATGTTAAAAAATGCCACTTTAATTTTTGATAGTCGCCGATATTACAATTTTAATATAATTAAATTTTTAATTAATTTTTAAACTAAATTTTTCACAGCTTTAATTCTGTTCATAGTTTAATCAGCATTTGCGATTAATTTAAAAATATTTCTAGGCCAAAAAAAAAAGCATTGCCTTATTTGGTATTATAAATAGTCTGAATAATCAATCAACAATATACCTCTGACAACATATGTAATTCAATTATAATTTTCGTTGAAAAGAATAGTTTCTTAAAACTAGGTTACTAAGATTATTTTAATAAATAAAATCGATGGACACGTGAAGCGCACTAAAACAATTAATTTCATGAAGTGTATCACTTACAAGTGTCGCTTACTCTAAATATTTTTATCAATTAAAATTATATAAAAATCTTTTATTAATATAGAATGTAATTTATTATACAAAAAATAAAATATAACCTAACATTTCAATTCAAGATTATTTCATCAATAGCAAATTATTTGCCATTTACTTAGACATTTAATTTATTTTAAGAAATTAAATTGGGAAACCAAGTTCGTTTGAAAAATGCACTAAACTTTTATAAAATATAAGTTAAGTAAAACATAAATGTATGAGTAAGATATAATTATTTTCATGTATTGGGTAAACAATGAGAAACAGTAAAAGAAGTATAATTAAATATTAAGTCGATTTAATTAAAATGGCTTAATTTTTTGCTAATCCATATATTTTTACAAATTTATATGATTAGTGGAATATTAAAATTTGTATATCAGACGTGTTATGCATCATAAATTAAGAAAACTACCGAAAAATTGAAAAACTTTGTTTTTTTAAAAAAAATATGTAAATACGTATATAAATAATAATCACGAATTTTTTAAAATTTATGCATGTGATTGTGTATCATATTTACAGAGTTAAATGTTTGATACATTTTATTCTGTAAAAATTAAGCAAAAATTGATATTTATCATCCGATGTATACCAAAATTCTTATAACTACCTAATGATTTCTTGTGTCAACAAATTATCGAGTATACTTTTAAATCTTTGTTAGGTAAAGTACATTTTCTCAACAGAATATTTTATATATTAATATAACAATTCAGTATTTATGGATTAATTGAAAAAACAAACACGATTTTAATATATTTATTTTCGTAAATAGTTTGTTAATTACATAATCTCATGATAGAAAAACAATTTATAACAAGGTCCACAATATTACTTGAGATAAACATACTTTCACCATAGGACAATATTGTAATCTATTGTTTCACCTCAAAAAGAACATGCATTATAAAATGCAAGAGAAATTATTATTTTCTCTCTTATTTCAATTATTAATCAATAAGAATTAATACGTTGTGAATTCCTTTAACCTTTAATTCTTAAGAAATAATTCAATATGTTTCGGAATGAAATAGATCACTTGTTAGGATTATTTCAGTCAATTTTAATCCTTATAAACATGACTTTTTTCAAAAAATATTTTCAAGTATTTTCTCTTATTCTTTATATATTTACAATATTTTTAATTAATTATTAGTTTATTATACTATTATTAATTATTATAATATTATGTAATTAATTATTTTAAAATATTTATTAATATTCTTTCCAAATGATAGCTAGCAATAATTTAGTTAATAGTTGGACAACAACCTTTCAGAAACAAAGCCATAGATAAAAGCTGCACCTGACTGACCATATGAATTATGTCATTAGGGTCTTCAAATAGAACTTATATTACACATGAATGGAGAAAAAAACCGTTTACTCAAATTGAAATACATCGCAAAATTAGTATTGTTTCGTTATTTTTTAACTTCAGTTGTTGTGTTATAGCTCAAAATGATTAAATCATTAATGATGCGGTTATTATTTTTGTTAGTAAGCAGTTAGATTTTATTTATTTATTTTTTTTATTTTTGAGGATGTTTGGCATTGTGTAAATTTTTCAGCACAGTCATCACTGATTACGCATATTCTAGATTCAGCGAGGGAATGGGTTTTTCCAAGCATCTGTTTATCCAGTATTTGTGTTTTTTCCCCTTAACTTACAGCGTTTCTGATGATGGGAACGAAGTTGAAATAATTTCACTTTACTGTTACAAAATTAAAAAAAAATCTTATGTGTTTTGTTTCGGATTTTCCTATTTAATACATTAACACTATTTAACGCCTACGCTTGACTAAGTTTATTTGTTGATAGTTATATCTTCTTAGTTCTCCATACTGTCTCTTAGTGACCTTCCGGCATATCAGATAAATATTCTGCTTTATCAGTTATTTTGGTCAGTCTAGCGAACATCTCTTGATAAATGAAATATTTTCACGTTCTTTCCCATCTATAAATCACGAATAATAATTTATGAATATCATTCGAATATTCTATTGTTAGAATCATTACAACACACTTCTCCCTTCGTTTTTATTGAAACTATGCATGAATAAAGACGAAGGAAAGAGTTTAATTCATTTCTTATAAAACGTTTGTTCTGAATTTCTATGTATTGGCTTCTGATTATAGAATTTTTAATCATAGAATTCTATTTACAATTTGTGTACTACGATTTTTTTTTCGGCTGTCCAATTATATACGCTGATGACAGCAGATTGAAATAGCACGATTTATAACGTCTATTTATACAGCACATTTTATAGTTTTTATTAAACCATTCGTTATTATCCATGTATAGTATGTGTATCCAAAAATAGTATGTATTACATAACTATTCTCAGGTAATGTTAATAAAATGAAATAATTAAATTACTAAGACAACGTTTATTTTGATAATTAATTGATTTTTAAATTAAAGAATCATATTTAATAAGTAAATTTCTGTCTTTGAATTGTTTTGTTGATTGATTAGTTATAAATGTCAAAAATATTGTTCTCTTAAGAACATTCCGTTTAGCATTAATTAATCTAAAATGTATTAATTTTAAACATAAGTTATGCAGGGGCTTTTAAAATAAAACTACTTTTCAATTTTTTACACGTATGATAGAGCTGATGCGGAACATTATGCAACTCAACTTTGCTTTTTAGAATTTACAAGAGAAAATGAAAATAAAGTGACAAAAATGTTTAAATTAATTAAAATTATTTTAAAATGACTATAGATTTTGGTTTTAAATATGAACATATATTTATTATTTAAATGATGCTAAAAACATAATTTTTGTAATTTTTTAACTTTTTTAAATATTAGAATGTTTTTAGCTTCTTTTTCTTAAATCTGATTTTCCATTAAAGAAATGGAAAACTAAAAATTTTCACTAAAGTGTCTACAAAATAATATTCTATTTCCTTTTCTTGTTTCTTGAATTTGGTGACTGCCACATATAATCTAATTCAGTGATAAAATTTCCAGATTCTGCTTCATTTCAATCTAAATTTCAAAAAAGAAAACTTATCAGCTATGTACACTAATCATAAATAAATGTTCAAAAATTGTTTTTTTAGAAAAAAATTAAAAATAATTATGAACAAATTAATACATGAGATTTTATCCATTCATTTTCACTAAATCAACGTTAACGTGAAAGTATTTTCCCAATGAAACAAAAATCTATGAGAAAAATTTTTTTACGTAATTTAAACTTCATAAAGTTAAAATATGAAATTCTTAAAAAATAATTGTTCTGATGAGTACTTAAATGACTGCTTTTACTTGGAGATTAATTACTTATTTATATTATTATATAAATTGAAAGATGAGGATTTCATCATAAATATATAATAGCAAAATATACTTGCAATAGCAAAATTATAAACAAGAGGATAATCAGTCTGATATCTACTGTCCACTAGTGAGAGATTTAAATTTTCATAGTGAAAAATTGAAGCAATTTTAGTCTCAATTCTGAGTATGTTACTTTAGCTCTAGATTTGGAGAGATATCCATCTCATTAATTTATAAATATATAATATACCAATATGCGCTTGTAAATTATACTGAACTTCAATGTGTTAGCATTACAAAGTTCAATAGTTTCCATTTTCAAGTAATCATTTGGTTGTGTGTTTTTGAATGTATTTTACCAATTCTTTAAATTAATGGATAAACAAATTTTAATGGATTAATTCTTTAAATTTATGGATAAACAAATTTTAACAAATTTAACTTAAATTAATGGATAAAAAAATTAAATATCATAACACACTTCAGTAGAATCTTAGAGATAATATTTTAAGATTTAGAATGCATATTAATCTTTATACATCTTTGTTTACTTATTTTGTAAGCGTGATTTGAGTAGAAATTGTAATTTTAATTGTGTGCATATGTTACTGTTACTATTTATACGAATTTCTAATATTTTTTCTTATTAAAATTTGTTTTCAATACTAGTGAGCTTCTCAGTAATTATTCAACATCAGTTTTTTAATGTTTACTTACTACGCTATTTAGGCATTTTTTGTTCGTGAAATATTTATTTTTGATGAAAGTCATTTATTTTTTATGTTGCTAATAAATATTGTATTAATTAACTATTGTTTTTTTTATCGATAATAAAAGTGGCTTGCCTTAAAATAATTTTTATGTTTTCTTTAATCTTCGATCATTTATGGCAACTATTGTAATATTTATGCGTAGTTATTTGAATTGCATTTCATGAAACTTTAAGTATATCATTAAATATATTTGAAACTTGCATTATTATTTTAATGATGCCATATTGGATATTGCTCATTGTTACAAGTAATTTTAGGGAAGAACATGTTAACCATCGTGATTTAGAAATAGGGAATTAAATCCCTAGAGTTTCACTTTTTTCCTCTTAAACATTAAAAAAATGGTTAAAAATGTAAAAGTTGGATACTTTCTGCTTTCTAAATAAAGATTTGTTATCAGTATAGATAACTGCGGAATTTCCTAATTTTCAATTTTGCAACATATAAATATATATCTCATTGTTTTTGAAAAATTCACTCGGCAATCCTTATGTTGTGGTTCAAAACTTCCCACAACTATCTCCGGCTGTCAAGTTGTTTTCTAGATGTGCCGTGTGTAATATTTACCTACAATATTACCTTTCGAGAACAATTTCCCTTTACAACAAGTGGTGCAAATGTTGCACAGTTCAAAATTTTCAAGTACTGAATCGATCTACCTAATTAATCCAAAGAGAAAATACAATATTCATTTACCGTTGTTCAACCGCACACTATCTTACCGTTAAAAAGAACAAAATTATCCATTATACCGTTATAAACTCTTAATTAAAAAAATAAGATTTCAATTACTTAACTTTTCTGAACCTTGTGGTAACGTTATAATGAAGAAACACTTCTTCATAATAATGCTACCAAGATTAAACAAAATATAAATTTGCAAATGTATTTATAATACAATAAGAGACATTCTTACAGTAAAGCTGGAAGTGATCTTTTTCAAGTTTATATCTATTCCAAGTTTAATATCTGATTAAATAAAAATGTTATAAGAACTACCCCATTTATTAAAACATCGAATTCGATTTCTTTCAGATTTCACAAAACTTCTCTTTATTAGTCTTAAAATTTAAAAAAGTAGTTTTTGAATGCTTAGAGGTTAGTAGCAATTTTTTGATTATCGAATTGCAGAGAAAAATTGCATTCAAATGTGTGAATGATTCATACAAATAAGATTTCTTTTCAGAAACTATATACATATATATATCAAATTATTAACTTTTGAGTTGAAGTACTATCTAAAGGAGCAAATACAAACGATGCTTCTTTTTTTATTGCATGTTTCCATCTGGTGTGCATGAGAAAGGGCAAAAACAGAAGTAGAGAACATTTATTGACGAGGACGATGACTCCTCGCCAATAGGAACAATAGGGTACGCTACTTTGTTTTTTGAAACGGGGATCCATTACAGGCAGAAAGTTTTTTTCCAGTTTTACATCCAAGCCTTGCTCGGGATTCAAACTCGATCCCACTCGATGAGAGCCGAGAGTCATAACCACCACACGGACTGGGCGGCAAACGATGCTATAACAATGCTATTTGAAATTCATAAGATTTATGCCTGAAAATTCTTAAGTTCATAATTTAATACAAGCATTTCAATCTTGTCCAATTTATTTCCTAAATTTTAATAAAAAATAGTGTAAATAAACTCATTTTAAAATAGAAAGGATCAAGCAATGAATAATAATAAGCCAAACACAGTGAGCACTATAACAAGCAGATGAATTATCAGCACGCTGATTTTCACTTTAATCATTCCTTCAATTGATTTCTACTATGGATGTATATATTTGTGGACATGAAATCCACTAGATAAAATCAAAATTCCAGAGCAGATTCTGACAGTATACCAATAAGTCAGAATAAAAAATATGTTCTTTAAAATATATTTTTCATATTGTGTTTATGCATGTTTTTCACCTAAAATATGCATAAACTTAGTAGCAATGAACTTATATTTTCCTAGACAAATATCTTTCCTCTCAATTGTATAGTTTCTAAGCATTTAAACACGCAACAACTGTAAGCAGAATTCAACTAAAACAAACCAAAATTCAAACAACACTAAAAATGATTACACGTTTTTAGTATATAAATTCCACATGCTTGAAATCTATATTTTTCTCAGAAAATTTTTAATACGCATAATATTTTTCTTACTTACGTATCTAGAAAGTACAAACACACATAAATATACTTAACTATTCAATTTCCCTGTATTTGCCTTGATTTAAACTCATATACAACAAATTCTCCTCAGTAAGCAGCATATTTGATGCCTCTCTATTTATTTTTCCAGTCGTTATCGCAGACAGCAACAGGTCAATGTCAAAACGCGTATCGCAGTTCGGCAATACATCCGAGTGAGAGTGAAATAGAAGGTGAATGGCCGGTGAGGGTGAGACGTCTGCGAATCAAAGAGAAGATTTCGTTAAAGGGGTGGAGAATGAAAGGTCAACATGTATCTCACAGCAATTTGCATTGTTTTCATTCACAACAAACTGTGCTCAAATGTTTGGTTTTTAAACAATTTGAATTTTTTTTTTTGATAATCAAGGGAATTGTTTTTAATATTTCATATTTTAGGCTTTAAATAAGAGATTTTGACATAGGTGACCTTGATTGAACATATCAGTTTAAGGATTATAATTTTTGATGTCTTAAAATGTATCATTTTATATTTATACATCTCAGTGGCCATATATATTTCATTTTAATATATATTTCATTATTCTCCTAGATGTTATAAACAGAATGAAATCCCTAATGAAATTCAATGAAGAAATGCATTTATCTTTAGGATATAAATATTGGTAGCCTAGATCGTTGTGGGACTCTGGTTAGTTTCTTCAGCAGATAGGTACTCTAGTTCCTCTCAAAGATTCTGAATTGGGATTTGATATTGATATTTATTATTTCCGACTGTTTTTATTTACTACATATTTACCACAATCTTCCTTAAGGGTGTCAGATATGGAAATTTTGTACAAATAAACTTGAGATTAAATGACATTGTAATTGATATGATTGAACCTAGTAACAACGAAATTATGATTTTCACCCTGTGATTTCATTTGTAGTCAATTTGATACCTCATTCAACTCAACGAAGTTTAATTTGGACCTTAATGATATCGATAACAATTATTTTTTCTTTCAAGTTACAGATTTGTCACTAATTTAAGGCTGGAGGAAGAGAACCCTCTTTCTAGTCAAAGCGTTGGCTATCAAATTAGCGATTTCAAGATAATAATTTGCAGATTTTTCATAAAACCGATAGCTTGGATAGATGGAAATCAATAAATGATTTATAAGGCGTGCCTATAAACAATATCAACTAAATATAATCAGATGCATTGATTTTAAACAATGCATACTTATTTTTAAACAATAACTAGCTTAAAATCATTAATATTTCAAGTTAGATATTACTCAATATTTTTCCCTTCTTACGAAGAGAAAGTGTTTTTCAATTATAAAATGAATTAATAACTATATTCGGAGTTGAAACTTTCCTTCTACTTAAAAAAAAAAAAAGAAAATTTTACTTTACCTGGTATCTAATATTTAGATTATTTCCTCTAGTGTTTTCATAAACTTCTCTCCGATGATCATTCCTTTGTATTGATTTTCCTGCAAAAATTATACTTCATGCTATTAGTCAATAATTAAGCATCATTTGTCTCAAAGATATAAAATATCAGTGTGAAATAATTAATTTTTAAAAAATATTTTCAATACAATATTAGTTGTCACTTTAAGTGAAAATTAGCTCAATAATACACCAGCACACTTCCTGAATAATATTATCAGATTTCTGTCTATGTAATTAAGTTGTTATATTTTATTTTAATTAGGCTATAGTTTCAAAATTTGAATTGTTTTGCTTGCATTATTTTATATCAAATACATAAAATTTACATTGAAATTATATGAAAATCAAAAAGAATCATCATTATATTAAAGATGCTAATAATTTATGAAATGTTGAAAAACTTTACTTCGTAAGAAAACTTGAGATTATTCAAATTGAATAAAATATATATCAAGTTCTTTTATGTTCTCAAATAAATTATTTTCTCTAAACTGGTATTTGTCATCAGTATATATACATTTTAATTTTAAAAAAATTGTCACCGCAATTATTTGACCATCTGTATTTAAAATACGGATTTTCCTGTTATTCTTAATATGACCTTAGACTGAAATGTATTAAATTCCAATGCAAATTATTGCACACTATGTTGTAAAAGTAATTTTTTTTTGTTTTATTTGTTATCTCTATAAGATTCTTATCTTTCCTTGAGGCTCTGGTTTTCCGAAGATGAAATAATTTCTCTGATAAAAAGTTAACACAAAGATACTGATAAAGAAATTAATATCTTCTCAGCATCTTTATGTCTTTCCATAATGATTTTAAATAAATATCTTCCTCGCATGAAATAAAAGGAAACATGATTTAAAAACTTTTTTGGTTGAAAATTTATGCGTTTCATGCATTACATCTGGCTTAAAATTACGTTAAAAATCATTTACTAGTATTTTTCTCGAAAGGTATATATTTCTAATTAAATTTTCATATAAGATTTTCAATGTGAGAAGCAGTTAAATAAATTAATTTTTGTTCTTAAATTATTTTATTAACATATATTATTCAAGATTTCTTAATGTATAACACAACTTAAGAAAATTCATTTATTTAAAAAATTTTTGTTGAACATAAATAGTGACCAATTAGGCTAAACGTTGTAGTTAAAAAGTTTGTAAAATAATTCTAACTATTCTATTTAAAGCAAATTTAAGGGAAATTAAAAAGAATACTTCAGGGAACAATCACTATATTAATAGTTTGGAATTCATTTTTTAAAATAAAAGTTAACTATCTGTAGCAAAAAAAAGTTCACATAATTATAATTTAAAGAAGTTATTATTTAGAGCACACTTAATGTTTTTCTTAATTTATTGACTGATTAATCAATTAAAAATTTGTATGAAATTAATTGCCTACTTTATATAAAAAAAACTGTTGGTATAAAAATTAAAAATTCAGTGAGAGAATATTAAATTATTTAAAAAATTTTTGCTTGCTGTAAATATAAAAATGGTTTGAAAAAATGTAAGACTAAACTAATGAAATATGAGCATCGTAAATATTATCTCAACTATTTGATAGTCATTTGAAAATGATCCGTATTCATTAATCCATGCTTTTTTTACTGTAGAAAGATTACAAACCTAATGTATTTTCCATATAAAACAATTTACAGTATTCTATTTAAATAAATTTCTAAGCAAATACGCACGCATTTATAGTCACAAATTTGTGTTTTGCTTTGTGTTTATGCTCATAACGATAGAATATAAGAACAAATTTGGTTTGACAAAGTGTGAATAGAAATTACATGTACATAATTGGTAAGCGAAATTCCTTAATTCTTGCATCCATTTATTAGAAACGTTTCATTTCTTTTTGATCAATTATTTTGCGTCTGATATTTAATAAAACCTTATTTTCTTTCTAACACTTACTAAACATTTAAAAAGCTTTGAAAATGAATTACTCATTTGTCGTGTTAGTTTTATTTAATAGTCATAATGCAGCATTTAATGAAAAAAAATTTAAGAAAACCAAGAAAATGTATATATTTATTTATAGTTACAAGATTTAATGTGGATAGTAAAATTATTTTTAAATTTAAATTTTAGATTTGAGTGTAAAATTTCAAATTACAATTTAAATAAGGATGAGTATTTACAAAATAACATAGTCTATTCTACTTGAAGATAATAAAATAAAATATCCTTTAACTGTTTTATTAGAACTTTTTACCTTTAATAGTATTTTGGTTTTTAAAAAATCCTAATGATAAGATGAAGAAAACGTTATACTTTTAATTTTGAAAATATACTAAAAATTGTGTAATTCTACATGTGTTGGATCTGGATGATAGCAAAATTAAAGCTTAAATGAAACTTGAACCATAATATATAGAGTCTGTTAATCACAGATTAAAAAGCAATTCACTACTATATTAAAGTAAGGAAAACTAGATATTAAAATTTAGTAAATAAAATGACAGAGAATAAGGAAATAAAATTAATTTATCTCAAAGGAATTGAAAAACATCATGTTTCTTTAAAAATAAGTAAAACCAAATGAGTATATAAAATTATAGAATAATCAATTTAATTTAAGAAAAAAAAATTTCAATTTGAGAAAAAGTTTAAATTTGGAACAGAGGGAAAAAATACTCCTTTGCGAAATCTCAATGCAACTCAGCAAATCAATTATCGCCGCTGCAACTGAAAATCCACCGACAAACATACTCGAATTACACAGTAAAAGAAAGAAGGTAGAAAATTTACATGACGTCACGAGCATACGTCACCTCTAAGCGGTCAAGCAAGAATTTATTACTTTTTCTTCGCACTTGATTTTTTGAAGCGAAATGGAATAATCGTACCGGTCTTTCTTTCCGTGATACCTCTGTTGTGCACTTGAATTTGAGTGATCGAATTAAACTCGATTATAATAAGAGATCTGTATCTGAAACTTTAAATTTGTAAAACTTTGTGGATTAATGTCGTTGACTTACAAATTGAAATAAATAAATTTTGTAAGTATGAAAACTTTTATTAAATTCTTCATTTTTAGTATATAAGTAATAATGTAAGCCCTAAATTATAAAAAAAAGTGATAATAATTTCTCATACATTTTTTGAAAATACCAGGTTTTATACTTTTTATAAAATATAAAGGAAAAGATAATTAAAATTGTTTCTTTTTGAGAGAAATAGACACTCTTTTAATATCATGCATTTCTAAAAAAAATATTAATATTCCTGTTAATTGAAATTGAATTAGAAATTATGTGTAATTAAGTTCTTTTTTTAAACCAATTAAAAATGTAATTATTAATCAGCCTAGATTATCAAAAAGAATTTCATATATCAATCATTATTTAAGATATAATATCAAAGTAATTATCCATTCAAACTTGATATAAACATTCCTTAAAAATATATTTGCAAAATTAATGAAATGTCAAATTCTGGATACGCAAGACTTGAAAGATAACAAAAATTTTGTGAAACCACATATTATAAATCTGAACTTTGATATTTCAAGTAAATCAATTAGGTTTTAGAGCAGCTTTAATTCATTTGTTGTACATTACTGCAGAATTCACTGAAGCACATCATACAAATAAAATAAATAATAACAACACACGCAATTTCTTTTTTATAAATAAAACATTCATTAAAAAGCTATAAATACTTTGTTTAAAGGTGATATTCTAAGTAATCTAAAAAGCTGTTAAAAAAAATTAAGCGATGAAAATGTCAAAGTATTATAATCTAACTAAAATTTAAAAAAAAATTCGAATAATGTATTCAACAAAAGCAGTAAAACCTATCTACTGTGTCTTCTTGATTTTTTATTTTGACTTCGCGTGCCATAAAATCTACAGATACATGAAACGTAGCGTATTTCTTGATGCGAATGTTCCTAAAACGCCCTTTGTTTTTTTCGATATCATAAGCACACGCAATTTTATTTTTCATAATGTTCGAAAAATTATAATTTTTTTTTTCTGGAATCGTTTTTTCTCATATAAAAAAGTCATGTCAAATAATCAATGATTTCATTGACATCTTTCGACTCAACAAAAATTGAATGATTTTGCTTGCATATCTAATAATCAGCGTAACCATATTGCAATAGTAATTTTGTCATAGGAAATAAATTTTTATTAATCGTTTTCTCAAAAAATTTACGTAAGTATCTGACAAATGTTAAAATGACGTTACTTTTTTGCCTTGCGTTTTTAATGAAAGAAAATTTGGGAATCTCCAACATTATTGCTGTTATCTCTAGTTTTCTTAAATCACAGATTTTTAAGAAATTTATTGTATATTTATATTGTAATTTATTGTATGTAAGTAAAATGTTTACTTTTAATTTCTTTGCTTAAAAAATTTATTAGAATAGGTTTTTAGAGTTGTATTAAAATTTTGTAAAGGCTTATATCCACCTAGGTAACTGGCTTTTGTGAATAAAAAAATCCATTTAATATTTTTATTCCAAAACATTTTCTATAAATAACTCTTTATCTGAGTTTCAATATACATGTTAAAAATTTTATTCATTTCGTTAATTTAGTAAGTTTTTGTTTTAATTAGTCAAATTTAGTAAAACTGAGTAATTTTAGAAGAAACATCAACTGTTTTTTTTTTCTTTTTTAATTTTGCTATCTAATACCGTTTTTTTTAAACATTGTTTTCATTTTAGTTTTTTTAACACTATTAGCTATATTTTATTATATATACATCTGTGTAGTTATATTTCTGTGCTAAAACATTTAGGAGTTAAAAAATGCAATAAAATGCTTCCATATCTATGATAGTAAAGCTACATTTTATTTAATATCATATTAAGTCCTTTTTGTCTGTTTTTCTTAATTGAATTATTATTTACCATTAAATTATTTAGACAGCATATTTTTAATTAATATTTCAGTGTATTTTTAAAATACTTAAAATTCAAGAAAAGAATAGAAAGATTTAAAATTTTCAAATATTTATATACTTTTTCTCTTATTTATAACTATTTATTTGTTTATATATATTGTTATTTATTTCAATGAAATTACACCCGATTTTCATTAACAGAGTTAACATAAAATAATTCTTTCAAATACTACTATAATTTAAAAACTAAGCCTTTTACATTTTTATGAAAAATATGGAGATAGATAAACTCCGTTATCAATTTAAAATATGATAAAAATATATAGCATAAGACTTTATATCAAAAACATGCATAAAAGTTAATATTAGTATTATCAGAGGAATTTATGTATTGAAGTTAATTTCACATTTGAAAAATGTATTTCTATAATTATGTTTGTAATCATCAACATACATTTATGCAAACATTCAAGAATAAAGTTTCAAGATTTATTTGTAAAGATTAAATGTATAACAGAGTCCTTATTTTCCGATGAAGTATTACAGTACTTTAATTAAAATTTTCCAATTAGCAAATATCAATAAATTATTATGGCAGTATGGAAAACAATTATAATATGAGATATGGCATTTATTTAAACTAACCCCATTGAAATCATGAAAAAAAGGAAAATAGAGCCAAGAATCATTTTATGTAATAAAGGTTTTGAAAATTTGATTTTCCTATTGAGTTCCTTACTTTCATAATTAGTTCCGCAAAAATGTTTTACAATTTTTTACTATATATATAATTTGCGAGGTACTTTATATATATAATAGTGATAATTTTCCTAAAAAATACAATAAATAACATTCTTATTTAATTGTACATTATGTTTTACGGACATTGAGAAAACAGCAGATCCGACGTGTTGTACTTTCAATCCAATCATTTTGTTTGATAAGTGATATCGAAAATTTTAAACTTTTAATTAGCATTGATATGATCTTAAAATTATAATAAATATCCTTTTGAAGTGTTTGTCTGAGTCTAAAATTAGATTTATTTGGAATTATTGCAGTGAAAATTATAAAACAAATAATACATCGTTCATATAGTTAAATTAATTATATATTTCCTAAAAATAAGAAAAAAGCTATCTGATTAACACACAAAAAATGATGCTGCTAGATGTAACTATTAGATGTAGAATGTGAAATTTATGTCCCATTTCATTAACCAACCAGCTCGAAACCAGGCGATTTAGCACTCGGAAAACGAAATATGATAGCTCAGAAAAATGCCTCCGCTGTCTGTTACAATCACCTGTCTTTCCCTTGTTAATTCAAGATCATGTGTATGTTGACAATCATAGTAAGGAATTTTTGAGACCTTTTAATAGGAAACTTTGATTAATTAGCATATTTTCCTCCTTATCTTTCCTATTGTGTTCACTTACAGTTGATTTCAAACAGTTTTGGAATGATAAATGTGCAAATGACACGGAAGCAAAAAAATGTGCAGAAATTCTTTGCAAATAGCTCATGTTTGATCTCATCAGTGATTTATTCAAGTTATGCCAAATTCTAGAAATATATAGGAAATTTAATGCTAAAATTAGCAGCATTTATTAAGTAAATTCAGAACCGAATTCGTAATTTGTAGAAATATTGCACACGCAAGTATTTTAATATATTTTTAGTATGATTGTGCAAAATTTTGCATGCAAACTTTTATTCTTTTTTCAAATTGCAAAACATATTCACATTTTTGTAAGTCTATTTCTTTTTTGACAATGGTAAATTAGCATTGTTGAAAATGAATGATATTCACTTTTGACAAACGGAAATTTCTAACTTATATATTTATTAATAAAGCTTTTAATAAATTTATCTCCAGTATGATTTTCGAACTTTAATGCCAGGTCCTTAATACTATTTAGTTCTAAATATGTAAAATAGGATAATACTAGTATTAATATTTGCAATTATATTGCTACTGTTACTACGAAAGTAGACGTTCTTATTTTGAATTCATTGCTGATGTTTTGATTTTAAAACAAAGTAGATTTAAACATTAAATCCATAAATGACAGTTTATTTCATTTATAGTTCAAATATTCAAAAATATATTAGTAATAGCCACTGATGTATATATTTCTCTTTCAAAATCATACATTACATATTATTATTTATGAATACTTGACAATTGGTTTAAAAATTTTATTAAACATATAAGTATAAAATCAACAGAATGATTTAATTTAAAGTGTAATATTTAATTGAACTTTTATTTAAATTGATAAGTAAAAGTATTCCTACTCATACTATTATTCAGATTTTTAATATATTTACTTTTTATTTCCTCCTAATAGTTCTTTTTCCTTTTAATAAGCTTTCTTTGTTTCCTCTTAATAACAGTGTATCTCTATTTAAATTTCCTTAATAGAAAATATAATTATTTATTGTTCATAACAAAATCGATCTCAAACACTTCTTTACTAACTTGACATCTGATAATCTCGCTAATGATACTTCTGTCTGGGACGACTTTTTTTTTCTTCTCAGACAGTTCTTAGTTGAAGCAGAATCATAACATATGATATTAGGTTTTAACCGAATAATATCCTTTGTCATGTATATTTCATATTCATATTAAAACAGGAATATTAAAGATTTAATTCAGAGCGCTCAGTGTTTTTTGAAATGGAATTCAATTACATTCATCTAACAATGGCTCAAAAGAGATGGAAAGTTCTAAGAGCTTTTTCTCACCGATCTTGATATCATATTATGGCGATATAAGAATTTCTATTCTAGCCAAATAATTTTGCATAGCACACATCCTCTATAACCAGTTAATGTTTTGAAAATTCTTTAGATTTCTCTTTTCAAAATAATTCACCAATATGGTACTACAGTTTAAGACTTTTTTTAAAAAACACTTAATCTTACCATGTCGTTAAAATTAATCTGTAACCTAGCAAATTTTTATTTATCACTTAATAATAAGTTTTTGTAAAAAATTAATTTAAATTTAACATAATGAACATTTTTATAGAAGATTTAATAATTAAAAAAATTAATTAGTTGTTAACTGGGCTTGAGACTGCTAATTTCTCATTAATTTAAGTCAGTTGCAAATTCTGAAGACAAATTTTAGCAGGTGATAGTTTAATTGCTGTATAAAGTAATTTTGCATAACACAAAACACTTTTTTAATATTTAAATATATATCTATAAATATATTTTCGTATATTTGAAACGCTTATATTCTTTCTTTAGAAAATTAGTTCCAATTACCCTAAATGTTTTTAAGTTCAAGAAATTAATTTTATCAGATTCCATTTTAATTAAGAGTATAAAACGTTTATGATTACTAATTAATTCTTAAATTGTAAATGAAAAATATAACACCAATCATATCATATTTAAACAGTTTATAAAACAGTTTGACAAATAGGAGAGATTTAAAAATTTCATTAGTCTAGGTTAGATTTACGAGTATGTAAATCCTTAATAAGAGTAGTTATTTGGAACAGTATTATGTAATTAATAAAATGTAGATTTAAGGAATCGTATATGCCTAAATTTGGCTTTTGGTCATAAAATTACTCTTTTCTAATGTTTGTTTTAAAGTAACGAATTTAAACTGCTCTTATGTAAGAATAGTTCAAATATAAATTTATATAAAATTTATATCTATAATGATCTGTGTTATGAGCTGTTACGTGATATTAATTCTTATTTTCTTTAATATTTCTGTCAATTAAAGTTTAAATGATATTATACTTTCCACGTATATAGTTGTACTGCTTAAAATTTGGAAACTAGTGACACACAAAATTAAGAAAACATGTCATTTGTATGGAAAAGCTTATAATACTTATAAAAATATTAATTTAGTTGGCAGTTGTAATAGTTTAGTGAAGAAATACAAAATAAAGAAAAAATACTGCAAAAATAAACAACAAGAATAAATGTATTATTTCAATTTTACTGCAATTTTAAAAGCATTGTTGTGAATATTATAATGATGTAATAAAAATAGATTCTAGTTTATATATATATATATATATATATATATATATATATATATATATATATATATATATATATATATATATATATATATATATATATATATATATATATATATATATATATATATATATATATATATATATATAATGTAAATTTTCAGTCTTTATGTGTTACATATATTTACTTCCAAAACAAATTTTTTTGATTTCTGAGAAAAACTCAAAGACTTTCTTATTTCTGAATGATTTTTTGTTGATCAAATATTATTTTTATTATCTTTCGCTGTACATATATTTAAACTATTGTACAATAATCAAATTTGAAATATAAATGTTTAAGCAAATCTCGTAAAATGGATTCCAGTGCTAAAACTTATAATAATTGAGAAAATTATTCTTGATAAAACATTTATTTATAAAATAATATCTGCATTTTAAAGAAATAAAATAAGAAAATAGTAATTCAAATTAAATTAAATTTACTAGCAATGAAGGCATTGATAAAAACTAAAACATTTTTTAAAGAAATATATTTTTCCTTAAATTGAACTTACAATTTCGAAAAAACTGCTAATATTAACGCCAATTAAATTCAGCATTAAGAAGAAAATTAATAATTAAATCACTGTTGAAATATCCAATTCTTATTGATAATAATTAATAACTACTACAATCGTAATACCTGTAAAATTTATTCGTGAATTTCACAATAGTTAAATATATAATTTAACTATAGTTAAATTCACAACTTTTACAAGAATATCAATAGTTAATTATATAAATAAAAAATTTTAAATATAAAATTTAACAATTTTTTCAACCATATGCATGAGTTCATCTTTGATTTAGCGATAACGTTCTTGTCTTATTGCGGTTCAGTTCACATTTATTTCATTATATCTCTTTAATAAATTGCTTAAGTAAGTTTCTCTTTGCCTTAAAAATAAAATATATAATACTAATAACTTTTAAATAATTTTTCAGTGTTGTTTATTTTGTTCTGGAAACATGGAGTATAAAATATGTCTAATTTATATTAATTGTATTCTATACTATCATTAATAACTAAATAAGAACTAAATAGTTTCTGTTCTAAATTACTCTAGAACATTTTTACTCTCCGAGTACCAAAAAAATAATAAATAATATCTAAATTTATTACACTGAATAGTAGTCAATTTCATTCAATTCTGTGAATTTAGACAAATATTTAATTAAAATCCAACCATTACTGATAATTATGCAATAGTCAACATTTTTTATCACATAATTAGTTATAATTACTTTAAAATGGTCTTCACCTAATTGGATAATTTAATGTTGTAGTTTTTTTTTATCCTATACAGATACATTAATGAAGCACATGAAATAAAATAATTGAAAATATATAATATACATATTTATATGTTGTACTAATATTTATTTTTGTGTTAAACTAAAGAACTTTTCGATAGGATTCATTTTTAAATATTTAATATTTGAAGAGCAGAAATTTAATGAATATACTATTTTTCATAATCACAAAAAATTGTAAACATGATAGTAATGTCATTCATATTTAGTGATCTTAATTTCTGTAAAAATAATCATAATACATTTTGGTGTATAAAATATTAATATAGAAAATTTTCCTTTTTAAAATCACACACAGAGAAAATTTCTTACAAGACTGAAAATATTCTCTATAATAATGGTCATTACATTATAATTTTTTTTTATATTCTTCAAATAAAATATCCCATAACAAACTCGTTAGTTTTATGATATTTTTCTATAAATTGTGAAATAAATTACATTTTTGTATGATATAAATCTATCATAAAAGTTGAAAGAGCATTGGTATTAATAGAGAGTCTCAAAGAGAATAAACTTATTGTAGCAGAAAAATATTTATTCAACGAAGTTCAATCAAAATATTTTGGTTGTCTTGAAGTCCACGTCTATTTTTTATATCTATGCTTCGTATTTTTATATCATATACCTGTATACAACACATATAAACACATAATCATCTTTAAACCTAGTAAATACTACAGAATAATGCGTTTTTCAGGCATCTAAATTTCTTCACATTATATTTTAAAAAGAAACATTAATAAATTGTAATCCAGTACTTGATTTGATTTGATTTGATTTGACATCGATTTTTAATAAATAGAAAACATTATTCACTTGCCCCAAGACAAATAATCCTGTAAACTTCATTTACTTTCACCGACAGATCTGCATAGAGAAAACAAAAATGTCTTATCCATCTCCATTTTTCATCTTCTGGTTCTAAATCCGGGATTTTCCACAGTGAAGATTATAGTCCCATCATATGGCACGGTGAGCAATACTTGAGGATTTAAAAGCTGTTGGTGGCAGCATTTCGATGCTTTGAATGCTATTTATTAAACAAAACTGAGGAAGAATTTGAAAAGAAATTTTTAAATAAAACTTATGATATATTTCCAAAATAATAGAACTGATAACATGTATCCAAAAATAAGTTAAATTTATTTTAAAATTCATTTTTATCAGTACTTAAAGAAAAGAGAAATTCGGTATCATAAGAATTATCGTTTGCATTTTGATGAAAATCAACTGTGGAAATTGACTGTCATATAGTTGATTGACCTTTATATTATTTGAAAATGACGAGAAAATATGAATAGGTGATATTCTTTCGTATATTTTCAATTATTTTTTCAATTCTTTTTCTATAAGAAATTATATTGAAGTTTGTGTTTTTTCTTCCCTCACCCCTTATAATAGTCTTTTAATATTAAGAATAAAAATTAATCAAAGATAATTCCTAAACATCTAAAACATTTTAATATTTGATGATTTACAAGGTAAGATTTTTCGTATACGTCTCAGAAAAATTTATTTTATTCAGTGTCATTTGTCTTATAAAACTATAAAAATAATTCCTTAAAATGATTTTTTTCAATAACTTTATCAAGAAAAATTTTATACGAATATTAAGCATAATGATGGCTTTATTTTGCAAACAATAAAATCATCATACACTTACTGTTTATTTCTACACAAATCTAAATTGTAGAATAAAATCTCGGGCTGAACTCTATTCATATTTTTAAATTGTTCAAATAATTCATTGCTGATTAAGTCATTAATGTGTAGTTTGTTGTTAACCTTTTAGAATACGGTATTTTATTAAGTTGCTTTTCAGCTAAATTTTCAATGAGAATCTTTTAATATATTATAACTTTCCGAAACAAATATATTCTATACTTTTTTAGATCATTAGTCTCTATTTCAGGTGTATTTATAAATATTTCTTGAAATGTAATGAGTAGCTTTTTAAAAAATTTATTTTTTCTTGATATCCTCCGAAAATTAATAACGTCTTGTTGTTTTTGATTTTAAATGTTGAAGCACTGATAACTATCAAATAATGCACTTATAGCTTAGTAACATATTAAAACGTAAAATAAGTATGAAACTTTGCAAGGAAATTTCATTTTGAAGTATGGTTCAATTATGGATTTGCCATATTTACAATCGTGTCGTCACAAACCAGTGATACATAAATTACTAAGAGTGTGAATGATGTGTAAGTAAATATATCTTAATATTTCCAATTTTTTTCTCTTATTTCAAATGTTAAGAGTAAGATAATAAAATATTAAGTATTTCAATAAAACATTTTCTTCGGTGTGTGTAATTTTAAAACGCTTATTAACCTTTTCTTTGGATTAAGATATTTTTATTTCTCCAAATGAAGGAAATTTGTTTTCAATGCATATCTTAATTAAATCTTATACAATTTATCTTATACAATTGTTGTAACAATTATCAAATTATAATATCAAACGGGAAGAGCATACATTCTTCTAAATGAGTAATGCATGTCAAAGCATTTCAATGTAGTTTCTTTTATGAATAAAGTACCGATTAATGTACTTAAATTTGCAATCTTCTTCCTTGTCTGGTAGAGATTCTATATTATTTGTAATGAAAATTGTTCCTTTTAATTGATGGAAACGTATATTCAGTTATTAAATATTCTGTCAAATTCTTTTATTCAAGATCTCATTTCAAATCTATTTCCTTCATAAATGATGAACGTATGAGAATGTTTTTATTTCCGTTTCAATTTCCTGCCTGTTTAGAAATTTTTCTCTTAATTTTGTGTATCGTATAATCAAATCCCATTAGAAATTCTTTAAATCATTTATTTTGAAATGTACATTTCTGTAAATGTTTTCGCTGAGAATCTTTTAGTAATGAAAATGCGAAATGTAGTAAAGAACAATCATCCTCTACTCTTGTCTAAAATTTAAAGAGGGATTTATTACTAAATTGTTTTTTGGTTTTAGTACTGGTAAACCAAAAATTTTGGAAACAATTTTCTTGATTTCATTTTCGGAACAACGTTTGTCCACATACATGTTGATGCTTGGCTATCGTCTCATATTCAATTACGACATCTTAAAAATTTATTTATGTTCCTTAATAAATCTTCTGCATGAATATTTAATTCTGTGAATTGCAACTGTAACACAAAATATATATAACATACACATTTACATAGATTTGATAGCGATAAAAGTATCGACTCGAATGAGACTGCCAGGAAATGAAACTGGTATTATAGAACACTCTCCTTCTCCATATGAGAAAAAATTTGCTCAAATCAATACTCGAGATGGTATTTATGGATAATCCAGAATGTTCGATACATTGTAATTTCTCCTGAAACCATGAAAATGTCCATATTGGACACAAAGAAATCTCCTTGTGAAATGACACCAGATTCTTGTTTTGCTGAAACTATGTTGGCAGTTATCAAAAAAGTTCAGCATTTTTGGTAATTTATAATTTTAAAAATTAAGCTCATAGCATATTTTTAAACATAAACACGATTTAACTTGCTGATACTATCCTAATTATGTAATCAGTGCATATATTTTTAATCAAATATCTCATTGGTTAGAAAATCTCATATTTCCACAGAGTTAGAAACTATTTTATTAAAAATCACTAAAAAAATCAACAGTTAAAATATTATAAAATTATAAGAAAGAAAATTATACTTTTTTTTATAAAACTTACTAGAAATTTCTTCAATTATAGGAAGTGCTTAGATTTATTAACATTTGTATTTTTGTCATAGGGTTAGAGACTCCTAAAACCTAAGGCCAATAATTACACTCTTGCTGTTCTTCTGGACATGTCCAGAACCTTTGACAGAGAGTGGAGGCAGAAACTGATCACACTAAACTACATGACGTTTTCGGTGTCGAGGGCAGGGCTCTTCCATGGATCTCAGATTTTCTTCAGAATAGATCTATTAGAGTTAAATACAAAAATACTTTATTTGACCCTTTTAGACTTAAACATGGGCTTCCACAGGGATCAGTACTAAGCCTGATGCTGTTCTCCTTATACATTACAGGACTTGAGGAAGTAATAAATGAATACAGTGATGTGGGGCTTTTTGCCGATGATGTCATTCTTTGGTCTTCTGGGTCTGAAACAAGAAAATTAGAGTCTTATCTTGACTCTGCTGTTGCTAGAATACTTAACTTTGCTGAACTGCATAAATTGTCTCGTAACTCCTCAAAGTCATTAGTTGCCTACTTTACCACCAACAGATATCTATAATTACCAACCAATTGTTTACATGAATGGCAATCAACTGAATTATATAAAAAATGCCAAATACCTGGAATACATTTTGGACCAGGAAATCTCAAGCAACAGACACGTAGAGGCCCAGGTGGTAAAATGCAGAAAGCGACTTAACATTCTTAAATACATTTCTGGCAGGGACTGGGGCTCAGATGCCGATACCCTGAAAACAACTTACATCTCTTTGGTCAGACCAATACTAGAGTATATCATTCCAATTTATTTTTGTGCATCTGAGACTAACTTTAACAAACTTGAACGTGTGTAACTTAGCGCTGCCAGAGTAATAACTAGCTTCCGTAACAGCTGCCCTAACAACATTGTATTGTATGAGAGTGATTTGCCGTCACTTTCTTTGAGAAGAAACTTCTGCCTTACAAAATATTACAATAAACTTTATAGCTTCAGGGATCAGCATAGAATTCTACCTTTCTGCACTCTTAGCAAGACAATTAGCGCTTAAAGAAACACAGTCCTTTTTCCTTGGCTAGTGAGATGGGACTGTTTTCCGATGAAATGGAACCACAATCCTGAAAGCCCACATCTGTTTTCATGCTTGCTCCAGAACGTATACATTTCTAGACTGAACTCTTGACGAGGGTGTATAAAAAGTCAGATATTCCTGAATTCACTAGACAGATGGCTCTTGAGACAGTAAATAACATCCCTCTCTCGGCATTGAACATGTACACTGATGTAGCAAGGGTGCCGGTGATATATCTGGAAGTGGAGTGCATATCGAGACACTTAATAACACAATTCATCATAAGTTTAGAAATACGTATGGCTGTTCCGACCTCAGGTCTGAGCTTGTGGCAATTTTTAAGGGATTACATTTTATATACACGAAATCTAAGCTTGTCTTCAAAGATATTTGGATTTTATCGGACAGTCGGGCCTCTATACAGCACCTCTCTCATTGTATGACTGTTGGGGATATGACAAGCCTTGATACACTAAAATGTTTGAATCAGCTTGCTAAAAGACACTCTATACACTTTCAGTGGATCCCCTCTCATGTTGGATTGAATTATAATGAGATTGACGATAATTTGGCCAATGCTGCCTGTAATGATAACCTACATGATAACGCTAAATTAACCTATTCTGAAATTTCCTCAATCAAAAGGAAGGAATTAAGTACATTTTAGAGAGTTCCTCCTGCTCACCCGTAGTACTTTGCAAAGGACCTCGATGGTGCCATAAGCTTGTTAAATAGAGAAAACAGCAGACGGCTCTTTCACACAGAGAGGCCACATCAAATCACTTACCTTTCACCAGGGCGAAAGGCCGTTTACAGAGTGTCATTGGTGTGCGGCTGTTCAAGCCTCCATTGATCATATTCTTATTTGTCTAAATTTTACATTTTTTGAGATTTTATGGGATCCGATTTTATTTTTGCACCTTCTGGACATTTTTGATTTTATAGAGATGGCGTAGCTTAGCTACATCATTTGGAATTAGAAACAACAACAACAGCATACAACAGAAAAATGTTAAAAGAAATAGTAAGGTTGCTTTAGATGTTGAACACTCATATTTTTCTAATTTTTGATGTTTTGAAAAGAAGTCTTGGAATAGTGCAACACTTCTAATTTTGAGTGATATAGTTAATTTTGTGCGCCCAGATAATATAAAATTGCAGAATTTGAAAATGGATAATTTTACTTTATTATATAGTTGTGAATTATGATAAAACTCTTAATGAGGAAAAGTACGTTCTCTCACATTGGAAAATGATTTATTTATATAAATTGCATACTTGAAAAATATTTTTTCACAACAATTTATTAATTTATACAATGTTATTATGCAAGAAAACATAGATTTCTTTAAATCTTTTATAAGATACTTTAAACTGTAGAATAATTTTTTGAGATTTAAATTAATTGAGAAGAGAAAGAAACGAGAGTTATATTAATTGTTTTTCTTTTACTACCGATATTTTCTGTTGATACGAAACCAACTCTCATTTTAGTGGGCATGATAACTATTAGAATCGGTTTTGTTGGAAATTTTACAATATTTATGGTATCTTGCAACGCTGAGATTCATTTATTTGCAAAGCTAACATTAAAACTAATAAGGATATTAATATATTGTTTTTGAATGATAAAAATATTTTTAAAAAAATGTTTCATACTTACAACTTTTAAAAGTGTGCTTTTACAATTACAAATTGAAGTTTTACAATCACATTTTAATTCAACATATAGATTTACGTATCAATGTAAATAATTTACACATGTAAAATTTGGATTTTACAATAAATGTATTAATTCCTGCGTATTAATATACCTTCTAAAAAAGTAGAGGACTACACTATTTAAAATACAATTATTCGTTTTATTTTACATTACATTTGTAATTAAAATTTTTCTAATAAATATATTTCTAACATACTTCATAACTTAATAAATTTGTAAATAATAAATACTTCATTTATGTTAAACTATTAAAATTTTACGAAATATAATTAGTGAGTTATTTCTGTATTTCAAGGAGAATAATTTATTTTATCTATTTTTAATTTATTAGATTAAAATAAGTAAATTATTTATTAATTAAAAACATATGGAATCAATTAAAATTGTTTTCCTTAAACGCACATATAATCTTAACTGCATTTGACGATTTTAAATAGTCCCTTTCATATATTATTGAGCAATTTTAAAATAATTTAGCCAACACCTTTTGTCTGTAAGTGGAAGAAATTACTTCCAAAATACTGGGTTATAACATATGATTACGTATTACAAAATAGTTTCTTACCAAAAGTAGATAGTGCAACCTGTATAAATACGCAAAATGTGACTTTTGAGAGATTTAAGATAGATTAAATTTGCAATGTTGAATTTAAGTTTATTGAGAAACGTTTTTGAAACACGTTGTCAAATTTTCCATCTACGAAGAAATCCCTAGAATTGCATCACAATCCTTATTGATACAGGTGGCATATCAAAATGCATTAATAGATGCATCGAATTCAAAATGCATTTCTGTTGGTATAAGGTTGTATTCATTGCGGCTGTGACGAAGGCTATCATTTGATTCGAGAACGAAATTAAATAAAATAAAAAAAGAGAACTATTATTGAAGGAACTTGTTTTCAAGAAGGAGAGATGAAATGGACTTGGTGAGCTCGCACACTCTTTTATAGTCAAGGTTACATACAATCATTTACCTTGATTCTAGAGAATTGTTTCTTTTTTGGCTATAAAAACAAATCGGGATTTATTTAGTTCTCCTATTCCTGGAAAGAATACGAATAAATTAATATAACGTGACTGTCATTTGATTAAAAGCTGCCAAACGGGTAAGAATTAAAGTGTTTTTTTATGTTGTTTGATTGGAAGAAATTTTTGTTTACAGTTCGTCTGAGAGCATACGAATAAAGAGAAGCATTTGAAGGATTTATCATTTAAGAAGCAAGGTCTGTTGATGGAATAATTGCTAAAAGTTCATTTTAACTTAAAAATTATAATACTTAATGCTTGGCTTTAAATAAATATAAAAGGTATTTTAATTCTTATGAAATAAAAGTTAGAAGTTTTATCAAATGAGACTCGAAAGTTCTTAATTTTGTAAAGTATCATAATAATTTAATTAAATATCCTAAAATTAATATAAGATGTTTTATAATAAACTTTCAAATGCATTTTTATAGTTATCAAATTTCTATTAATTTTGAAATTACATTGTTATTCACCTGGTCACCATGGCATAAAATTGTACATAGAAAATATAAAAGCAATTTTTTTATTCAATCTGTGGTTTTCACAATTGTCAATCAATATTCGTGGGACAAATTATATAATTATACAAACAATATTTTTCGTGTATTAACATATTTACACACCTTAGCAAAATTCTTTTACTAATATGATTATTTTATATTCGATTAATAACAAATTCCAATTGTCTTTATATTTCTATGATACATTAAATACATTAGCCAGAGTCTGTGATGCATTTCTTTGATTGCAATTATAAAGATAATTTTAGTATTATTACAAGCTGGGTATAATGCTTGTAAATATGGAGTTTCATCTAATGTCGAAGGTATCCTTCGAGATCTAAATTTAAAATTATTTTATAAATTTTGAAGTGATGAAGGAAAATGGAGTAATTATTAGTTAAATATAAAACTGTTCACTTAAATAAAAAACAATTCCTTTAAAAAACATAAATATCATAATAAATCTGTCATTTTTTCTATGACAGAGTCATAAACTAAAGGTAATAATTAAATAAACGGTGTCATAATGAAAAGCGGTTATTTAAATCAAAACAATATCGAAATATTATAACCTAAATAGCATTGTTGCGAGGAACTCTACAAATTTCCACTACTGTTGCTGATAAATTGGCCATCATTAGTTTATAATATCAAAGTCTTATTTTTAAGTGTAAGACGAAAGAAAAAAATCACTCTTTTTAAAGAAGATATTTTGCATAATTTCTTAAACGTCCATTTTTTATAATTTTTAAAATAAAATAATATCAAAATACTTTCTGATCAGTTATACCTTATACCCATTACGTAATAAATATTTATGGAGAGAAAGGAAATCCTAATACAGATAACTACATTTCTAAAAAAAACCTATAAATAATTTTGTAATAAATATAACATATAGATAACCGTTGATATCCCTTATGACTATACTTATGCATGCGATCAGGAAAAACCATCCTCCTGATAAAAATTATAAGGATAACATTTGGTGTCATTTACGACTTCATGAGAACATGAGTGTTTTAAAGCTAAAAAATGAATACAAAAATTATCCTGAGTGGAATAAAATGTACTCAGCTTTTTTTAATTATTGTTATTCGCTGATCATCCATTGTTTGTAAGATTTCTTTTGAAGAACTCAAGAATTCAATTATTTGAATGATGAATAACCATTAAAAATTCATTCATATATATATATATATATATATATATATATATATATATATATATATATATATATATATATTTGCTCCATCAAAATTATATATTAAATTGATGATTGATGTATGACAATAATTTGCACACTTTGAACATTCTTGTTTGTGGTGATACCATAATATGTGGTATGTGGATGGAGGATTCACAAGTTCTCAATGATAACATCAACTTTAGCTTATGCTAACAATACTTAGCAGACATTAACTGTCACATCTCCAACACTAACATAACTTAGTTGTCAAAACAAAATACTTATGGATTGAGACTGCTATATTAAATTCTCTAGATACAAATAACACAGCTTGATATTTTGCAAAAGTATACTCATGTTAGGCAATTCATGAAAAAGGAATTTACAATAACTTTTAGCTGTTAGGCTCATTAAAGCACTTTTTTAGTCAAAAATAAATAAAAAGCATAAAAACTAATAAAAATTATGAAATTAATATTATGTTTAGGGGGGAAATTTTACTGTGATGAATAAATTGAGAATCAAATCAAAAGTTTTTTTTTAGAATTTTTTTAACAATCAAATACTGTATTTCCTTAACAACCAAATATCAACTTTTAAAAGTACAAACACAATTTTATCCATGTTATTGAACTGTCATATCTTCAAAAATCCTCGTTAGTTGAAGTATTTAAATTAAAGCTGACCCATTTTCTAAGTGTTTGTTTTTTTCTTTGGTTAAAGAAGTTTATTCTAAAGTGTTGAAAAAATCAAGGTTCTTTATTAGCTGAAGTAAGGTTATACTCGGCCAATGCTATTGAAAACAGAAGCAAATTATTATTTTGCCTTTTCAAGGTACCTAATATTTATGAATTGAGGTTAAAACAATTCAATTGTTAAAAGTATTTTTTTTAATTTTTAAACGAAAACAGTAATTATCATTTAAAAATATTTCTGAATATAATTTTCTCATGCGTTTTTATTATACCAAGATCTTGTGTGTGATATATTTATAATTAATTTTATTATTTAATATAAATAAATAATTATTCTTAAATCATACGAAATATAATTTTCATTATGTTCTTGCTGACATACTTTAGAGAACGGATTTTGCATATTGTAATTATAATCTTGAGAATTATGCTTGAAATATTAAAAAAAATTTGAAGTTAAAATATAAGGAATGTAAATTTTGTCTTACACCATTTAGATAATTGCATATACAGTAAACATTTAAAGTTTAAAGCTTAAAAATTAGTTAATAAAAAAGCGTATTCATGTATACTGCAATTACGTTTAGTTTTAATAAAATTATTTTGTCATTTTCAATGATTAATAATTTTTGATAAAAGATCATGTTTGACATTTTCTGCATTTTAAAAATACTGATTAAGCTAATCATAACTAATTATTTTAAGTATCAAAACACAAATTTCATTATATAAAATTCATAAAACAATTTAGTTTTCTTTATTTTTGTGGTATTTTATATAAATAATAAATTTAATTATATTTATATAAAAAAATTTTGACAAAATATTTTAAACTCAAGTAAAAGTAGTTTTCTAAAATTTAAAATATTTTGTTTAAATTTAAATTAATATAAAGATTCTTATTTGTGTAAGGAGATATTGAATTAGTTTTCTCTGTTATGTTCTAACATTAAATCATCATTTTTAAACCAGTTTTATATCGTATTTGAGCTGGTTGATTCATTTGCAGTTATTTTTGAAGACATAAAAAACGCGGGATCACACGTGCGTGAGAGATATCACTATTTCTATTGTAAGAAGAAGATACTGAATTAGTTTTATCGGTTATGCTCTAACAGTGAATCCCAATCTTTGAAGTACTTTTATGCTGTATTTGAACTGGTTAATTGATTTGTAATAATTCTTGACGACAAAGAAACGTGTGATCACACGTGCGTGAGAGGTATCAAGAAATGCTTCTCGCATCATTGAATACGACGAGGAAAAATTTAAAATGTAATGTTTCTATGTGAATATTATTTCTTTTGTGGTTGTGAGCATTCCTTTACAGACACATTTTCGCGCAGTGTAGAATGTTCATCGCATTCTAGATGAAAAACAGGAAGTATTAAAAATCCAAATGTCATGAAAAATGCCATAAGATAATTTTGTCTTAAAAATAATAATTTTAAAGCTGTTTCTTTAAAATTAATTCGGATTGAAAATAATTCATTTATTTAAACTCTAATTTTTGTAACTATGAACGCAGAAATAAGATATTAGTAAATTGTATAGGTAAAATGAAAAAATTCATAACGAGAAGTGATCGAATTTCATTGAAGAACTTTAAGTTCACAGATAAAAGTAACTAAACCTGGGGCATGACAGTTCAATGTGGGCCAAGGCCTACAGTGTCCATATCTGTTTTCAAGGCCCAAGGACTGGGGGCGAAGCATATGTCCAGGTTAGGTGGTTAATTTAGCGCGAGACCCCCAGCGTTTCGTTCCCAAGCATGCTTGGTACTCATTTTATGGACACACTGAAGAGGGGAAAAGCTGAGTAGACGTTGCTCAGGATCAGCCCAAGATTCGAACCTCGGACCTTGAAGATCACCTTGACAGTTCAAAATGTTACCGCTAAGCCACCTGGCTTCTTAGTTTTCAAATACATGAACAAAGTTTTGCAATGAATTGTGCTGTCTTTGCTACTGAATTTCCCACGTAGCAACTTCAACAATCTCGGAATGTCACTGTACAAAATGATTAATTTGGATGCTGGTGTGTTGAAATTTAACATTTAGCGTTATCAGTAACCTTTTGAAACTTAGGAGTCATTGAGTGTAAGCTATAGAACTGAAATTAACATTCTTTTTAATGTTCCTAAATATTTTTTTTGTTTTAAATTTTTAAAAATTTTTCATCCACTAAATTTGTATTTAGTCCCACGATTGTATTTCAATAATACTGGGTGCGAATACTATGAAACAGATATTAAATACATATCTGCAGCCAATTATGTATTTATTAGGTTTTAAATTTACAGTAATAATTTTCTAAGTTTTTGAAGTTTTCTAGTTGTTGACTTTTTAGCATTAACCATTATTTTGTTATAAATTTACGTTACTTATACATAGTTATCTACACTAAAAATAATTTTAATATTTATATATAATAACTGTAGGTCTCCTCGTGTGCACCCTGGGTTACACTAAATTTGCTACAGTTTTTCTACTCTCTTCTTTTTTGATGATGGTCTCAAATGACTTCTGACAGAACCATCTCTATAAAATTAGAATGGTGGAGTTCCCTAAACTGTGTTTTGTACGACTCAAATCAACTAATGATTTTTTAACATTTAAATTATTGTATTGTACCTTCTAAATATGAGCACATTGTCCAGAAGTACTGGAGAACCCGTAAATTAATGGCTTAAGAGTTAATGTTTGGCATTTGTAAAATAAAATAAATATATAATGAATTGAAAAGGTATATATTAAATAACCCAAATAAGGATATTGTTTACACAATAACGCTTCTTCTTTATATCAAATTATTTTTAATACATACTCATTATAATAACACATGCAAGGATAAATTCATTTTAGCACTAATTACCACATATATTTTTCGTTAGTTTCAGTTGGAGAAAATGTAAAAAAATAACTTATTTTAAACTTCTATCTTATTTTAAGCTTGACATGTATTCTCATGAAAAGATTTAGAAGTAAAATCTACCTTAATATAAATGAGAAATTACTCTTATCATCAAATATTAATTATTTCAAATAAGGGATTTCTTTTTTAGTCTATCTTTTAAATAGTGTCTCACAAAGTTAAGGATTATACCATTATAACTTATAAAAGAAAGTTTCTATTCAATATAAAAGTATTAAAGTAGAGCAATCATTGAGGAATTCGACAATGTTGTAACCAATCAAAATGCTAACAGGAAATTTTAGTTTAAGGTATGAAAAATTATGGATAGGAATTATTTACTAATTATAAATTGAAAATAAAAAATCATCAATTGAATATTTTTAATTTGCTGGACATGGATTTATTCCACATTATAATAAGATTGTGCATCTAATTTTCAATTATTATTACCTAGCAATGCGACTGATTCTTAAGATAAAACTTTGTTTTATTCTTTCGTAAAATTATTAGAAAAACAAGTTAAGCATTTAAAAAATTGTAAATCATTTGCATCGAATTTTGCAGTTTAAATTACACATAAATATCTCAAAATATGATTTAATAACAATAATGAAATTAAATTTTTATGTTTTATAAGAAAAGATATTAACAGTAAAAAATAATTAGCCTTTATCCTAGGGGTTTCAATCCTTAACCTTCTAGAGTTAATCACAATTTTTATGTTCTGATGTAACAGAAATTCTTGGAAAGTTAGTCAATCTTAATGCAATCGCAAATTTTTTATTTAGTATAAAAGAGATACCAAAATAAAATGTTGCTATCCTTGAACTTGAATATAACCTCAGCGCAAAATCTTTTGTGAACATTGCGGGGAACAGGAAATAGACATTTTATTCAGCTGTAGTCTCAGCAAAAAAGTAACGTAAAAAGAGAAAATTTATAGTGACTTTTCAAATTATAAAAAAATTATTAAAAATACAGTTGGAAAATAAGAACGTTATACCAAATCGTTAGATCTTTTAAACAATCAGTTTTTAATTTTCATTTCCAATTTTTTGAAGTTTCATTTTTCCAATTTCGATTTTGAAATTAATTAAACGCAAATTTCCTAAGACATTTCACACACAACATGATATCTCCCTGACTTTCTCAAACTTCTTCCAATTAATTGCCAAAATATTCATTTTCATGTATAAATTTGAAAGTAAATTTGATTGATTATAAAAATTAAGAACTGTATATTTTCATTTTTGATGAATGAAATTTATAACTTTGAAAATAAATATTTTATCTTGTAACTTTATACATAGAAAAGCTGATTTAAAGTACTTAAATTGTAAAAACTATAATCATTACCGGGAAATATTATAGTAAAGAAAACTACTTTTTATATTGACTTTTTTTACATTTGGTAAAAAAAAAACAGAAGTTAAAAACTAATTGTGGTCTAATAGCAGATTGATATTCATAATTTTAAAATAAAATTTCTTTTTGTGTTATAAATTGAATTAGTATAAAATTTTACCAATAAAGTTTGCAATTGTGATATATCATGATATAACTTTTATTTTCTCAATATTATTCATAAGCACATATTTCAATTGTATTTCTACACATTTCACAGATATTATTTTATTTATGGGATATAATAATTTAGATTAAACACTTTATATTTACTTATAAAGTTTTTCTTGTAAATTTTAAATTAACTCTATGATTGGTGTAACTATCAGTTATTATAGTTGGATCATTAAACTATATTTTACACACATTTGTCTTTTATACAATAACATTACGTCTTTTACAATAAAAAATTAAAACCTTTTCGAAATGATCCAGCAAACTACACAGACATTAGTTCTATGATTTAGCTATTGCAAATTTTAAAAATGAAATTGATAATTTGCCTTGTAAAATAGTTTTAAATTGTGAAATTAAAAGTAAGAAGTACAATGCGAGGGGAAAATTTGTCAGTTTAGTAAAAAAAAATTTTCCTCTCGCTCATATATTGAAATTAACATTCGTAAAAACATAAAAAAATTGAAAAATAAATACTAAATTTCAATTCCTTAAAGTATGAAATTATTCAAGGACAATTATGTGAATAGTCTAAAATTTTTTTGTATCTGATGATTTCTTATAATAATCTTACTAACCAAAAGATTACAGCAACAAATACAATTTCCTTTTACACTTCACGATTGCACACATTTATAAATAATTTCCTCTGAAAGGTCATGCACGACCGCGTATATAAACGAAAGCATTAAATTTTCAAGCTGATGTGGTAACTTTAAAATTACTTATTGCTCAATATTTTACGATTTTGATAGTTTTATCATTTATTTTATTTCTAAAATTATATTATAAGCAATTATTATAACTAATGAATTTCTGGTTTGCTTTCAAATTGCTTATAATATATTTGATTCTATCAGACACGATGAAGGGATATATGTAACTGGTACTTTTCCTGTTGAAAAATAAAACTCATTTTATATTACAGCAAATAAAAAACACTGGAATTTCCTAAAATTCAACTATGCATATGGTTAAATGAATATAAATTTAAATACTACTGAGAGACTTTAATATTAAAGGGGATATTTAGTTCTTACTTAAAAGTCCTGATCACAATAGTATCATTGACACTATGTTAATAATATTATGAACAAATGATATTTCTGTTGCATGATTTGGAAAAAATGTTTAAAAAATTGATATAGAAGCAAATTGTGATTCAGATATCACAGTTAAGAAACACTTCTTTATAATTTAATAATTTCTTACCATATTCCATGTTACTTTATTCTTAACGAATAAGGCAATTTATAATATTGTATTTAAAAATCTGAAAAAATTAATTTTGACTTTAATTGTTTCTGACTTTAGTTGTTAACGAAAATTTTTTATGTTTAAAAATTTTTAAGCAGTTATAAAAAGTTATTTCTGTCTTTAGTTTTTTATTTTAGTGCATTTTACAAATTTTAATAACTTATGGTAATTTATTTATCAAGAAATTAAATTAAAAAAACTGTTTTTAAATTTATCTTATCTTATCTTTTTATTTAAAGTATATTCAAGCCAATGTTATTCTAATTTTTTGAGACACAAAAAGGAAAATATTGTCAATTTTTCCTTAGTAATATCTTAACCAAGTATATTGTTTCGTCGATTAAGTAAATCATAAATATTGCATAAATGTTATAATTCATGGAAATCTCATAGCTTCCACATAAGTAGAATCAACTTCTACGAAAATAATTGTTTGTTATGAGACTCGAGAAATCATGAAGCAAGAAAAAATAAGTCTAATGAGAAGGTAAATTCATAGTTACCTCAAAATGAGAACTAAGCGAATTATATATATATATATATATATATATATATATATATATATATATATATATATATATATATATATATATATATATATATATATATATATACGTATTTTATGCATTTAAATTTAAATTTACTTGGAGTAAAATTGACTTCGATATTTATATTCATTTTAGTGGGATAGAAAAAAATTAGGAAACGTGGAAGAAAATTAGAAAATAGTGGGAAAAATACATGCATTAAAATTCATTTTGTTGTTCTTCACCTCTTTTATTTTTTAACAAAACACGAATTTCATTTAAATAATAAATCTGTGGAATGAAGTTTTTATTTTTTTGAATATAAGAAAGTGGGCTTTTGTGCATTTTATTTTACACACACACACAGAAAATAAAGAAGTTTTTTATTATTTAAGTAGAAGTCTGTAATTACATGTTTCTCTGTAATTACAAAACTTTTTTAAGTTAATCTTATTCTTCTAGAGATTTCTCAAAAGTAAGCATTTTATCTCTATTTTAATGGTTATGTATGTATATATATATACATATAAATTTCACGTGAAATTATAACCTTTCCTATTTTAACCAATTATTCTTTAACTATAACTTCTCCTTTGTTTAAAACTTAATTAACTCAAACAGTGGCATAAAATTTAAATTTCTTATTTTTTTCACCATAAAATACTTTTACAATTATCAAAATACTTTTTCTTATTAAAATAGCACTTTGTTTACAAAGGAAGGAGTAATAATCACTCATGCTTTAATAATTTATATTATACAGTAACTATGGAAATTTTTTGTATTTTTATTCTCTAAAGTAATATTACATTAATTTGAATCTTTTTTGTACATTAGTTTCCAAGTTTTAATTGATGATGCAATTTGATTATTTCATGAAAAAGAATGTAATATGTTCGTATGTAGTCAACAAATAAATCTACTCTTCCTAAATGCAAATTCTATACTTATATTTGAATTATTTGTTACTGTTACCTAGAATTTACGTTTTACTATTTATCAATGAAATATCTAGTTTATTAATGTAGTACATATCTAAAATTACAGAACACAGGCAATTTCCATTAGAAAATGTTACTAAAAAATATTGTCAATGTGTGTTTCTAAAATTGCTTAACTTGAAAAAACATTTTAAGTTTTAATTCAATGTAATTCATTTCCCTAATTAGCAAACACCGTTTTTGCAATGAATGTTTCTTTTACATACACTTATTATCATTTATGCCATGTAAAATAGAGGAAAGCCTTTCTAAAGTCTATTTCAGCTTTACGTGATAATTTAACATTCTTTCAGTGTTATGAAACAAATTAATTTTATAAAATAGCATTTAAATATCTTTATAATATTAAATTAAAACTTATTTGTAAAATATTTTACAAATTCTTATATAGAATAAGTTAGAAATTTATTATTATTAAGAAATTATTAAATATTATAAAAGAATTCCTTATATTATTATTATTAAGGAATGATTAAAGCTTAAAATACTATGTTTGCAGAATAGAATCTGATGTGTGTTATTTTTAATTTTTATTTTACTCAATATTTGTTTCCTTTATTTTTTAACAAAAATTTCAAATTATTTGAAAATGTTTTTTTTTCTTTCTAATTCAGTAATCATTTATATAATTTTATCAAACGCTTGTACTTTAAAAGCTGATTCTCATTCCTTGTTTTTTACTATGCTGTATTTGAAAACGTACTTTATTCTTCAGAAATTGTAATCAAGTGCTTTTCTGGTTTCTGTTTAAAATATAAAATATTTCAAAGAAAATTTTAAATACATCTACAAAGATAATGTCATATAATAAAATATCTTAGTTTGCTGTTACTGTTTTGCAAAATTTTTCAGTAAAATTAAACTTTTACAGCTTATGTCAAATCAAGCAAATTTTAAACTATATTTTTAAGATGCAATCATTTGTACAAATATTAAACTTTACGGTATAAATTATTTTGCACATAACTTCCAACGATGCTAAACTTATTATGTTGCATAACTTTTTGAGATCATGAATGTCTAATCATACAATCTTCCAACAGGCTTGAAATTATGTGAATACTATTGATGGAGATCCCATGAACGGAATCAAATTTTCCTGAGAATGTTATCTTTGGGTGATGCAACACTGTGTTGCATTCTCTCTCTCATTGTATTCTTCCTCGCTCCTGTCCATTCTTATGCTCTCAATATACGAGGTATGTGTAATAAGAAAAACATTTTATTGAATCACTAATAAAATCCTTCAGAAGATATTTGCATTCTATTTTCAGTGGATCTGATTGACGTTTCTTATCAATAGGTGAGTCATAAGGATTATTAACGAAATAAATCTTCTCAAAATACAAGAACACGTTATTCAATACATGATTAAACGTAAATACTAAATTTTTCAAACGTCTAAAAGTAGATTTGTACGTATGCATAAAATTTTTAATTGATGCCTTATTACAGCTAATGATGTTACATTAGTATATAGAATTCCGTAAAAGTAATATTCAATTTTTTTCTCAACTGATGTGCATAGGAAATATATATCTTTCATGGAATATTAATAAATCTAATTATTTTAAGACGACATGACTTTATATAAATTCCAAGACAAGTTATATTTCCAAATTTTCATACAATCTTAAAAAAAATAGTAAATAGTAGCAAAAAATAGTATTTAAAAGTAATAAAAATTGTAATTCAGTAATTAAAAGAAGGAGTATTTTTCAACATTAGATGGGTATCAGATTTGCATGACTTTCCTACAATTTTATATAAATTCAATATTGAATTGGTAGAAGATAATTCCATTCCCCAATTAAATTTAATTCACTGCGGTCTTTTTAAGAATGAATTTTAATACTTTAAAATGGGTTGAAACTTAAAACTTTAACAAGCTTTAGGAAGTACATACCATCTCATAAACTTCATTTTGTTTGAGTGGAATTCCGCTCAAAATGACCAACTGTTGTATCTTGAACAATTATATTTTAAATTTACTTATTACGTTGTTGATAAACTGGTTTCCACCATTTCTTTTAATGTGAATTGCTTACATAAGTGGTTTCAGATATTAAAGTCTTAAGATTTTTCTGAATTAATAAGAAGAATTTAAAACAAAGAACCTGGAAAAATGAAAACCGAAAGTTAACCTTGTATGCTCAAACTCTAATAATTATCAACAACTGTTAATATTGGAAAATATAAGAATTAAATGAACAAGATTCAATTGAACTTACAAAAAATATTTGTATTTTCTCACATTGCGTTATCGTTTCAGGAAATGACGTTTACCGTTGTATTTACTCGTGAAAATGAATCTGAGTAAAATTATCTAGATCTGATTAAATTTTATAAAGGAATGTGCTCTTTCATTTTCAAGGTTGGTTATTCCTAAAAAAATTAATTGATATTCAGATTATGAATGTACGCTAGCATGAAATCACTCACATACATCAAGTTTATTCTAATTTATGCAACTCGTAAGAACCTGTTTCTGATGAAAATGATCAGGTGCATCGCATCATTGTACAGAGAATTCCATAATCGTATCCCATAATTTGACAAGAAATTTCATTAATACTTTGAGTAATAGTTATTAAAAACCTGTTTAATTGTACTTTGTTATGTATGATAATAATAGTATTAGTTTTCATTAGATATGCTCATTGTATGAAAGCCGGTCACTAAATAATTTTTAAACTCGATTATGTTTTTAAAAAATTATGAGGGTAAGAAAAAGAAATCCAGAGAAATTAGTCATTATGATTAAATATTTTTAAATTATAAATAATTCAATCATTTAATGTTTCATGAAATTCTCTATTATTATCATTACAGAAAAGTTATAATTCAATTTATCAATCTCAATCTTATAGTCAAAAGTGTCTCTGTTGTAAAACTTGTTATTAATCATTTATTCTATACCTTATGATTATTTTTGTTTAAATTTATTGATTTTCTAATTTTTAAGATCCTATTATTTAATCAAAATCCTTTAATAATGAACTCTACATGATTAATATATTTTACGGAAAGCATTTATTTCCTACAAAAAGATATGAAAATTTTAATTTCGTCAATTTTTTTCTAGTTTAAATATTTCTAATGCATATTATATTAAAAATTTTGTTACAGATTATTTAGGAATATTTTCATGCATATTAACTAAATTATGCTAGGTGGAGTTATTTTACATTACGTTGAACGATTTTGTTACTGCCAACATACTGTTAAGGAAAAAAATTCAATTTTATTTATGATTAAAAACTAAAATGAATATGGTTATAGCTTTTAAAAAATATATAAGCAAACTAAATATTTTATAAAATAAAATCAACTGCAAGTTCAATGTCAAACTGATTCACACAAAACTTGACAATATGTGCAAATTTTATTTTTATTTTTATAAGATGCGAATATAAATATCTTGAATAAACTCAGTCATTTTTGAGATAATAACGTGAAGAAAAATGGGAACAAAATTATAATTAATCTCAAATTCACCTTTCGAATTTATTGTCTTTTTTAATAGCGTATGTTTGTGACCATAGCAAACATCAATTTCCTATTTTGCAAAGGAAAATTACGTTATTTTATCATTTAAGAGATGAATATTTATTCGATATTAATAAATTATTACAGCATAGAGTTTTTATCTTGATGAAAACATATAGATAAAGAATGTTAATGTAAAAGGAAAAGAAATTTTACCGAATACAACTGAAACGTGTAACAATTACGTGTTGCAAAAGAAACAGTGATGCCTTTTGCTGTCTAATTTGTTCAACGCTGAATTGGTGAAGAAGAAATTAGCACGCTATATCCTCATCGGTCTTATTTCTGACATCGAGTGTTCTCTGTTATTTATTTTAGAAGAGCAAAAATTACGAATTAGACACCAATACCATCATTTTCGATTATTTCTAAGAGCTGTATTTATTTATTCATTTCTATAAAGTTAGGAGTGTTTTACCATCATAGCATTTTTATGTTTATATTTGGGCAGAAATGAAACTTTATATAAAATGACCTGGAAATTTCCGGCATTAAATATCCTATCTCCCACGTTAGATATTTTATTTTTCACCTCTCTGAGAAAGAAAGACAATAAAGGAAGAATTTCGATCAATGCGCAATTGGGAATGTCACTTCTGATCATATCGATCACGAAACTATGAACTCAATACTAATATCTTTCTTTCCCGATAACTTTTAATTTTCCTCTTTTGAAAATTTAAACACATTGAAATTATATTATAATCGCTGTTCAGAATATGAAAAAATGAATGATGCACATTAATTATTGAAATCCATTGTCTATATTACATTTTAGGAAATAATTTATACTTTCAAAATAAATAAAATTTTACAATCCTAAAAGTACGTTTATGTAGCATAAATTATGCAAATTGATATAAAGAAATTTCAAAATTATAGCGTGCTTCGACAAATTAAAATTTCTTTGGCAGATTTTAAATTTATTTTACTAGGATATAATGGATGTCACGGATATAATTTTGATTTAACATACAAGAAAAAAGTTTCAATCAAAAGAAAAACCCTTATGATATTTATAGGAGGTCTGTTTATCATTATATTATTAAAAATATTATTTGATAAATTAATACTTCAAAAATATGAAAAGTTGAATTATTTAGTTATATTATTCTTGATCTGCTCAATTAGTTATTTACAGTATCTGGCAATTTAATGATTAGTATACATCCCAAAAGAAGAAAAAAAGGGATGTCACTGACTAATTGTACACAGAATTCTCATAATGTTGGGAAAATTTTGGCGATAGTATTTGGCTCTAGTATTTCCATATACTCTAGTAATAAAGAATAAAAAACTTTTATGAGAAAATATGGTACGATAGGACATTTAAAATGATTGTAACCCATATAGTAAATGCTACTGAAAATGTGCGAATATTTACTAGGAAAACATCCTTATTTTTACTAAATTATACTTACATCTCAGTTCTACATAATATTTACTAATAAAGAGTTCCATCCATTTTTCAAATGCTATTGGATAAATAATTTGACATAAACTTTGATGCGAACCAGTAATAAAATATTCATCCTTACAAGGACATGCTTACTTTTTGTGTTATTATCCATTTACTGTTATTTTCAGTAATAATCAATCAAGAGTTAAAATATTAATTAATAAATGCTATGAATTATTCAACAATATTAAAAATTGTAACGAACAATCAGTATTTTTTAAATTGTATTTGCAGATGTGAAGAACACGGGAAATTTAAGAATGGAACCTAGTGAGGCTATTGTCTTCCCTGGTGAAAACGTGACCTTCTCTTGTTTCCATGACGATAACGCAACTTTTACTTGGGATTTCACATCCATGATTCAGAACTATGATATTGGAGAAGGAGTTACCAGTATCAATGGAAAACTCATCTATTACAGTAAACTTACCATTTATTTAACTTCTCGTTTGATGTCTGGAGAAATTACCTGTTCGATTCTTGAAGGCCGTTCAAAAGCTATCGCCTTCTTAATTATAAATGGTAAGAGCATTTTTAATAAGATATAAATCAGTTTTAAATTCAATTTCATAAATTTTAAAATAGATATTTTTTAAGAAACGTTACACCTTTAAATCCTATTCTGAATATTCTGTTCAGTAAAATATTTGACACAAAATTAATTTTTTCATTGTATCAATAAAAATCTATATAAAATGGCAATTAAAATACTAATTTTAACTATTAATTTCAACATTTGTATATTGATGAATGACAAAATAAGTTTCCATAAATTTCTATCACTTGGATTTCATTATTTTTTACTTGTTATGTTGATAAAAAAATTACGAAATTAAAATTTCTAGTTTTTTTATAAATTATAAGCGTATAATGAACATTTAGTAAATAGTTATCTTTAAAATTAAATGAATGGTTGACTTTTTTTTTATTTTAAATTCTTAAGAAATTCCACTTATCTTGGTGAATAATGTTGATTGTTAAAATGTTTTAATAATGTACCTTTCACTCTATTCTTTTGCATGATAATTTTAAAATTATATAAATCTTCACATTCATGAGTTGTGTCCTTAATATATTGCATTCAAAGTACTTCCCTTCTTTTCAAATGAAAAAATATTAAATGTAGTTCAAAGAGAGTGAGAAAAATCTATAATTTAAATGACGTAAATGTTATTGTAATAGAAAAAGGTTAAAATTAAATAATTATCAGTAATAAAATCTTTCTTACAACATGATAAGTACGTACAATTCTCTTACTTTATGACTGTTGATTGGGACAATGACTATATAACTGCATACCATGAAATTTAGAACTTTCATTTAATGCAGTGATATTCAACACGTCTGATAAAATGCATTTATTCCTAATTTAGTCAAATATCTTTTACAAAATCAGATAACTTTTGTATATCTTTTCTTGTTTGTTAAAAATACTTTGTCTTTTTCATTGCCAGTATTTTTACTGTCTTATTTTTTAGATCATCGCTTGTTATTTCTTAATCACGTATCGCGATTCTGGGAATTTTCTCTTCTTTTTGTCATACATAAAATTCCATAATTGTAACAACTGCTAGTATAATTTGTAAGATTAATTTGGTATAAGTTTCAATTCAAGTAAATTTTCTATCATTGTTGGGATCATTTCTCACATGTATTGATGAGAACTGATATTCAATATCACAAAATTTATTTGTCTTTATGTGATTCCAATATACCTTTGATAATATACTTCACATTCTGTTCTTTTGCAGGATCTATAAAAAAAATAAAGAAATTTAACAAAATAAGAAAAATGAATAAGGACATAATGCTATGTGAGAATAATAAGACCGATGTGTTTAAGATAGCTTCCGCATTACGTTTTGCAACAGATGTAGTAGCAACTGATAATGATGTAGTGGCGATAAATTAATTGTTTTTAAAAACAAATTTAAAAGTTGTTTACAAAGGTAGACACTTAAACAGAATTTTCTACATGTGTTATTTTAATAACGCCGCGAGATGTTTCAGAAAATTAAGTTTATACTTTTAAAATATATTTATTACGAATAGCTGAAAAATGCTTTTTGAATTTCTACAATTTACAAGAACATACTGTAAATGATAATTATATTAATTACATTAAATTAGAATACTTGTTTTCAAATTGATAATCTTGTGATATTTAGAATGAATTCAAACTTAATTTCTGATAATTATGTTGAATTTTTTCAGCCAAATTAGTAAATTATTCTTGATGATTCTATTACACTATAATTGTATCTTAAATCAATGCATTTCAATTTCGTATAATCGCCTCTGTAATCACATAATTCTTTCCAGGTGTCAGAAACGGTGGTAACTGCCGCAGCTCCTCCGATTGCATTACAGACAAAGCCACCTGCCAGGATGGAATTTGTGAATGTCCAGCTAATCACGTGCGCCTGCGCGTTAAAGACAGAGGATATGACGTCTGTCGAGAAATGAGTAAGTTTAAAAAATGCTGACAAATATAAAATAAAAGAAAAAAACAAATACACTTGCATTATTTTTTAAACTAAAAGTCTGAAAAATCGCAAAAATTTTATAGCGGTTGCTTCAAATTAAAATATGGTTCTTCATGTTTAGAATCAGGATTTAAAATAAAAAGGAATTTTCATGTACTTTCGTGCTGTTCTTCTAGTAAAAATTTTTAAATGTTAATTTATTAAATATTTCAATAAGTTTTTTAAATGTTAAAGAAATGAAACACCGAATATTATAAGTGACTATTTACTGACTTAGGGTCCTCCAGTACAACGATGTTTCTGTGCAGATTACTTTACAAATCTAACAGAGGCCAAAAGAATAAAAATGTAGAAAATACAATTAATTTATAATGTCTCCTCTGTAACGAGAACTGTTACTAGATATACGTATCTCGATAAATTAGTTAATTTATGTTTTCTCAAATATAAAAAAGGCATCGATATCAAGATGTGATCTTCTAGCAAGATGTACTTCATCTCTATCAAAAAAAAAAATAAATAAATAAAATAAATAATAAAAAAAATAATAAAATAAAAAAAAACATTCGTAATGTAATGAATGATGAATTTCCTAAGATGATTTGAGAAGGAGGTTCCAATTTCATGGACACCTTTCTTTATGTTATTTGTTTTCTCAAATATAAAAAATGCATCGATATCAAGATGTGATCTTCTAGCAAGATGTACTTCCTCTCTATCAAAAAAACAAAAAAAAAAACATTCGTAATGTAATGAATAATGAATTTCCTAAGATGGATTGAGAAGAAGGTTCCAATTTCACGGACACCTTTCTCGCCTGACATTTCTTTCTTTGTTTTCTCCCTATGACAATATGTTAAGAATGAGATATAATCTAACAACTTCAGAGCTAATTCTTGAGCGGATTACACAATTTTGAAAAAAATATTGTATATAAAATATTTTGAACGAATTTGAGTGACTACAGTATCGAATAAACTTCCTTCGTTCTTCTCGTGATGCTCATATAAAAATATAATGATTGAGTAAGCAAAACTTCATAACTTTGTGTTTTTACTGTAGGAATCTTTTTTTATGTAACGAAAAGTATTACAAACGTTCGAAATCAGGGTTTTTTGTGTCGAAATCCTCTTTTTATAAAAATACTTAATCATAAACATTTTTCAATGAAATTTTCTTCCGTTTGTCAAACATCTAATTTTTACAATACAATTATGAATTATCTTTTCAGTTTACAGTCTGTATGATCCTTGTGAATATGATGAACAATGTGCACATTTGGTTGATCCGAGATCGGTTTGTCAAACGGTGTGTGTATGTGCAGCATGGGCACGTGACAGGAGAGGAAAATGTGTTTCTATTAGTAAGTGTAGAAATCTCAATCTCTTTTTATTTGCTTATTTGAATTGGCTAGCAATAATTATGCGTGATGAATTTTATTTTTTTAATATTGTGAAATTTAAGAAATCTTAATTTTTTTTATTATCTAAGAATATAATGAAATCAAATACCTTCAGTGACACATGCCAAATACCGTGGCTAAAAAAATATATAAATATGAAAAATTTTATTTTCACAACAGGTCTATATTTGGAAATTTTATTAATCATTTAATACTTACAGTTTTTGCTTACGTACAAAATGACACTTTCAAAAAGGCAGTATGTTAAGACACGTACATGTTCATTCCGAAGAAAGTTATTTTTATTCCTTAATTCAGAAACACTGAAAAGACTTTTCAGTCTCTGAAGTCACCAAATGACCAGATGTGGAATATATAGATATATAAATCTTAAAAGAGATTTTCATTAGAAATCTGATAATGTTGCTGTTTTCAAGTCCTTATGTAACCATGTTAATAACACTTTTTCATGAATTTTTTATACTAACGTACAAACTTAAACGAAGTATTCAAATAAAATTGACAAACAAGTGTGACATTATTTATTTTTTAATATTTTTTATACTTCTTTTTTAAAAATTTTTAAGATTACTTTTGTATTGGTTGATATAACTGATATTTCTATTTTATAAAAATCTATCCAATTAAACAATGGGATGCAAAATGTGATTTTGTAAGATTTACTGGTGCAAGATCCAATATTGGAGATTTCTTCACCATACAATATTTAAAACTATATGTAAAAATTTTGTGTTAAAAGACTAGTCAGATGTATAAGATGGAATATATTAAAAGTTTAAGAAAAGCATATGTAAAAGATTAAGATGGATAAAAATCTTAAACAGAATTCAAGAAACCAATTGCACGTAAAAAGTCAAACAAATTTCAATGTGGTTTAAACCCAATCAAGTCTGATAAAATTAAATTTGTGGTATTAAAGAACACTATGCGTAAAACATTGAAATTAGGACAGACAACTAAAATGCGATGTACTGTATATGGTGCATTACACATGTCACAAATCAGAGCACCCCTAGACAAAAATAAGTGCTTGTGTGTAAATCCAGAAAGTAATCCAGTAAAATACGAAGGCGTGTAAGTTTTACAGCAATTCTTTCCATGGGAGCAACTGGGAATGGAAGAATGTGTGAAAATACACTATATAATTTATTATGTTCGTCTGCAAATCCTAAGTTTTTTGCCAGTGGGAGGAAATGAAATCTTTGATTATATGCTTAATGTCAAAAAATGGTAATACTTTATGAAATGTCAGAGGCATTTTTAACTTATCAGCAAGTTCATTCCCAGAAATGCCACCATGAATTGGAACCCAACAAAACAAGATGTCAAATACTTTATTCTTCAATATATTTAAAATATCCAATGTTTCCACAATAATTGGATGACATTTATCATTAAAATGCTCTAATCGTATGACCACACTCATGCTGTCTGTATAGATACAGTATTTTTGATGAGAGCTAGATTGTATTATTTCTAGAGCACGTTTAATAGCAATAGCTTCGGCTGTACACACAGAATATGATGCATGCAGTTTATAGTTGTAAACTGTATTTCCAACAACAATACCGCAACCATCATGACCACTTGATTTTGATCCATTAGTATATTCAGAGATGTAGGAGGAATAATAAGAATGAATGTGTGAAAATATCATTTGCAAAATAAGGGGAGATATAGCTGATTTACTGTATCTAGAAAAGGGTTTCATTATACTGACAATAGGGATATTCCAAGGAGGAAATTTTAGAGCATCTGTGATTTGAATATGTAAATCAGGGAACTCAGATGAAGACTGGATTGAATTTGTACCCTCATAAAATGGTAGTGGAAAATTCCCTTTTAGCTTAATGATGCATAACTGCTCAGTTAGATTTAACCTCAATACTTGATCTTCTAAAAAAGCTTAGGTTTTCTCTGATTTATTAATATTAATTTATAAATTGCATTATATTAATTTATAAACTGTTCATTACAATTTGAAACTAACTTATCTGTATATAATTTCTAAATAAAATTAAAAAAGCCTCATGTGCATATTATAATTTTAATTACAACTAAACATTTTTGCAGTATAACAAGTTTTAATTTCAACTCTAAACATAAATAAAATTTGCAAACCTATATTACCCATATATTTCAAATGGATATCGATAAAAATTTTCTAAAATCACTCAATACACATAATTATAGAAGCAATTAGGTATTCTTTAATTTTTCATGTAACCCATTATCCATTTATTGGTTTTCAGCTACAAAAAAGTTAGTAATTCATATTTGATTCTTTAATATAGATTTTTAATAAAAACTTTGTCTTAAAAATGATGTAATCATTTTTAATGAAAATGAAACTAATCATACGACCACACTCACAAAAGTAAGCATGCAACTCATAGCTTAAGTGAAAAAGATCTAGTTTTCAAATAAAATGAGAAAAATATTATTTTGGAGAGTGTTGTTTATAGCTTCTGATTCAAGTCATAAAGTAATGAAAAATAAACCAAATCATTATGCATAAGAAACTTTAAGAGTAATTTTGTTTTAGCAACCAGTAGAAATTTAAATCACAAAAGTATGTACGCACTCTGAATTTTTTACTTTTAAATAGGCTAAAGGAAACTTTTCGAGTGACTTTTTTCACATTTCAGTGATAAGTTTAGAAGTTCTGCTACAGAGCTTGTGTGTGTAAGTTTGTACATCAACAATTCACCAATGCCGCCACGTGGAAAAGAATTATCAAAAGATCTAAAGGGTGCAATAATAAAGCTCTATAAGGAAAGCAAGTCCCAAAGGCAAATAGGTAAAATCATAGGCAAAAGTCCTGCAACAGTGCAAAGAATCATTGAAAAATTCCAGGCTGAGGGAAATACTCTGAATACCACCCATTTTCACGGATCGAGAAAGGAGAATTATTGTTGGAAATGTGAAAAAAATCAGAAGATTAGCGCACCAAAATTGACAACTGATGTGAAAAACAATTTTGCGAAGTCATGCAATCCTGAAACAATTCGCCGTGTGTTACGAAAAGCAGGATACCATGGTCGAAATACGCGAAGAAAACTATTTGTTAGCAAAGTGAAACGCAAAAAGAGAATAGATTTTGCAAAAGAAAATGTAAAGCAGAACAGAAATTTTTGGAATTCCATGATTTTTTCGGATGAAAGTAAATTTAACATCCACGGTTCAGATAGACACCAAAAAGTTTGGCGGAAAGCAAATGCAGCTCTAGAACCAAAGAACATGAGAGGAACTGTAAAACACGGTGGTGGTTCAATTATGGTTTGGGGTTGCATGGCAGCAACTGGAGTAGGAAATTTAGTTATAATCGACGGAATAATGAATCAATATAGCTATTTGAATGTTATCAAGAATTATCTAAGCCAAAGTGCTTCTAAATTGGAACCCAATGGATCCTTCATTTTCCAACAAGATAATGATCCCAAACATACTGCTCGGATTGTTCGAGAATGGTTGCTATATAACGTGCGAAAACATCTAAAAACCCCACCGCAGTCACCTGATCTTAATCCCATTGAACACATTTGTGGGATTATCTCGATCACCAAATTAGAAAGCAAGAGATCAAAACTAAGAATGATCTAAAAAAAAGTCTTTTTGGAGGAGTGGCAGAAAATACCATCTTCTGTCACTCAAAATTTAGTAAGATCAGTGCCATATAGGTAGAGAGCTGTTATAAAGGCCAAAGGCTATCCAACAAATTACTAATTTTTTTCAAAAATTGTAAAATTTGCAATATTAATGTCTTTGTTTGCATACTTACTTTTATTATATAAATTACATCCTATTTTAAGTTAAGCTCATCTTGCTAATTAAATATTTGTATTTTTTAAATATATTTTTCATTTTGTAATCAAGCTCCATTTTGCTGTAATCGAAATGTTAATTTGAAAACTCTAATATTGTAGGTCTGTTTTTTTCATAGGACATCATCACATACACTCTACATACTTACTTTTGTGACTAAGTGTATGCTGCTAAAACATTAATTGCATCTTAGCAAGAACCAAGACTTCAGTATTTTTTTATCATTGTACTGGTTGTTTCATAAATTATCTTTCATAGTTTATTTGAAAATGCATAGTTTTCATGAGAATGTATACGTCCAACATAAAATTAGTCTTATAAGACAATTTACTTTATAAGAAATAGCTCAGTAACTGTGATTATATATTTATGATTAAATATTGAAAAATAATTTGTTTCTAATCTTTACACGTTTTGTTGCCTTAAATTAGTCTAAAAACTTTAAGGAGTTGTAAATAATGCTTTGTATTCACCTTTAAACAGTTCTTTATTGAATCTCCTCGCGTGACTCATTTAAAAAGCATTTTCACGTTTTTAATATTTACCCTTAGCCTTAACTTCTTTATTGTAGCTATAAACATAAAAGTTTATTGTTAATAAAACATTGTCGGTTTTTTATTATTATTCTATCCAATCGCGCAAAAGCAATGAACGCAGCATGCCACATCTTAAAAATTTGTTATTTCTTGTCCTTGTCAGGAAAAACTGAACGTTATAAGATTATTCCCTATCCATAATCTATTGTTAATCTTATGAAATTCGAGGCATAATTTTTTATTTTCTTCAATTTAGATGAATGATTTTAAATATTGTTATATCATGTCGACCGATAGCTGAGTGGTTAGCGTTCTTGACTCCCAAGCTGTGGGTCCCGGGTTCGAATACCGGGTCGGGCATGTGGATGTTAGTTTCTTTTTCTGCTCTCTCTGTTTCTGTCTCCTTTCTTCAGAGATGATGTATAAATGTGGCCAACCCTATAAACGGGTTTGTGGTGGTATAGCGCGGGCAATGCTACTCGCCTCCGTGACTTGGTTTACAGGTACCCGCTGGCTAACGACAAATGAGAAGCAGTTACTGGCCTTGTCGTGGGGTTTGTCACCCAAGTGCCCACCATTGGAAAAAAATACTTTTATATCATTAACATATATGATCCCTAGAAATACTTTTACTATGAAAACTATTAAGTGTTTGCTACAAAATTATTCTGTTACATACCTGTCACGTGTAATGATTTATGAAAAAACAGCAGTCAATTTTAAAAATGATACCAGAAACTACTCTCTTTAAGACCATGAATTTCGAAGTTAAAACTTCCTTAATTTTATCAGTGGTGGATCACATTATTGCTTTCAAATTTGACTTTTGGTATTTATTTTGAATTTTATGAAATAGAAAAGAGAGAGTAATTTAATAAAATATTCACACTCTACATTTTCCATAACTTTTTTCGCAGTTTAAATAAAAATTCAAATTTTTAATTGAAACTCGTCCATTATTTCTGCTTTGGATGAAGCGAGTTGCGAATAAAGAAACCTTGGAACAATAAAATTTTTCCTCTTGCAGAAATATATTGTTTCGAATTCGTTACCAAGTATTCATTAGTTCTGTGGCCATTCTGCAGCTCATTCAAGAGCTTATGTATTTCTCTCTTTGATTACCACATAGCACTAGTATTATTCTGCAATTATGGACAATATTACACTAAATTTAAAATATATCCTTAAATATTTTACATGTTTATTTTACATGTTAATTTTATATGTTTAAACTCAACAAAAATTAGATAATTAAGTACACTAGGTTCAATATAATCGAGGAATTAATCTCAAAATTTGAATACTTATTTCTAGAAATTATTGCAAAGATATTAAAGAAAATCTTATTTTAAATTATTTGATCACTTCGTCGTCTATTTATATTACCATTACGTTTTATGCACAAATTCTAAATATAAATTACACTTGAATATTGTTTTTACAAAATACTAACCTTTGCTAAGATAATACATGATATACTAAAATATTTTCATTATTCATTTGATGTAAAAAATTTATTTAAAAATGCTTGTCATATATTAGTAGCAATGAATGTGTATGTTAGATCATGGAAAATCTGCCTTTTCACCATAAAATTATTAATACACAATTTTAAATAAGTATTGAGTAATAAGTACACATGATCAATAAAATAGTTTTTTTATTGTATGAAAACGAAAAAGATAATAGAGTTAAATGTTGATATTTATGTTTTAAAATTTTTAAAGGAATAAAAGTGGATAATTTTTCAGTTTGTATAACATGAGCACACTTAAGATTTTTGCTAAAATCTACTTATTTTTCAGGTGAAATCGCTTATAATAGAAGTCAAGAGATGTATAGGGTTGGATTGATTGCAGTAACATGCATAATTATTCTCATAGTTGCAGTATCACTGTGGGTGACATTGAAACGGTAAATATTATGCATTATTTAAATTATTTTAATTCAATTACTTATATTTGAGTTTTGAAAACAGAAGATGTGAATTTGATAATTTAATGAAATATTTCCAGCTGATATTTTTAAACAGAGATTCTTATATAAAACTGTTATTTCTTCGTAAATATAAATTTCTTCCTATCAACTAAATTGTAAAAAACTATTTCTTAAAATTCTATGCAAATTTTTTAAAATGTTAAAACAATTAATATTCATAACTTTCTTACCAAAACTATTTTAATTCTGAAAGAATTTTCACAATGTTCAAAATTTTAATAAAAATAAGGAAAAGTATTTGTTTATAGAGCTTGTAATTGAGAAACTAAAAGCAAATGAAACTAATCTATTTGCGATAGCTTAGGAAGATGTAAGAAATAAAGAAAAATTTACTGATTATTTTTCTTTGCCAATAACTATAAAATAAGAATATTTTAATATATTTACTCTCTCTTTGCTATAGAAATAGTAAAGTAGATTTCAAATATTTGAATGTAAGGCAGAAAATATAAATTTAGTTATGAATATTTCGTATTTAATTTAAACAAATTGGTAAATATGTATTTCTTTTATGTAATTGAAAAGGCAATACCAAAAAGAAATGACCAGATGGTGATGAAATTCGGCAGAGATAGACAGCAACGTGTAACAACTGATACCTGATAATTTTAGAATCCAAAATTTGCTTATAAATAAAACAAACATTACCAAACCTGAGTAAAAAACTTTAATAGAGAATGAGAGAATATTCTTGCTCACATACATTACAAACAAAACAAGCAGTCTTAGAGAAATTTGATCATGAGAAAGCATTTGTTACCTTACATATAAAACATACCTTTTTGGAATTTTTGTAAGATTTGAATTTTTAAATTTTGTCACAGATACTGTATATCCCAGCATGCCAAATTCTATGTTTGGTGATTTTTTTTGGCAGATTTTCTTGTTTATCTGGCAACCTGGTTTTTATTACGTCATAGAGATAAAGACCTATAAGAACCATGTAGAAAATTTTATTTTGGCAATTCTTGTATTTAAGGCATTACGAGACGCCACTGTAAGTCATCTTGCTAACATTTCTATGTCGCCAAAAAATTCAGAATTTGGCATGCTGGATTATACGGCATCTGTGCCAAAATTTCCAATATAGATCTATCATGAATAAAATTTCTACTATGTAAAAAAATCTATTTGAATTAAGATTTCGACCAACAAAATATTTGCATACAGATCAACTTAGTAGCAATCTAACTGTAGATTGATGTGTGATTGTGCAAAAAATAAGTAATTATTTTAATCATATTGTTGAACATTAAAATGGACAAGGAGTTACACTGTAAACAAACGCTTCTTCACCACGAGGTACAGAAACTATCACACTTACTGAAAGCATTTCTGAAACATTTCTGAAGATTTGGTGAAACCGAGATATAAACTGCAGTGAAATTATGTAACTCTTTATATCACTGAAGTAATTAATTGAATTTTAGAACATTAATACTATAATCTGATTGATTTTTTCAGATCCTGTCACGATCAAGCTTCTGATGATCAGAGGCGATCCATAACACAAGCCGATTTCGACTTTCCAATGAGTTTATCAATGGATATGCCTGTAGACAAGCCACCCTCTTATGATGATATTTTAGAAACTAATGAAGATCCAGTACGTAAATTCTTGTTTTATTAAATACAATACCATCTGAAAGTAACTGTATATATTAAGGAATCATTTGATCGATATCATATGAAAAAATATAAAATCTCTAATTACTATTTCACAGATCTTTGACATCGATATATTTTTTCTAGATTCTAATGCTAGACAAAGCGTGGGTTCCTTAAGTTTATTTATGAGATTTTTAAGCTATCTTTGGAAAATTAACCATGTAAATTTGTGCTCCCAATATTTAAATCTTTGCAAATTTAAAAATAAATAGTTTCATATTTTATGTAATTTAACAATATTAATGAAATAAATAATTCAAACAATAACTTAACATTACAAAGCAATAGACGATTTTGATGTAAAAATATACTAAACTAATCAAATATTCCGCAATAATATACTCAGAATATATTTAATTTTAATCTTTATAATCGCATGTTAAAATTAACAACGAAATTTTCTACAATATGATGTGATTATATTTAACAATTCTTTTCGAATTTTCAAAAGCTTACTAGAAAAAAAACACAATTATTCTAATCTTCCAAATAGGTGAATTACTATACGAATTTTCGTAAACGAATGAAAAATTTTCAAATTTTATTATTTAATATTAATAACGAATAACATGCGTTTTTCAGTTAAAATATATTTTATTTTTTTGTTTTTCTGGCTTGCAAAATTGATATCTAATTCATTATTGGTTGATATTTTAGAAAAAAGTAGTACTACATCCTTTTAAGATAAGAATTTATTTATTTAATGTCATATGAAACGTGAAAAAAATATTAAATATTACGGATTCATTTTATTGAGATAAGTAAAAAATATCTTTAATTGAATGCTTATATAAAGAATATTTTACTAATGTGTTCTTGGATTCATTTGAGAATCATATTATACAAGTGTTGAATTATGTTTAGATAAATATCCTACGATTTTTAGAGAGATATTGATAAAATTCCAGACGAGATTCTGGTGAAAATAATAATTTTGTGTGGATTGAACGTTCCAAAATTATTGTATTGTGTTTGGAGAAAGTGATTCAAAGTAACTATTCCACTTTATTCCCATATTCATCGAACCATGAGTGAATAAGACACGCTGTCTAGAAGAAGCATTTTCTTCTGGAAAATTATATATTTGTAAGAAACAAAGTTTTTGGACATGGTTAGCTATAACTTCTTTTTAACTCAGTCATCTTTCCTTTGTAGATAACGATTTGTGACGCAAAAAACTATGAAACATCAGCTTATATAATGGCACATTAACCTCTATGATTGTTAGTTGGTTAGTCACTATTATATCCATATAATTGTGGAGATTTCCTTTGTGCAAAATAAGTCCATTCTTAAGTAAGGAAAAATAAGAAAGATGATTTCTGTGACCTTATTACAAGTGTCAAATAACCAGATTTTATGTAGGTAATACCACTAAAGATGAAAGTTTTTTTAATTATTATTATTTATTTTTTTATTACTATTTTTTTATTTTTACAGTTTGTGACGCATTTGATTATTTTTAATTTGATTAGACTTAAGAAACGTATTACAATAAATTACATTAAAACTATAACTATATAGACAGTCTCTAGGTGCTAATTACATTAGTCCTGTAGCCCACCAGTATTTGTTATAGAAATTTTATTCTTTCAAAGAATGACAGCTTAACAATGATCTTTGTCTATCTCAAAGTTCTAATTGCACAAACTGCACAAAGAACTGTATATATCAGTTTGCTATAGATGTTTAGCATGACAATCATGTCAAGTCTCAAAGCGAAAGATCTATCTACTGCGACTTTCCACCTAAATCTGATGGTGTGTGGGATTTTATTAATCGAAAATTCCCCTACTTCTTTCTTCTGAATTACTTCCAATAATTTGATGTCATAATTTTTCACCGTAATATTTTTAATTATATTTTAATTTATGAAAATAATAGTACTTTACTATTATTTAATTGCAAAATTTCATTTGCATTTATTGCTAATTTATCCACACATTCATTTCTGGGTATTTCTTCTCTTCAAAAAAACAGTCGTACCTTTAGAAGTTAGAGCATCAAGAGATTTTCAGCAGGAGTCAGTAATTTTTTTATCCGAAAATTATGCGCTGCGATATCTTAAACGGATGATATAGAATATGATAAAATAACTGTTTTTGAGTTGAACTGTTCTAACGCCAATTTCTCTGCTTAACTCTAATTGCCTCCTTCAAAACTGGTGTGAAATGGACCAAGATAGATGTAGAATGCAATGAGCTCTGAATACGTATTGATTCCATTGCAGTCAAGTATCTTCGATAAAACAACACATAGAACCCAATTATTCTTTATATATCTGGTATAAATTGTCTTCATGACTGATGCTTTTAGTTTATGATCAACTGATGATGACTTTGTCATAGCCTAATCAAATAATATTGTAGGCGGCCTTTGGCATTAACAACTGTGAAAAGTGGTTTGGTCATTGCAACTCAGTTGTACGTTCTACACATTTATTTGTTTTTTGTTGTCAACTCACTATAATAATTGACATTAGAGAACCTAAACACTGATTGAGCTCTGCAGTCATTTTCAGTGCAATAGTTTCCATTTGAGATATTACACAATGCACTTTAATTATCTGTTGGTTTTCTGATTCTCTTGATGTATGGAAAGAGAAGCTTTATAACAGCTTTTTCTAACATGCTTTGAAATCCTGTATGTAGACTGTCGTGGCTTTAGACATCGTATTCCTAGAAGCACCTAATAACTGGAATAATTTCGGTCATAGTTGCACCAACTAGTCTTACTTCTACAACTGGGCCTCTTGAAAACCTGTAGAATGATATTTTAAGTTTTCAACAAAAATTTAAGACGCACACAACTTTATTAAAAGGTTTCTTCATACTACTATGATTTATACTTTTGTAATGAAGAAACTGATATTTAAGATTAAGTTTTAATGCTTACGAAGAGTATTCTTAAAAGTCACTTCTATTCACAAGCGTTTTCATAATTTAGATAACCACTTGTATACATATGGATACATATACTCAAAATTTCAGTATTTAAACAATAATTATTTTATTTCATTATTTTAAATCCTTATTTCAGGTTTCAAATCCGCCAAATTTCAAAGATGCACTAAAGCACTGCATGACAGCAAGGAAGCTTCTCAGACAAGTTTCTGCTCCAGCAGGTCAATTGCTACCAACAGCTGTGACTGAAGATTCAAAGACTGACGTCAAAAAGTTAAACGAAATTTGATTTCATTTTAAAGTGTTAACTTACCAGAAAGTATTTTTCTTGACCTATAAAGCCCAGGCCCTATATAAGTCAAGGTTTTCAATTGTTATGTTTTAATTTCATCATTATGTTCATCTTTTCATTCATTTTCTGATAATAACATTCCTTCATTGTAATACAGATGTCATCTTTAAAACATATTGAATGTTTTATTGGCTTTCTAGAAAAAAAGCACAAATATTTTATGTACATATAAATAAATTGTTATTTTGTTGACTTGTGATATTTGTTTTAATGTTAATAATCATACATTATTAAATTTCAAACTAATATGAAAGCAAATCAAACTCAATCTAGCATTCTAAAGCATACTACATTTGCATTAATTCTACACTTGGGATAAAATTTCGGATACTCATGAAAACTTTATTAAATATTATTCAATCTAAGTATTTTAATGATTAAGCTAAATTCAGAATTTTTAAATTATAGTAATAGAATGACAAAAATTCCAGATCCAGAAAAACTAGAAAGTCGTTTAGTACCATTTTCCAGATCTAAACAAAATAAGCAGCATTGGCAATTTAAAAAGAATTGTTAAAGTTCTAGGTAACACATAAAAAGATTCATCATTATGTACTTCGGGACTCAGGACCATTGACTCTGGATGGTTATTTTAAGTAAGTAAATATCGCATAAGGCAATATAATCGGTGTTGATAACAAATTACAAAGTATACTAAGCAAATCTTAGAAAGTAAAAAAAAATATTTTGTATTTTGCTTTTATTTATGTTTATGTAGAATTCAGAAATTATGCATATAATTATCTAGTTTGTAGTGAAATTCCGCTGGATTCTTTTCAAATGCATATCTTGACGAATTGAGTGTTTTCTATAATTTTATCTATCAATAATTATGGTTATGTATATTGCAAATTAAAAATAAAACGTTTTGAAAAATTACTTAAATCGAGCTTGTCAAAGAAACATTTCATTTCATATAAAATGTGATCATTTTATTTTTGTTTCTCCTACTCATATAAATTATTGATAATATATTTAAACAAGAGTTTCTCTAATCAGAATAAACCTCATAAGCAGAAAAAACTTTAAAATGATGAAAATAGGAATTATTTTTATGTTAGAAAGCTATAATAAATACTTTTGAAGATAAATTATAAAGGAAATTATTAAGTATGAAAAGAAATTGAATAAGAGAGAAATAGGTAAAAGGTTTCCAAAATTATAAAAAATTATTTCAAATATGTCTATTAACAAAAAAATTGTTTTTATAGATTTAATGAAAAGGTAAGAACAAATTACAAAAAATTAGCTACAAAATTCAGCCGCTAGAAATACTTTATTTTAAATACCTTTAATTAAAAAACAAAAAATTTTCATCGTTTAATAGCAGTTAATAGAAAACCTAGAAACAATAGCAGGAATTTTTTAGATATTCTTTATACTTATAATATCATTAAGTTTAAGAAATCACACTTTGTTATTGAAATCATTTTACTAAATTATAAATTTCCAATAGATGATGCATGAAAATTACAAACCTTGTAAGATAAACTAGAAGTTTGATAAATGTTAAAAACATATGTTGAAAATAATTATGCCATTTAAAGCAACTCAATCAATGTTTTTGCATTCAAGAAAAGAAAAAATTTGTTTCTGCAGATCTATTTCCGCAGATCTGTTATTGCATATTTTTTCCTAAAAATTAATTGATTGTCTTCTTGTTTCTTTGATAGAAGATTACATCGTTTTAAGTTTTCAAACTAATAACAAGTGCGTGGTTTATAATAAAGGTGTTAAGTAAACTCCATTTAAATACCTGAAAAAATGCTGCTAAAAATCCTTCGAAATAATCTTGTAAACTTTCATTTGCGAATCACTTCTTTAAGGTGATTTTAATGTTCAACTCATTTCCATTTCTTGTTTTCTTTTTCAAAATAGTCAAAATATTTCTTGTTTCAATTTCAAAATAGTTAAAATATTCATTCAACAAAGAAAGAGGAAGTGTACATTCATTTGTATCATACAATGAAAATCCACTATCTCTCGATTAGGAAGGAAAAAAATTCACTGCTTTAGCCTAAGATGCATTCAAGTGATTCATCAAGAGCAAATAAAACTTCTAACTATTTAAGTTAAATAAAGAATTTAAGAAATAATAAAAAATTAATGATCAACGATAGCATCGTTCATTGAAGTAGATAACAAAACTATTACAGCCCTGCTTGGAGATCATTTTCTTATATGGATGATGTTAGCGCAAGATAGAGTTCTTCTATATATATTGCATGGTGTGTTGAGAAATCTTCAAAAAAACATTTATTGAAAAGTATTCCATCAATCAAAAAAGGTCTTTAACCATTTAATATATGTCCTCCTTATCAGTTCATCTCAATTGATGTGATATTTATTTCGAAGATATCAAAACACTGGTAAATCATGATAATAAAAAAATTCTGCAATATATGTAATGCGTTTTAAATATATATGCTTCTCAGAATAAAAAGCATTGGTTATCTGAGGTACAAACCATTTTGGAATTTCAAAGCGTATCTATAGAATGATGGCCACCATGAAGTGCCTGTTTTGTTACAATAAGAATTTTGAGATTATTCAACAAGTATAAAGGATATTTTAGTAAAATTTTTTATTCATAATTTGAGTGTAATTATGCAATTTAATTTAATTTGCAATTTATTTTTACATTAATTCATTATGAAAATAAACAATTATGTGAAGAATGAAAACAAAGTCCATTAAGAGGGCTTTAATGGACGATGAAGATGATAACGTGGTAAACTTTCTATTGTAGATAGGACTAAACAATACTTTAATACTTAGGAGGCCACCGATGAATAGATTTAATAGGCACTGAAATAAAGTCTATGAGATTTCTTTAAAGCTTTTCTTGAAGATAGGTGTGCTCATTTGCCCCATCCATTGTTGAACAATCGAAAATGGATATTGTCCTTCTATTTTCCTCACGCTCGTCTCTTGGTTGGGTGCTTGAGAGTTATTTGTTTATCTCTTTATGCTATTCATGAATAGAATTTACTATTTTTGAAAATTCCTCTAAGAAGATAAAATTTACAAATAGATGCTAAAAAGTACTATAAATTTTTTACTGGAAATATTTCACACTTCTTTCTTGTAAATGCAGTTTAACATACTCCCCGGTGACTAGCTTCAAAAATTGCATTGGATGCACTGCAGTACTGCAGATTCAATAGCATAAAGTAAATCATTCTTGCTTACATAAAAAAACACGTTCTAAATTTCTACCATTTAAATCAACTAAATTCGGATTACTACTTTAAAAATTTCAGGTCGAAATAATTTTACAGTAGAAAAAAAAGAACACAATCAATTAGATGGGATAGTTGCGCAAACTAAAATGTTGAAAACGTCTACTAATCATTGCGGATGCAGAAAATATGACTTCATAAAAGATAATTCTATTGTTGAAAGAATGGAATTAGGTAATCAGGAAGTAATTACAGAAACACATAAGTACATTTAGAACTAATAAACATTAATACTTTAATTTTTACTCATAATTAAGAAGAAATGAACAATCATGAAAAGCCACACATCAACTTATCTTTAAGCCAAATCGTTAATTAGGTGATGAAAATTTTCAAATAGAAAAAGATTATTCAAATAGATAGGAAACTAGGATCTCGGGAATTTCAAATATAATGCCATCATCAATTCACATTTGAAGCCTAAACACAAAGAAAAAAAAAGTACTTAAGCTGGATTAAAACAGTAAACTCATAGTGATATCAATCAAAAACCATTGTTCTCTATTATTGAAGAATATAAAAAATGAGATCCTCTTTGACAGTACTAAGAGAATATTTCTTGTACATAGATTATTATACCCTTATATAGGCATAGAAGATTTGTACTATTTCTAAATATAAAAGAGTGAATAAGGATAATATTAACATTTTATTGAAAGAGCGTAGAACGGTTCATCAAGAATATACCAAAAATTAAATTTTCTAAGACATAAAAATTTATACTTTGATTCAGTCACACAAAATAAAATTCAAATTAATTTCAGCAACACTGATAATAGTTTTTTTTATTGATTTCAGAGTGCTTCTATGCATAAATGCCAAAGTTTGAAAACCGGTTTAATTTTTCACCAAATTATTGAGCATAAGAAATCACTATTAATGTTATTTGAAAAATATCTAATAATGTCAAATCTTTTCCTAAGACCCATTTTTAGGAACTGAAATTTCCTAAAAATGAGACCTAACTAAAAAAGGAACTAATGAAATTTATGTTTCAGTAACAGCAAAGCAAACAGAAACTTTCTCAAACGTTTTTCAAGTTTCGAGCTTCTTTTATTAATTTTAAGATAAACTGTTTGTGCACTCCGCCTATTGCTTGCAATTGTTTCAGACTCCCCATACAGACAACGGTCTATGGGGGACATGTGGAATCTGTAGAAAAGATTTTGTAGGATAGGATTGGGTGCGGATTCTAGATAACAATATATCTTCTAAACAAGCTTGGGAATAGAGTAAGTGGTTTTGGCTTATGGGTATCAAATGTGAGAAATTGGAAGCATATTTGCTATTTTTCCACTTATCTAGTCCATTAAGCAGGAAAGCTTCTTTAGAATGGCTTTTTTCTTTTGGATGAAATGATGCCGGAGTGTCAAGTTATGTGTTAAAAATACATACCCAAAATTCGCACATGCTAGTTCCATCGAATAGGTTGCTGATTAATATATAAATTGACTTTAGGCTGTTTCCTCCTAGTCGAGAAGTTATGACTGAACAATTTTGTGGATCTACCATGAGTTTCCATTGCTGGCACTACTCCTGTAGTTTAAGAACATTTGTCAGTTTGATTTCTAAATTTTCTAGGTTTATAGATTTATACGGTAATATTATGTCGTCGGCATATATATAGCACTCAATGTCATCGAAAACTATTTTATAAATGTCTGTCATAAATATGGTAAAAAGGAAAGGAGGTAAAACACTTCCTTGAGAGACACTCCTATGGGAGGGCATTTGGTCTGATCCTCACCCCTCCATTTAACTTGGAAACTTCGATTTATGATTAAATTATAAATCCATAGTGCTGCATTAAATTTAATATTTGCATTTAATAACTTTAAAATTAGGCCATCCTGCCATATTGAATCATAAGCTTTTGTAATATCTAGAGTAACACACACATTAAACTTTTTGGAGGATCGATCAGATATAATTGAATGATGGAGGATAGATAATATGATGCCACATCCTCTACTTAGCAAAAATCCGTGTTGATTTACGTTGAGGATCAGTGATGAATAGATATGGTTAGTAAGCCGCTTTATAATCATGCGCTCAACAGTTTTACAAAGAATGCTAGTTAGAGAAATAGGTCGGCAGAATTTGATGTCATCAGAGCTTTTCCCTGTTTTCAGAATGGGGAAAATAATAGATTTTTCCATATTCCTAAAACTATTCCTGTTATCCATGATTTATATATAATAGTTAGGAAACAGTTAAGGTTATTATGATCTTTGCCTTGAAGTATCTTTGCCGAGATTTTGTCCGGACCAGCTGATGTACTTTTACATTGGGTAATTGCCTTCTGTAGTTCTGCCAATGAAAAAGGTTGGTTGTATAAATACTTGAAGTCTATGCTGAAATCTAGTGGTATTCCTTCAGAAATAGGATATGTAATAATTTGGAAGATTTGCTTTAGCGACAGCGTCAATTATTGCTCTGAATCCACTCATTAAATATAGATATGAGTCTGTGCATATGGATACTCTATTTTGAAGACTTTTTAGAATACGGTAAATATTTTTCGACTGTCTGGCAGGTGACACTGTTTTCTTCCAGAAACAGTGAGACATGAATAATATGTAGGAATGGAGTTCGGCTGCAATCTTCTTATATAGTGTCCCTGTGTTCACGTTACAAGACCTTTTGGCTATACGCCAGAGTCTTCTTTTTTGTCGCAATAGATAACTATATTTTGAATTCCACAAAGGAGGATAGGATTTATAGAGAACTTTTGCCATTTTCGAAATTTAGTTAAATTATGTTGACAGATATCGCTGAATTGGTTGATAGTTTTTAATTTGTTATTTAACTGTTGGTTAAATGAAGTAAAAACGTCAGTCCATTGAATCCGTGCTCGCCATTGTAGGTTTTTACCATTTGTAGAAATAATAATTTTCATAGGTACATGATCGCTACCAAACGAATCTGGATGGATATTGATAACGTACAAATGAAAAATATCTGATGAGACTATGCAGTAATCAGTAAGAGAAAGATTGTGATGTGGACCAAAATGTGTCAGAACCTTAGTATTTAAGAGGCAAAAATTACTTCTTTACTTCAATTAGAAAACTCAAGACTTAGTGGTGATTTGGAGCGACTCTCAAAATCGGTATGCTGAACGTTAAAATCTCTAAGAATTATGAAATGTGACCTAATCCCTTGAATTATACTTTTTAACCAAACTCTTGAAAATTTTCGTGGAGGGATAAATACATTTTTTATGAAAAGAGTTAAGGAAGAAAGTGCAACTTTCCCGGCCTTCACCTGGAAAACGTGTTGGGTTGTAGATTTGAGTTGGATATGATTCATCAATGGCAGTTAGGAGACCTCCTCCCTGACCACTGTCTCTGTGTATCAAAATATAGTTTTATTAGTTAAAAAGAAAGGGTCTTATTTTTTCAGAAACTTTTCTTGAATGGCAATAACACTTGTTAAAGTAAAATAAGAGAACTTAAAATGTGTAGACGCTTGTTAGAAATACTTCTAGCATCCAGGATAGAACAAAAAACTTATTGTGCATGAAAATATAGAAAAATGAGATAAAAACAGACAGAAAATTTATAAAAGTGCCTTATGGTAGTATCTGTTTATTTGTGGCATGGAGAGCTAGAGCAGGAGTCAGCAGCATTCCAGCTAGGCTTCTTGCAAGCAATACAACCTCTTTGCGTGAATTGAGAGATCTCCCCATCGAGTTCCACTCAGGGATGTCTCCAACCCTCACGTAATATTTACTGTTTTCGAATATTTTATCTTGAGATTTTTCAATGTTACTTTTGATGTATGTGTAAAAGTGTTCTGTTGTAATCCTCTCTACTTCTACATTATCTTTTGAGACCATTTTGGCTAATTTATCAGCTTTTTCATATAATATCTTTGTGAGCTGGAACCCAAATGATTTGTAGTTCTTTGAAGAATTTTGAGGCCTGTCATATTTTGTGTTTTAATCTTAATATTATACTTGCTGATTTTTGGTTACATTGCATCAGTGCGATAAGAACAGATTTACTATCTGTATATATTATATTTCTTCTTTCGTAAATGATTAATTCATCTATAGCTTGACAGATTGCCATTGTTTCAGCAGAAAAGACCGAATTTATATTGTTAACTATGTATCCAAATGATCTTTTTTCAGACCATCCAGCAATAGATGTTATATCTTCTTTTTTAGATGCATCTGTGGCTATTCTGTTGGGTTGATCTAGTAGGCTATTGTCAAAATCATTAAAAAATTGAATAATTTCTTGATTGGTGAGAGATTTCTTGGAAATCGTATTTGTCGACATGGATGGAGAAATTGCTTGGAGAGTGAATTTGTGGATATTTAAACTGGATGAAGTGGGATATTTTAATGTTTTCTTCCTCTATTGTTTTCAGTAGGGGTATGTGATATCTCTTTTCTACGGAATTGCAGCTGTTTTGGATGATATTTTTGAGAGGTGATTGTTGTTCCAATGAGATATGTTTTAACCAAAATCTGCTTGATATTTTCCTAAATTCGGATTCTATTGTGCTAATATTTGCAATCTTTCGCAAGAGGATATTAGGAGTGAATCTAGGTAACTCTAATGCAATTCTTAATGCCGACGTTTGTATTGTTTCTAAATGTTTTGTGACTGAATAGTTTGTTAAGCTAAAAATATTGTTAGTGTGATGTAGAATACTGCAAATAGATGATTTTGCTAACTGGATTAGATTATGTGATCTTGCTCCATAATTTTTGTTAGAGAGTACTTTTAAAATATTTATTCTTTTAGATGCTTTATTTTTTAAGTATGTTACGAATGGCCGGAAGTTTCCATTTTTTGTAAATATTATTCCTAAGAATTTTAGATTGTCTTTCCATTCAATTTTTTCATTATTACACTGTATTGACCAATCAGAATTTTCTCTACGTCCGGACAAGTTTACTGCTGAACACTTTTGATAAGCTATTTGTAATTTCCAATAATTACTCCATTTTTCTATTTTATACAGAGTTTCTTGCAACGTTTTCTTAATTATTTCCAATTTTTCATCTGTACAGTAAATAAGTATGTCATCTGCGTATATTGTATGTTTAACTCTTTGAGGGATAGTTTCATGGAAGTCTGACATGAAGATTGTAAATAAAATGGGAGACAACACACTACCTTGTAGAACTCCTTTTGTTGAATGAACTGATTTTGAACATATATTTCTCAATCTTATTTTTAGCCTTCTATCTTGTAGGAAATTATGTATCCATTAGGCGGTTTTTCCTGTTATTCCCACCTGTAGGCATTTGTATATTGATCCACCAATGTACACGGAGTCATATGCGGATTTTATATCCAATGATATTGCAATAATAAATTTCTTTTGGGCTTTTGTCTGGTGCAGATTATAATGAAAAAGTTGTATTGCAGTTTGACTGTCTCGGAAAGGTATGAACCCTAGATGACGTTCTTCTATCTTTTGATTAGAAATTAGGAAATTTGCGATTCTATAGGACAGCATTCTTTCCAATATTTTAGTAGGAAATGAGGTTAGAGATATAAGTCTGTATGAATTTCATGTGGATTGTGGTTTGTTTGGTTTTGGGATTGGTATTATAATTATTAGGAATAGTGCATTGATCAAATATATCATTAAAAATTTGAAGTATCTGGCGTGTGCTTACTTCATTTAGGGATTTAAATACTTTTGCAGAAATTTTGTCTTCTCCTGGTGTGGATATTTTAAATTTCTTAATGGCTAATTTGAGCTCGTTGATTGTAAATTTTTTATTTAAATTCATATTCTCTGGTCCAGAGTAATCGATTGGTGTTGGCTCATGGTATGTTTTGTTATTGAAGTGTATTGCAAAGGCTTCACTTTGAGTGAATGTAGTTCTTGGTTATTAAAATTTATTAGGAGGTTAGAATTTTGGATATCTCTGTATCGGGGATTCATAGAGTTAAATATACGGAAAAATAGGTAAGGGTCTTGCTGCTTCTTGCAGACATCATCCCAATATTTGGGTTTAGAGGATTTTATGATACATCTTAATTTTGCTGAAAAAGTTTTGTACAAAATCCAACTCTTGGTTTTTAAGGTATTTCTGGCTTTCTTTAGATACACTTTTTTTAGAAATGAAAATTTACTACATAAATTATTCCACCATGGAGGGTACTGCTTATCAGGTATTTTTTGCTCATGGCTGTTGTCTTCTATGGCTTTAACTGTAATATTATGGAAACTGTCATATGAAATGTTGGTTTCACTACACAACTCTTCGTTTATTTGGTTGATGATATCTTTCCATCTGCGTATCCTATACACTCCTGGAGTTTGACCTAAGGTAAGAACGTCAATGACTATAGGGAAATAATCACTAAAAAATGAATCTTCTATTGTGATATGACATTGTGGAAATAAGTTAGAAGTACAAATTGGTAGATCTATAATTGAAACTTTTCGTGCAGGAGAAATGTGTGTCGGAGTAGATAAATTCAGAATGCATAAATTATGCTCGTTGATCCAGTTGGCCAATTTTTGTCCCTGACGTGTGCTAGTTTCCCCGCCGCATAAATCATGTTTGATATTAAAGTCTCCTAAAATTAGGCATTTATGTATTATATATTTTTTGTATATCTTGATATTCATTATATTCAATTTTTCCTTTGGGTGAATATATATCCAATATGCTGATAGTGCTCGTTCCTGTTAGTGATTTTCACGATCAATATTTCAGTTCCACTGCTGCCTTATATGTTCTTATAAATTACTTTTGATGATGATGATTCTGTCACTGCAATTGCTAGGCCGCCTCCGTTTCTATTTTCTCTGTCTTTTCTGTAGATGATTTTTTTCTTTAGGTTAAATAAGTTTCTTGGTCTAAGGAAAGCTTCCTGTATCATTAATACATCTGCGGAAATGAAAGGTTCTAACTTAAATATGTCTATTTTGTTGGTAACGCTCCTTGCATTCCACTGCACAATTTTCATTTTGAAAATGTATTAAATTAACTAAAGATTTATAGCACTTATATAGAACGGATGTAAGAATTATTTATTTGAAATCCTTTCAAATATGAAATTATAATTAAATGGGTTAAGTAGTTAACTCTAATTATCCAACAGAGAAATCTGAGAGATCAATCTCTCTCTCTGTTTCATATTGCTGACAGTCCATCTGATTTGACTTTGAAGATTTGGGATTTTTTACTATCTTTGATTTTTTCTTCCTTTCTCTTTCAGGAGAGATTGGTGTGGTCAACTTTGAAATTGTTTCATTAATTTTAGTAAAGACGGTTTCATTGATTTCATTCACAGTAGAGTCTAAAGATTTTTTAAACATGTTACAAATTTTAGTTAGTTGTTGTTCCATGATTTTTTCCATTGAGGGTATCAGTTTAAGGGCCAATTTATCAAATATCCCTTGCATCGATTCTATGTCTGGACTGGCTATAGGCATGAAAGTTTTCTTTGCGTATGAGGTGTTTTTGTTTGTGAATCGCCTTCTTGCTTCGCTTAGTGTTAAATTATTTTCTGCCCTAAATTTAAGAATTTCTTTTTAATTTTTTCCTGATTGGGCATTTATTATAATCGGCTCTATGTAAGCCTGTACAATTTGAGCATCTCATCTGGTTAAAGCATATTTCTCCATATTTTTTGTCTCCACAGTGCACACACAAAACTTCGTAAGGGCATTTGTTAGAGTTATGAGTGAATTTGAAACCCTTACCACATTGGCGAGGTCTGTCTATGAATAGCTCCACTCTATGGTTACTAAAGAACAGTTTTATTTCTTTTGGTATCTTTATTCCCAGAATAGATACCAGAACTGGAGACACTTCACGGTTTTTCTTATTGAATCTTCTTAATTCTAAAATTGGGATTTCGTTTTCAGCGCTCAGCTCCTCTGCAATCTCTTTTAGTGGAGCTTCAATTGGAATATTAAATAGCAGAAACCTAGTAGAGATGCTTTCTCATAGGATTTGGTAGTGTACCGGAATCCCTTGTAACTCTTTGATGTTTAATATTTCTGTAGCTGTTTCCATGTCTTGCGTTGTCATTAGTAATCGACCGTCTCTTGTTAATATCTTGTTAGGGATCTTTTTGAAGTTTTTTATCTTCATCATCAGTTCGTTTTTTAATTCCCGGGGTTTATTTTTTGGAATTGACCTTCCATTGTTGGCTTTTAAGAATATGTTGAATGTGTTTACTCCATTTTCTTTTGCAGCTAAAAGACAGTTCTCTTCATTTTCTGAGGTCCTAAGGAAGTTTGCTCCGTAATTGCTTTCTCCTGCCATGTTTAATTCTATGTTGATTAGATCTTCATTTTGTAGAATATCCAATACTTGAATTTTAGAAGAAGCCAGACTTATGGCTTCTGTATTCAGTATACTGTATATGCTGCTATTCCGAAAAGGCAATATATAAGTCTTCGCTCAACTTGAGCTGAAGGGGAAATAAATTTTATTTCTTTATATATGAAATTAAAATATAACTCATAATTCTAATGAGAAACTTATCCAAAAAAAAGGAACCGAGTAAACTGGTTTCCAATCAGCCGGCAATTGTTCAATCTTCGCGGTGTTTCAAGAAAGTAAATATTTTCCTCCGGTTGGTAGGTCAAAGACCTGACACAAACATAAGTCTCACAATTGGTAAGTAGTAAACAGTGGTAGTAAATATTTACATGAGTTTTACTTCACTTCTCTTTCTTTTTGAATGTTAATTTCAACATAATCTGATTTTCATCATATAATTTGTAAATTTTGCAAAATTATTTAGATACTGATTAAATGAATAACAAATTTGTCACTTGCCTTTATTTTTAAAATGGAATGCAAAATAATACATTTTAAGTATGACAATTATTTTACTCATGTAAGTTGCATCAATTCAGCTTTAAGTGAAAAAAATTCGTGCTTATTGTAATAACTTAAAATAGCTTCCTTCTAATTTAGTAATTCAAAATAAAATCCTTTATTATTATGAGCTACATGTAATGTAGACAAACTTATAAGCTAAGATAGGTTCTATCTTGACTGCAAAAATTGGAACAATTTCGGTAGCATAGCTTGGTCCTATCTTAGCTACTAAAATTGGACCAATTTTAGCATCCAAGCTTGGTCCTATCTAGGCAACTCGCATTGGTTCTATATAACTCCTCTTCAACATTTCATTTTCTAGAAATCGCTATTATCTTTTTGAGAAACATTTGTTCCATCAATTTTCTTTCATTACAACAGTAAAAACATACTAATAAATCATGGTCTTTTATTTATTTTTTCATCATTCACAACATCTTTACATTTTCGAAATCATATATTCTTAATTCATTATAACACACAAGCACATAAATAACCTATTTTTTACTAAAAATCTGACCCTATCTAGACAACCCACATTAGTCCTATATAACGAAATGTAGACCATCCAGGATTGGCCTGGTATAGACCACCAATACTGGTCCTAGACAAAGCCACGATTAGTTAATATAGGGCCAAGCTATTTTGCTTCTTGGGTTGTGATGACAAGTTTCATTTATTTCCTCTCATAAAGTAAATGAGTCCTTTAAAATTTTTTTTAACAGTTTTAAACATGGAAACTCATGTTTAAAGCTGTTAAAAGGAAAGAGTTGTCACGGACACCCCTAATTTAAATATTTATATTATACATTCTTCATTTGAAGAAAAATTTTGTAGAATATTTTTCTAACACTATTCCTTTAATAACTCAAAAAAAACTCCAATCTTAGCGGATGAAGGAGTCTCAAATAACATTTACATTTAACAACATAATTTCAATCAAATATATCAAGCTTAAAATAAAACTACTTACAAAACTGAAAAAGAAATAACATGATAAATTTGCATGGTAAAAATTATAGAAAGCATGGATTTTGCCATTCAACAAAATGAAACAGTTAAATAAAAGTAATTTTAAATAATTATGCAACCTATAAAAGAGTAAATAAAATATTAAGTCTGGCTCAGCATTTGATTTTTAACAATTAGTTGTGCGTATTACTTGCATACATAATATCAACGACCAATATAATAGACCAACAACTCCCCTATTGGCTGCTTCCAAAAAATGACACGCCATCTTGGAAGACTTTCCTGAACATTTTTGACACCAGGCGGCGTAAAAAGCATTTCAAGTTCTCAAGTGATTGAATTTACTAACATTGAGTTGTGTAGCATTTTACTCTTGATACTTATTGTTTTTATAGTTTCTAAATACTTTTATTATAATAAAATGCCAAAATCATGCTTTTGTCCTGGCTATAAAAGCGGCTACAAATCGGATATTAATCTAAAAAAAGAATTGGGAAAAACTACCAAGCCTTTTTAGTGCACCAAAGGTATACAACGTGCAAAATATATTTCATCTACTTTTATTTTCAATGAATAATTTTTATCTTGATAAGTTAGTTTATGTTGTAAAATGAATAAAATGTATGCATTTGTATTATTTTTTGCGATCTGGGATGCAATCGGCGATTGAATTTTGTTATCAAAATATAATAAATTATCTAGTTTTGTTCTTTTTTGTAATCAAATAATTGCTGGTTAATTAAAATGCAACCATTTCAGGTTGTTGATTGTGTTTTTCTTTTTTATTTCTAGATATTGTATATTGTGAAAAAATTTAAAAATCCTTGTAAGTAATTCATCAAATATTTATATATCAATCTAACTTTACCCCCCATATTTCTCTATTGCCTTGTTTATTTTAAATTGCCTTCTTTATTTATTGAATTAAATTGTATTTATTGAATATAATTGTATGTAAATATAATTTAGTATCAATACAAAAGCTAAAATCAAGTAAATCACTTAAGTGACTGATTCACTGATTTAAATAAAACAGGAAAATATAATTATAACTTGGTATTAATAAAGCTGATATACTCATAAGTAAACATATAATTATAACTTTGTTGTTAATTTATTCTGCATATTATAATGTATTATTGATTTAGGATCCAAACTTGCTTGAAAAATGGAGAAGGGCAATTCCTCGGGCTAATAAGCAATTGACTTCTTCAGATGTAGTGTGTTCTTTGCACTTTAAATAAAAAGACTTAAATAGCTATTATACACAAAAGTTATCAGATGGAACTGTAAGTTATTTGTGTTGTATAAATTTTTTGAAATGTTTAAAGACATTTTTTAATGTTTTGTATTATTTTTTAATTTATCAAAAAAATTTTTCCTTAGTATTTTTTAAAATCTTCTGAATATGAATGCAGTTTTTTTTTCACTTCATTGTAATTTTCAAGTACTAAACAATTTATTACCATTTCATTAAAAGTTATAAATAATAAATTACTAAAACATTTTGCTTTCTATAAATTGCAAATTGCTCTTTTCATTTAGACAAGTTTTTCACTTATACAGCTTGTAAAATTAACATTTATAATATTTGTATTTGGAAATAATTAAATATGTTTATTAATAAATATGTAATTATTTTCCATGTATTCATAATAATAAATAAATTTTTACAACTTTACAGGGATGTTAGATGAAACATATGCATAAAAAAATATTGAATATTTTATTTTATAATTTGATAACTATTGTAATTTGAAGTATTTATATTTTTGTGTTTATAAGTGCTAAAAATTTAAAACAATTTCAAATATTTGCATGATTTATTTAGGGAAATGTTTATTATAATTTTTATTCCTACCATATTTATAACATTTTTAATTTGATCTTGAGTAACAAACTTAACATATACCTGTATTCTTTTTGTATTTGCATTGAATTTGATCTTGCTAATTTTACTTTAAATTAAATTCACTAAATTTTCAAATTATTTCTTTTTTATGCTATTTCTCAGTTTTATGTATTTTTTTGATATTTAATAAAGTTATTATTTTCTTTTAGCAAAACCCACCTCATTGTCAAGCAGAAGTTAAATACACCATACAAAGTTAGTGAAATTTTCATGACACAAATATTCATACTTGACTGACATTGTTGGATGCATTGAACCTTTATCCCATTTAACTAAATACTCTATTTTTCATGAGTTACTATTATTTTTAAAAAAGTGACTCTGTGAAGTAGGATATTTGGTTTGTAATTCATATTAAATGAAACAAAAAGATTTAGTTTAATTTGCACTTTTTGTTATTGCTTTCTTTTTAAAGAAATGTAAATTTATTGATTTTTATTATATTATTCAGGAAAAATAATGAAAAATAAGAAAGACTATTGCAGTTGATGATTTGTAACTAAATTTAAGTAGTTCCTACCTATAATTTTAAAAAATGTTACATTTAAATAATTATTTAATTACATAACATAGTTATTGGTTATAATGAATTTGAGAAATATTTAATTTTTAATTGTGTAAAAAAATGAATTACAGTAAAATGTGCAACATCATAGCAAAATATATTAAAAGCTTTAACGAGGAATAAAAGAATTTATAAAATTAGAATAACAAAAAAATTAATATTAAAATTATTTTCTATAAAAATCACTAGAATAATTAAATTGAAATGTAAAACTTAAATTTGATTCAAGATATTAATTTTAATATAATAACTATATTTATATTTAAAAATAATTGAATAGAATTTGATTTCCTATTAAAATATATTGAATTTTAATTAATTATTCTAAAATTATTTGAAATTCAATTTATAAAATTACAATTAATGGTAAAATGCATTAAAATAATGTATCTATCAAATTCTCTTGCAGCTTTATAAACTATCTATTAAATGGTTAAAATCAGAGAAAATAAATATAAATAATGAAGGAAAAACATCAATAATTAAATATAACTATTCAAATATTGATAATATAAATAGATACAATGAATTTTTTGAAATAAATGTTACTCTATCCACAAAAACGAAAGTAAAACTGGTTCTATTCTGCATAACACCTAACAATAAAATGTCAGATTTTGTATTTCCATTATCATTTGTTTTACTCTAATCAATGACAGATTAATATTCAATATATTTATCATGTAAATTCAACTATTTCACATTATTTTCAGTTTTATTTAATTAATTTTTAAAGATTTTTATTCCCATAGACATCAATGCATTTCTCACTCGATAGTGGTATCGTGCATCAGTCACGCCGCCTAGCGGCAATTTAAATTTTGGCGTGCCGTTATTTTCGGCAAGATGTACGTCTTATAAATATTGGTCTGTGCATAATATACAACATTTTTTAATAACTTTTTTGGCAACAGAAAATATAATATTTTTACCGGTGAGTTGTTTGTGTTCCTTAATTTGGTAATTTTTAATATTTGCTTCATTTACGGTTTCACGAAGTTTGCATGTAAGTATTTCAAATTCAATATTTTTCAGTTTCCTAAAAAATGATTATGCACCTTTTGCATATTGAAGCGTATCTGTTTTTCCATTTTTGTATTTTCCAAAATCTTGATCTTTTTTGTATGGAATCTGTAGTATTAGAATTAAATTTTACTCGGAAATAATCAAATTATTATAATTTAGCTAAGTAAAAATGAGAGGTGGTTCTCGTGGTGGGAGATCATCCAGAGGTGGCCGTTCAGGTCCTTACAAGCCCAAGGTTTTTATTCCTCGAGTTCCATTCGACATATATGTGGTATGTAAAGAGTTAAAATATTTTGTTAGTGTTTAAAATTTATTATGATATGTAATCGATATTTTTAAAATTAATTAATTTTTTTTAGTGTGAATCTTTTTTTCCTCGAGTCAAACTTGCTCCAGATGATACTGCTCTAACTCAGGTAAGAAATTTAAAATATTTTAGTAAAATCTTTTTAGCTGTGATAGAGACTCATAAAAACTGAAATCAGCCATGAGCAGGAGCACTCATTGAAATGGGTTTTTGAGTGTTAGAAATTTTAATTAACAAATAAATTTTTTAATTGAAATTTTTTTTCCAAAACAGCAATGTAAATTTTGAAGTTTTTAAAATTTATTTTAGAGTAAAATTTTTGAAAACTGAAACTAATGATAATGTTAACATTTTTATGACATAAAGATTTGAAAACAGGTAGGTATTTACTTTTTAATCTGAAAAAAAAATTAGTTTTCATAGAAAAGAATTTTTATTTCATCGATTTTCTAAAGTGGTAATGTTATTGAGTAAATAATATGTATTTTGTTTTTGCAATATAACTTCTGGATGAAACATTTACATTAGTACAAAAATGGCTACTTTTCCATTTCGCCGGCGCAGGTGATAAAGTTGCCAAAAATGATACAACCGGCACTAGGGGGAATATCTCCGCTGGTAACCTTTATACTCGTTCAAAACATGTGACTTTTTGTCAACTCTTTTTTTTTACATTTCATAATTTTATGCTAATTTGCTATATATACAAATTTAATAATTTCATAAAATCTTTCTTGAAAAAACTGGATTTTAAAAATATAGCTTAAAAAATAATAATCATAATGAATTCACATAAAAAAATTAAAAAAAATCCAAAAGATCCTTGAAAAAATTTTAAATGATGTTAAAATGTTTATGCCTCCAAAGTAAAAAATTCTCAAAGCTATCATTTATTAAAAATTTTTTGTGTATCCTGTGGGTTGTCAACATTATTCAAAAATTTTTATGTGTATACTGTGTGTTGTCGCCAATTGGTGACTTGGTTGGAGCATGGCGAGATTTGCGCCTGCAAAATGGAAAAGTACCCAAAAATGTTTTGAAATTTACTGTTATAAGGAACAACAATTTTGATTAATATAACAAGTTAAAAAGATACAGAATCTGTCAAACCAATTCTAATTTGATTAAGGTTCAACATATTGTTAAATCAAGTAATTGATACTCAGTGATTGTTGTGTGACGCTAAGAAACATTAAACATATTCCTTTTCCTCAAATTTTTGTCGAACACTTTTTAGAGAATCCATGTTTTCAGTTATTCCTACAGCTTTGAATTTGTTCTAAAAATAATGTGCTCAATTTCCTAGAGGTGCTTTCATGAGGCAATTCCTTTTTGCAAAACATGGATGAAATCAGATTTATATGCCTCTGACACAAAAAGTGAACCTTCATATGAATATCTCTTGAGAGTTGAAACAAAATCAAAAATATCATGTCAGTGTTGCTTTAAAATTTGGTAATGTTGATTATTACCTTTGATTATCTCTATGTTGTGCATTTTAAATTCTTATAAAAAGCAGAAAATATATTATAATTGATATTTCCTAGATTTTGGCAAAGCAGTTTGTCAAAAATGACTTTAAAAAATAAAATGGGGGTTTGTATTATAATACATTCTTTCATTGCAGTTTTTCATCTATTATATAAATCAATTCATCATGATTACTTTTTTGAAATTTTGATCTTTATTTTGTTGGCAATATAATTTATTGTTATCATGCATTATTTTGTGTAGTTATTACAATATTTACAAAGTTATTTGGTATTAAAGTATTTAATGAGTGTCAATGCCATAAGTATATATAGTGCTGAATTTTTTGCTTTATTGAATATTGAATCTTAGAGAGATATAATTAAAAGATTTATGAAACTAAATTTAATTTCTAAATCATTGATGTTCCAAATGTTTTGGGAGTATGATTTTGAGTCAGTGAAAAAGATGTGATGTACTGGAGGATTCAAATGAACTTATTCTGCAAAGATTGGGATATGAATGCACATGATATTAGTCAGAGTATTGGAAAGAATTTTTAGTTAAAAATAGGTTATTTATATGCTTGTGTGTTATAATGAATTATGAAGTTATGATTTAGAAAATGTAAAGATGTTGTGAATGATGAAAAAATAAATAAAAGCACCATGATTTATTTGTATGTTTTTACTGTTGTAATGAAAGAAAATTGTTAGAACAAATGTTTCTCAAATAGATAATAGCAATTTCTAGAAAATGAAATATTGAAGAGGAAAATATTCAAGGGAGTTAAAAGAGAAAGAAATTTTTTTTTCATGGAAGAAATCCATTTATTTTAGTTTCTAAATGTAATAAAAATATTATTCATATTCATTACATCAAATTGTTGTAATTCATTAATGCTTAAATATTAATGTTATAAAGTTAACCACAACTTGATATTTAAGTATTGATATATAGAGTTCTGTGTGTATGCAAATTCAATTGAAAATACTTAGTCCTCTATCTGATTTGCATTTCTATGAATATAGGTGGGGTAAAAAATGTCAGAGTACACAATAGAAAATGAACTTTTTCTGAAATTCATTGTTTCATTTTATGTTCATGAGAAATAAAGATTTAAGAATTGTAGCATAAAATTTTTAAAGTTAATTTAGAAAACTTAAAATTATTTAATCTGCAAATCAATATCATTTTTCTTTTTCTTGTTGAAACAATTTGATTGTTTTTACAAATTCGTATAATAAATTTGTATTTGTTGTGTATCGAAATAAACTATGTTTATTTTATTACCAGATTTTTTTGTTTTGAATCTTTTTTAAATAAAATTAGAGTTTATTTCAAATATCAAATTAAAAGTTTTTTCAATTTGTTTCAATAAGAAATATTTTGAAAAATAATGTGAAAATGTATATAAATTAATAGTGTTTGAACTAGTATAAAAATATCAATTATATTTATCCTACATTTTAGTTTTCTTATTGAATAATTAAAATTAATTTGTTGAACTTACTTGCCAACTCTTTTAAATTTCCTGTGAGAGTTTAAATTGTAGGTTTTTTTTTCTTATTTTTCAATCATTTTGGTATTTTTTAAATTTGTGAAAAATAAAGCAAAAACGTTTTAAAAACATAATTTAAAACTGTTTGTTTTAGAAAGTGTCCTGTTCTCTTTATAATGTGATTATATCATATTTCTTACAAGTTTTTACGAAACAGTTTATTTAAATGATTTTTAAAACCCCATTTTCTTGCAATCTGTTATAAAAACAAAAATTCGCTTTCAACTTGCCTGTAAGTTTAATAATTTTCTTCATGCAATCAAATGTTAGTTTTTATGTTTTTATTTAAAATAAAAATGGAAAAATTTCATTTTTATTAGTATTTTGTTACTATTTAGTGTATAAGACTGATATACACTAAATAGTAACAAAATACTAATAAAAATTGATAGTTAGAAATCACACAAGAATTTATACTGATTTTGTATTAATGCATATTTTTTAAATTTTAGGAATTATCCAATTATGTGATTGATGAAATTATTTTTATTGAAAATTGGGAATTGCAAAGTTATTTTAAAACTTTTTTTTTATCCTTTTTCTTACAAAATTAAAATATGTATATAATAAGTCTACCAAAAAGTTCTGCTCATTTTTAAAATAAAATATATTTTTCATAGTTTAAAAAAACTATTTTCAAAAGTAAATGTCATCATGGCTTCTTTATAGTGTGATGGTTATTTGTATACTTTATTATTAAAACATTCCTTATTTCTGAAAGCAAAAAATTGAATCAGTGCTAGTATGATATATTCTTCATTTTTGAATTTTTTCATACTGGAAAATATTATGTAAGGACAATAAGAAGGTATTAGGTCTGGGAAATATGAAGGCTGTCACAGAATTTCCTATCCTAATTTTACCAATTTCTTATGAGTTTTCAAAGAAATATGTAAAATTGCATTACATCATGAAGCATTATAAGATCCTTTCTATTGAACACCACTGGTTTCTTTCTTGAAATGCTGTTTTTTAATTTATCAATTATTAACAGTGCAACTCTGAATTTAATTTATCATTTGATTTCAACATTTAAAATTTGTTTGATATAGCCTCACCACACATACAACTTTCTCTTTTCTAGTTTAACTTCTGCTTAGAAATAAAGGAGACAGATTTTCCCTGTTTACACAGTATACTGTTTTCTCTTATGTTTTCATAAGTAAAGTCACTTTGCATCCTCACCAATCAACTGATCTAAGAAAGGTTTAATTTTTTACTGTACAAGCAAATGATCATATGAGAACTTAGTCACTCAAATTTTCACTTAACTCATTTGGCAGCTGTCAAAAATTTCTATACCAATTCTAGTTTCTAATTTGCTTAGTATGTTTACATTTGTGGATAAAAAATTAGAACAAAGTGTGTGCCAAATGAGTAATATGTATTCGTTGCATGTTTCTGACAAGAATGACTAGTACTTCTTGATAGACCTAATAGTTATTATGCTCTAATATTAATTATGCATGAGTTTGACATAAAGCAATTTATTTCTTTGCTTCTGGCCATAAATATCTCAAATATTTTTTTATGCTGTAAATTAAATGGTGTCATATGACTACTTACCAAATATGTTACTAAGCAACTATATAAAGTTTTAAATTTTTATTTTAAACATAATTTTAGGTATACAGTGAAATATTTGTATCCAGATTTAATCATAATTAAACATGAAAAACATGCTTGTTGAATCCATATTTAATTTAAAAGCACAAGATTTCAATGCATGCCATACTTGACTACAAATTAATGTTCTTAACTTTTGTTTCTAAAAGCATGAAAAAAGTTGAATTTCTTTCTAAGAATTGGCAAGTATGGATCAATGTAAATATTTTTTTTTTTGAAATTTTAATTGAATTTTTTTATTTTAACTGCTTGTAATATATTTTAAATGCATTGCTTATAAAGACAATCTATTGTTTTAACTTAAAAAACTTTATTATCATTGTAAATTATTTTATTTTTAAGGTTCTCTTAGTTTCATACAAAATCTTGTAATTTTTTTGCTTTTGCATGTGTCTTGAAATTTGATTCTCTGGATCTAGGATGAAGCTGCACAAGATAAACTTAAAGTAATTATGTAACAAAACTAGTTTTGGTTTTGTCTTTCTGTGTTTCTTTTATCATGTTTTATTTCCACCCGATTTTATTAATTCAAGAGAAAAAGTTTCATAATATAAATACATTATTAACTGTAACAATCTGATAGCTTGTTAAGAAGAGATGTTTTAATAAAAAAAATTTCAGATTTTAAGATGCTCTTATAAATTTTTAATTTTGATTTGCAGATAAAAAAACTTCAGCGTGATATTTTTTTTATGTATTTGACACTTATTGTAATTTAATGAAATGTTTCTTTTTAAAATTATGTAAATGTGAATAAAAAAATTAAAGTAATTTGTTTGCATTTGGATTTATATAATACTTTGTTTGAAATGTATCTGACTTGTAATGGAGAAAAAATTTAAAATGCAATTTGTTTTATTCCTACCCCCCCATTTTTTTTTTTTTTTAAGTATACAAACTTCTCTTATTATTCTTTCATACAGTATTTACAAAGAAACCCCCAGAAAACTTGTAATATTTTTATTTTTAAAAATTAGATTAATTTTTTAAGTTAGAGTATATTTATGCACTTTAATTTATTGGCACAAAGCCTAATACAAACTACTGCAAGGATTTTTAAATCTTTTACAATAAAGCACTTGTGGAGATGTCGCCACGTGATCACACTGTAAATTAATATTGCAATATTTTAACTAGAAATTTTGTTAATATGCAACACTTGTTTTAAGTTTAGCAATCAAAGTTTTAAATAGTAATTAAATATTAATAAAGGCAATATTTTTGTTGGATTGTTTTCTAAGCAAAAAAATTTAATACTCTGAACCTTGCAATTTTTTTAAACTTAGCAATCCTTTTGTTCATTTTCATATCCTTATAAAAGCTTTTATTGATACATATTTTATATTTAGTAAATCTAATGTTATATATGTCAAGCAGGTTTTTAATTTTCTTTTAAAAATCAATGATTATTTCATTTCAGTCAACACTTTTGCTCCAAATCTTTAAACTTACAAATTTTGTTTTGCTTTTGCTTCTACATTTAGAATAATTAAAATACAAGAATATGGTGCTTAACTTTGAATAACAGTTATTCTTGTTTCAATGATAGTATTAAAAAATTAAATGTATATAAAGAGTCATTCCTTTCATTAATCAGCATAATTTGTAATTAAATACAAATAATGTTATTTGAGTAATTTATTTTTAATATATACATTAAGCAATTATAAACTTTTGTTCTAGGCTATTTTGAAGAGAAATCAAGATCTGACGTCTACAGCCCAAGAGCAAACTGCTGTACTAAATCTTGTGACAAAGATTCAAACTGTTCTTGATAACCTTGCTCTTTCACCAGGCTCATTTGATGCTTGTGTAAGTATAGTTTTCATTTCATTGTAACTGTATGATAAGTTGATAAATTTGTTAACTGTACAATAGCTTAAAGGTTAATTTAAATTACCCCTATTTTAAATTGCTGTCAACAAGATTATGACACATTAGAATACTTTTAATCTTGAATCAGTTACCTTGGATATCCTGTCATTCTGTGTATTTCTAATGAAATTTGCTTTTGATAACTTTATTTCAGTCATTAACTATTTTGTTGATTGAAATAAGTAGTCTTTAATTATAATATTTGACTTGTGAAAAAGTTTTGTTATATGAAAAATTTATTATCTTATTATTAAAACATTGAGTTTTATTTTTATCCCCAAGAATTTTTATTTGCAATTATTTTAAAGCCGATTTTATTCAATATTTGTACAATTAAATAATCAGGATGAATCAAACTATATTTTAAAATAAAAGAGAAATAATGTATTATAATTATTTAACCTGATTATCGATGTTATAGTTAATTCACAAAATGAAACTGCTTCTGAAAAAATAAAAATTTATTTCGTAATGTTTGTGAAAATAGAAGTTAATTGATGCAGGATGGTGATTATAATTTGTATCTATAAATATGATTATGCTTAATCCTTGAACATTGTATGCATTTTTTATTATTTTTTAAACTAAAATTAAAAAAATACTACTCAACTTACTTATTAAATTTTATGTAAATTCAGTATTATAGAACTATAGTTTTGATCATATATTTGAAATTTTTTGTAGTATTTATGTTTAAATTTCCAGCTTCCAGTATTTAAATAGCTTAATTATTTACAGATTTACCTAAAACACTTTTAATTATTTGTCCACAAAATAAAAATACTGAATAGCTAAAAAATCATGCATAAATTAGGATAGATTAAATTAGGACATGCATAATTTATGTATGATGCTTTTAAAATTATGCTCAATTTTTAATCATTTGCTATTTAATCTTATATTAAAAAATTATGCATAATCATTGAATCATGCATAGGAAAAATGTAAATGAAGTTATACTATTGGATTTTAATAATGTGCAGATACTATTTCATATTTTGTATTGTATTTTAAGATATTTTTAAGAATTTTTTTGATGATAATTGATGTACTTTGTATTTTTAGTTTTCTGGTGTATAATTAAAGCAGTAAAATTATAAGATATTTATTTGTATGTAAATTTGTATTTTTTTAAAATATATAAATTTACCTAAATAATGCAATAAGATATTTATTTTTGAATTTTAATAGGATGTGTTAAATATTTTTATTTTTATTTATTTCTGTTGTGAATGGTCTCATTAACTTTTAAGTTATTTTTCAAACTTTTAAAATGTAATTTTGGAATGAATTCTTATGAAAATTTCTAGTGTTTATATTTTTTCCTTTATTTTTTAATACAGTTTTGGAAATTTTCAATTTATGCATTTTTGCATTGAAATAAGAATAAGTTTAAGTACTTTGAGTTTGTGCGCATTTTATTTTTTTCCTAACATTTAGTTACAGTTTAAAGTTTCTCAAATGTGTTTAGTAATTTTTCAGTAGCACATTTCAAATACTTTTAAAATATCTTGTTTAAAATTTTTTAATGGTTAACATTATCAACTTAAGTTTGAAAAGCATTAATTTGCAAATATTGTTTAATTACTAAATAAATAAACCCATTTTAGTCCAAACATATAATTTTTTTATAAAATGTGGTATTAGTTTCATTGAAATATTGCCTAAATTATATTCATTTAGACTCAAAAAAAATTTTTGCACGTGAAACATTTTATTATAGAAATGATGTGCATATGCGTCTTGGGTCAAATAAATGAAGAAATCATTTAGTTGAAATTTTTAGATTATATTACAATTTTATTTTTAGATTATTATTAATACATTTCTTATATTATTTGAGGAAAATTTTAAAACATTTTAGATGCAAATTAATTTGGCATATCTGTCAAAATAAGTCAAATTTTTGCTCACTACAACTACTGCTTTTTTCTCCATGTTCATGTAGGGTATATCTGATTCTGTCATTCTGTATATCTTTCAGCAGAGCTGTAAATAGACAATATTTATTAAAATGTATCATTTGAAATGTATTTTCTATAAATAATGTTCTTGTATTCAGATTTCAGTAAAAAGTCACAATATAAGTTCTAATGTCTATAAGTGCTATTTTTTGTTGGTAGCATTATTAGAAAAGTTTGTGAAAAATGTGTATCACAGTATTAATAAAAAATTCTTGAGATGGTGCATTTATGCACCTTTGGCCAAAAATAGATTGATATTATAATTTCATTTATGGAAGTTTTATTGTCGGAATCAGTTAATTATAAAATTAGCAAATTATCTTTTAAATTGCATTTGTATTTGCAGTATTATAAGCATGTATATATATTATTTTATATCAAATATAAAAAATTCAAATTTTATGCTACTAAATCAACCTAAATTTGGAAATTATTCAGTTAATAGAAGAAATGATGTACATGAGGTTTTAAATTAAATTTTTGCATTTTTAAAAGCCAAAAAGAAGTCATTTTGTTAAGTATTAAAAAAATTAACTTCATTTGTAATATCAAATTGTGCAAAGGGTTGACGAGATATTACCAAAAAATCATAACTTATCGCAAAACTAGTTAGGTTAAAATGTTCTTTAAAATAACATTTTCACATAATAATCACCAAGAATGGATAGTGTTATATTTGTCTTTTTTATTAAAGGCTGTCAATTTATTGTCCCAATTTGTAAATTATCAGAACATATAATGCTTTTTGTCATATCTATTGCTAGGGAATGTACAAAACTAATTTTTATTTCTAAAATTGAAAAAGGAATTTACTATAAGGCCACAGTTGTTAGATCTATAGATTAGAGTCTATCTAATTAGAGTTTAACAGCTTTATTAATGACAGTTGAAAGGATCAGTTTAATAGATAAATCACTTTCTAACTGTCCATGTCATTCTTTTCATCAGGTAAATTCACAAATAGTGCAGTTTATTAACTTTCTCAAGTTTATAGAAATTTAAGACTATAGAAGCTAACTAAAACCTCTCAATGTTAAACAAACTACTTTTTAAAAATATTAATATATTTTTGATAAGGTACCAATTAAAACCATCCCAGTTTCTTGTTAAGAAAGAAGTGAATGACAATATTAGTTTCTGGATGAAAATTGGTTTATTAACAGATTTTTGTACCTCTTAAGAGAAGTCATGATAATTTGAGCTAAAACAGGATATCTTAACAGAAGTATTTTTCATCCATCTTTGATGTTGTGTTGTAAATTTCCTTCTGGGGATTTAAACCATATCTGGCATAACTGATATTAATTATGCAGATAATAAAGTTATTAATATGAGACAAATGTAGTAGATTTATGTCTAATAACATGTCCAATGCTTTTTAAAGAAGTTGAAACTTCATGTAACAATGAAAGTTTTATATTAATCTTCATAAACTCATGCCTGTTGCCTTCATAAAAATAAAAAAATCTTAATTAAAATAGCGTAGTTTTCTGTAATCAAGAACTAGCTTTTTCCAAAGAAGGCATTCTTATGGCTCTTCTTTTGACATGAACTTTGGTTCAAACAGGCATTTCAGTTCTTATACTGAAAAACCCGAAAAAAAGGTTTTTGACTACATAAACTTAATTGGGAGAACTTAAGTTTTAAGTCAAAGTTATATTAAATCCTAAGTTAAGTTTAGCCTAGAATTGTAAAGTTATTCATCAGCTTTACATCATGTTCTTCTATCCTGTTTATATTTATAATTTAGTGATCAAATGGTCTTGGACTAAAAATGACATTTATAAAGTAAATTTATTAAAATTTAAAAATCTATTGTGCCTGGTTGTAATAGGAATGCAGGTTTACTGAGAGAACACGCAAAAAGAAAAGAAAACAACTTTTCTTTTTTGTGTGTTCGGTAAACCTGCATTCCCTATTCATGTTTCTTAAAGCAAAAGCTATTTATATGAAAAAACATTGATATACAGGGTCACTAGAAACATTACTTTAAATCTTTATTGTAGCGAAACCTAAACGCTGATGTGCTAGTCGTCTTTATGTTTTATATTTACTGATTGCTTTACTTTTAAATATGCTTTTTTCAAGAACTGTGAGAATCTCTTTTAGATTTAGATTTGATTTAAAATAGGGTGGTTCCAAAAGAACCCAACACTCCAACCATAGTTCTATTCGACTATACCCCTCAGAAAGCCTGTATTTGAAGAGATCAGTAGCTGAAGCAAAATTCAGCTGACATTTTACAGGAATTTCCTGCAACATCCAAGGTTCAATCAAATGCTGATCCAAGTGTTTGAATCTATGTGCAGAGAAAAAGTTTCACATTCACATAAGATGTGTATTGAAGTTTCTTCCATATAATGACAACCTCGACAAGTAGGATCATCATGGTGAGATGTCTTTTAAGGTGGCAGTATCCTATAAGAAGTCCTTGGCGCAGCATGTCCATTTTTGGACCTTGCGCCATAAAACCCAACCAACCAATATGTAAGAAGTCCCACTACTTTCCTTAGACTGCTTCTATTGAGCTTTAATAATTTTTTTGCCTTTTACTAGGGCACGTGCTGTTTAGTAGCCTTGCTTGTCTTTGATCATTGACATTGTGCCAGTTGATAAACTGTTGTGTTTTGAAGAGATCAAAAACGCTTTCTGATCAATTCCTTCAAAATACCTAGCACTGGTTCAAGATCAAAAAAATTTGTTGTTGATTCAGCCCTTGCCAACTCATCAGCTAATTCATTGTCAGGAACACCATAGTGCCCAGACACCCTCATTAAAGTAACGGAGTTTTTATTAGCCAATCTGCACAGAGTGAGATAGCATTCCCAGACCAGAATAGAAGTTATAGTATACTTCTGTAAAGCTAGTAATGCAGCTTGACTGTCAGAACAGATAATTATTCTTTTACAGGAATAGTTTCGGTCTAAGCATATTCTACTGCACATGAGAATGCCAAAGATTTCTGCTTGGAATTTTGGAATTTAGTTACATGTTTACCCAAAGGGAATGATGAGTTTGTACCATCAGCAGGACAACAAATACCAGCCCCTGTGTTGGAAATCATTTTTGAGCCATGAGTATACCAGTAAGTACAGTTTTCACTGATTATTCCAGTCTTCTCGCAAGGGAAATTTTATTGTATAAGGCTTATCAAAAACATATTTAACAATCATGTAATCTGTTGGTATACCTACAAAAGGATGATTAATTGTGTCAGCAATAAAGTTTTCCCAAGACAAAAATGTGGCGTAGTCCTTCCACTGACCTATATTTTTAAGCCTTTTCATGCTAATTATTACTTCAATACCCATGTAAAGAGAATGCATACCAAGCATGAGACATGTATGTGGGAGTAGTTTTAATACACTCAGATATAGCTATATAGAGCATCCTTTGAAGTTTTGTTAATTCTGCCTTTGTAGTTTCATCTTTGATTTTAGGCCACCAGATGCCCGAATAATGAGCTGAGCCATAGGTAATGATGGGAGAAATGATTGTAGTGTAAATCCAATGTATAACTTTGGGACCCTCACACCACTTTGAGGTTACAGAATAGTATTTTTTTAGTGTAAGGATCTCTTTAATAGTGACTGGAATAATTTGTCAGTAATAAAAATCCTTCTTATTGAGGCACTGATGTCTCAAAAATGGGTTACAATTATAGGACTAATATAGAGATTATTTTTTAAAGAGAATAGTTATCTATTCTGACAAATACTGTATTATTGGCTTTTTTGAAGTCCCTTTTAACTTTTGTTCTTGTTTGTGCCTTACTTTGTGCAGATAGCTAATGATAATTCTCTCACCTTAGCATTGTTACTCGGGCATTCTGATGTCTGTCATTGAGTTAGTTGATGAGCTGCCAAGGAATTCATCAGAGGCAGTTTTTTTTCACCTTCTCAGATAATGTGTTAATTGGTATAAAATTACAATTAAAAAACAAGAGACTATTAAAAAGTAGTTGTACAAGTAATAATACAATTGTTAAAGCTAAATAGAAATTGCTAAGAGAGCAAGACGTTTTTATGAACACTCCCATCTTAAAACAATTCTCACTATCATGAGATTATTAGATGATCCCACCTACAGGAGTTGTTTTTGTATTGAAAAAAGCTTATATGTGTCCTTTGCAAATATGAAAATTTGTCTGTGAGTAGATTTAGAAATCTGATTGTTCAACATATAATTGAACTTTGGATGCTGCAGGATATTCTGGTTAGAAGCTGAAAATTGCTTCAGCTGCTAATTTATTCAAGTATTAACTTGTTTTTTATTGGAGTATGTATACAACTGAGATGTTTTGTCATAATATTAAGTTCTCTTGAAGCACACTTACTTTTAAGCCTGAGTTTAATAACATTTTTTAAACTTTTATTTCAATTGATGTTTAATAGGTATTAAAAATTATTTGCATTTTTTTACTTTTACATAGTTTTATTAATGTATGAGATTTGTGTTTATTCTTTATATTTATTTTTGCTAAATTGGATAACTTAAATAAAAAACACTTTAAATAATTCTGGAAATTTGACTTATTCTTTCAGGCTTTTTATGCTTTTCTTTGTCAGAGCAATTTCTTATTGTTAAATGGAACAATATTTTAAACTTATTTATAAAACTATTATAATTAAGAAAATTAGGATAATTACAACTTTCAGTTTTCTCAATATATTTTTGAAAAATTATTATCTTTCATAATATTTTAAAATACTTTTATGTAATTAAATATTATGTCAATTGTAATTATGTGAGAAGTATGTGTGTATTTTTATTTTGATTTTTTTAGCAAATTGAAGAAGTTCGTCAAGTTGGATCCTTCAAAAAAGGGACAATGATGATTCATAATGCAGTAGCTGATATTGTCACAATCTTAAAAACTCTTCCTACTGGTAATTGTTTTTAAATATTTCGATAATTATGTGATGGAATTAAATTAAAATGCAAATTACATATATAGGACTACATAGTCTGCTGTTTTCATTAAATTAAGCCTTATATATTCTAAAGTTTTCAGTTATTTGCAATTCTGAAAAATTCAGTCAAGCTGATGGCTGGACTGTTAATTCTCTGGTTAATATTTTAGCAAATATTTGATTTTCAATTTTGTTATGAATGCTTGTTACCATTAGAAATTTAAACTGTAGTTTTTGTTTAGATTAACTCTGCCATATCATATGTATAGCATGACAAAATTTAAAATATTCAATTATTATAGTATCCAATATGAAAATAATCATTATTGGTACTTGACAATAAATTTTAAAAGTGTAAAATTTTCCTTTTTTAAAAGTTTGTTGATTAGCTCCCTTAATTCACATTCTTATAAAATATTTATTTATTGAATGTTATAGCAATTTTGGTAGAATGCTGACAAAGTTGTTAGAAACTAATATAAAATATTATATTCACTGTATTTCATTCAACATATCTACAAAAGAATAATCTCATTAATATGTAGGATTTATATTTTAGGACAATATTCCTGATAAAGCCTAACTGTATTAATGTTTTGTTAAACTAAGTTAATTGATAGTAATTTAAGAATTGCTATAAATAAAATGTTACTATATACTAATGTACTCAGTATGTTTTTAAAGTAAATACAATTTTGAAATTCTGTAACTGCAGTGTTATTATCAACATTTGTCATGTACTCTGTGTACCAAACAGTGTTGACATGCTACCAATGCTATTGCATCATTTAATGTTTTTACATTTGTCTGAGTATTTGTAATGGCTTCTCCAATTAAGAATTTCTTCAACTGTAAAATGCATGCTATTATTCGTTTTCTTAATGCTAAAGCTGTAAAGCAGCTGGATTTCATTATTTGACGAGTTAAGTTCATGGTGAAAAGTTTGTGAAATAATATGGAAATGGATGAGAATTTTTAAAGATGATTGCATAAATGTGCAAGATAAGAAACAGGTGATCATCAATCATTATAGTTGATTTGTTGCAGAAAAGTGAATAAATGAAAAATATCATTAAGAGAGAACTTTGATTCCAATTTTAGGGGAAGTATTTCCTAAATATATTGTCAAAAAGTGTGCTGTATGCAATTATTGCAGAACGTTAGATTTTTAAAAGTTATTGCTTATTTGAGTATGGAAAAAAGGTGCTTAAAAGCAAATGTTTCTCAAAATATTTGACTTTCCTAAAGCAGTGCAATAAAGATGCATGAGTATAAGGAAACAAGTTGCTTACATTACTCCTGATTCAAAGTAGTAGTAATCCATGGAATGGCAGCTATCAATCACTAAGGTCACACCTGAGTTAACTGAAGACACACACAGTGGACAAATTAATGTAGACATGTTCTCCATCCATGAAGCTCCTCCAGATGAATGAGAGAATGTGGTCACTCACCCAATTTCTCACTGTGGCAAGTGATGCTTCATTTTGCCGTTTTTACAGGAAGTGGCACATAGCCACTAAAACATTAAGACTTTATTTGTTAGGACAAAAAGAGGTTGTTTATGAATTTTTTTATCTTAAATTAACACCATATATTCTATATCTTATTGTGAGGTCTTTAGAAAATTTTGCCATGCCACTCAAAACTAAAGATGTGGCATGCTAAACTAGAGGATCCATGTAGCTTTCTTTCTAATGTCCATTGACAATCATTTTTCCTATACTTTTGACTATCACTTTTCCTACACTTGAAGAAGTTTCTGTGTGGTCAACACCATAATGATGATGTAGATGTCAAATTAAGTGTTACATGGCTGTCTACTTAGCCAGTTATATTTAAGAGCATAGGCATCAAACATTGCTTGTTTGATATAAGGAACAGCATTGGCAGGAATTATATGAAAAGAAAAAAAAAAGCTTAAAGCTGTACTTTTTAGGTAAAAAATTCATAAGAAAACTACTAATTTTATATTAAAAACAAGTTTTATACTAAAAACTTGCTTTGTAAAATTGAAATTTTAAGATAATTGAATTGTAAAATTAACATGGGAATTATTATGACGATCAAAATTTTTGTGAAATTAACTGAATCGTAATGTAGTCTTATTTTTTGTATTTATTTATTTCTAGTTTAATGACTTGTAGTGATTTGCACAAAATGATGTAAAAAGTTGTAAAAATTTACATTATTTTGAAGTTACCAGTAATATGGCATTGATTATTTTTCTTCTTGTATCAATGTCTAGTTCAGTTTATGACTGATTTATACATGTTAGTTATCTTAAGTTTTTAAATTTTATATAAATGATTGCATTTTTTCCCCATTACATTAATGAAAAAAGAATCATTTTAATAAATCTTTTGTAGTGGAAGCTGTTCAAGCTCTGGGCTATAAAGTGTTAGATGAGTTGAAAGTACTTGATCCAAATGAAAGTGAGTATGCTAATGTTTATCACTATTTGAAATTATGCATTGTGTAAATTTTTTATTATGAATATTTGTCTTTTTATTTAAATTATATATAAGGTATTTATTAAATAGTTTAGTTTCTTCAAAAACATTTCAAATCATTATGTGATTTTTAAGCTTAATTACTTCTTGAAATCTTCATTTTTGTAGTTCTGGCTATGGTAAGCATTGAAGGAGGATTTGAGGTTAGTTCAACAGAAGCCTCTGTCAAGTGCTTAATTACCACAGTTCCTCAAAACTTAAGGAAACTTGATCCAGAACTTCATTGTAAGTAATTGATTAAAAGTGTTTAACTACTTTGTTATGCAAGCAACTAAAATAAATCATTAACAAATTTCCATTATTATAGCTGCTATTTTTTATTCTATATGAATGTTAACTATATATTATGTAAAGGTAATTAAAGAAAAACAGAATGGTTAGAGTCCATAGCCAATAATGTATCATTTAACCAAGGGCTTGATACTTATAGCCTAAAAAGAAAAATATATTTATAAAAAAAAGTTAATGGTATGTTTTTAAATTGCTATTTTTCATCTCATTGTGATAATACAAAGGGTACAGTAAAAATTTTGCTATATGACTAAAAAAACAGGTTACAGCATTTTCTGACAGTTCAAGCTTGGATATAGTAGCCACTAGCAACACTTCTATGAACCCAGGCTGTTCATAGTTTAAAATATAGATTATGGCTTTATGGTGAGATAAGGGCAGTTTTGAGGTATAACTTTATGCATGGTTTGAGAGTAGATCAGTGCTTGAAAAGCTGAGCTGGTTAGTGCTCTTGCTTTCAGTTCAGCAGTTAGTGTGGATTTAAATACCATCTTGGGTTTGGATGTTTGTAGTTGTTTGGAATTCTACTTTAAACTATAAGTTCTGGTCTAATTAGTCCTTGTTTGCAAAAAATGATCGCTAAACAAACAAACCAAACCAGTTCATAGAGAAAATGATACTTGCATTGAATAGTAATTGCGTACATTGCACGACTGTATTCAGGTAATAATGGGAATTCAAAATGCAAAATTTTACTATGGAGGACACTGGAAGAGAAAGAAGAGATGACAAATGTCAATAATAGAAGGAAACATTTCTGCTGTAAAGAAAATAGTTTGCGAAGACCAGTGAGTGACATCCCAATAGATAAGGAGTCTTTATACCTTCAGGCTTCAGCAAATCATTTTGTTCTATCGACTTTGTAACTAAATAATTAGCACCCTTACCTTAGGCTCAAAAATTTGTGGGTTTGAATCCCCCCTTGGTTTTTGGTGTTTGTAGTCGTTCAGAATCCACTTTAAACCATAGGCCATGGTCTAATTAGCCCTTGTGTGCCAAAAATGATCATTGAGTGACAACCAAACCAACAACTATTCTGTTCTGAGTGACCATTTACATGTAAAGTAATTTTGTTGTCTTTAGATAGCCCATAGTCTGATGACAGAGCAGATAATTTATCATGTGACTCGGTCTTCAAAGTTCGCACAACTCCTGGAAACTCCTTAAATTCCAAAATATATATATATATATATATATATATATATATATATATATATATATATATATATATATATAAATAATTCGGCCCTTGAAACTCTTGGAATTTTGACTTGAGTCCTTGAAAATCGTAAATTACTCCTGGAATTCTTTCTTACCTTGATAAATTTTTTTTTTTGCAAAATATTATAATTTTTTGAATTTTTTTGTTTTAATATTTTAAAATTTTCATTAAAATTGTCGAAAAACTTAATTCAGTATTAATTCAGATTGAGGCCCAATTGATGTTAAATTTTTTTGTACTTTTAACTGTTGACTTGTATAAACGTTTTCAGGATCTAGTTCAGCTACGATAATTTCATGATAACTCGATTTAATAGTATTTAGATTTATGTAAAGTGTGAAGTGATTACCAAACAAAAAAATGTGTTGCGCAATTAAGACTGGCGATTTTAATTGATTCTTTTTCTATTTGCAGCTGTTTTCCTTGTATTGTATAAAATTATTTGAATATTGATATTTTAATATAAAATTTTTGAGATAAAACATGTTTTCCATGTTTCCCTTGATGAAAATTACGTATAATTCAATTGAATCGGGATAAATTTGTTTATTAATGAAATAAAGATTGAAATGAAATTTATTTAATATGTCTGGTTTAAAGTGTCTTTTTAATGACCAATGGACTCTCTTGAAACTATATCTAATAGTTGAATTTGTTTTGAGTAAGTGTATTTATATTTGAAAAGAAATTGTCATACACATCTTGAAATACTCAATAAATTAATAGACGAGAATGTATTGGAAATGTCTAAAAACTCTAAAATAGCTCATTTTATACTATGTATAATCCAGTATTATATAGAATGTGGATTATTTAAAAATTTGCTGTTATAGCTGTAAATTCATTGAAGGGTTTTGAAATAATCTTAAATAATTTTAACTCAAATAAAAAATAGTCTCATTAATGTTTGCAATTATTTATTTTATTACTTACAGAAATGAATGAAAAAGATTACACGTACATAATTATATGCATATTTGGTTAATAACAATTTTAGAGTAAAATAAAAAATTATTTAACGCAAATGTCTATATTTCCTGGAAATTTTTGATTTGACTACTGGAAAACTCCTGGAATTTGATTCTTGGAAATGTGTATGAACCCTGGGTCTTGAAAGATGCTGAAAATGCTTAATGGGGGTCATTCACAGTATGTGAATAGCATTGTGACAGATGACGAAACTTAAATGTACTATTACAAGGTGCTGACCAAAGTTTGTGTATTTATTGAGGGGGGCACACTTGTAGCTGTCTGAAAATCTGCATCTGTTAAGAAAAAGATAATGTATTTTTAAATCTTGTAGAATCATAGTGCATGTCATTTTGAACTCTAAAGACAGTCAATCTAAGTGATACATTGAACAGTACCAGCCTAAATTTATATAATCCATGAAAAACCAATGACTGAAATCAAGAATGGACATCTGGTTTTTCCTGCAGTTACAATGCTCTAATTCTCCATGCCAAAGCTTGCACCAAGTATTTTACTGATATTATGGATGAAAACTTCTGAACATCTCCCTTACAGACCAAACCTTGCTCTCTGAGCTGGAACTCAAATGGTTAACACTCTTACCATTGGTTCAACAGTTTGTTAGTTTGAATCCTATCTTACCTTAGGCTTGGATATTTGTAGGTGCTTAGAATCTACTTTAAACTGTGTATTCCTGTTTAATTAGCCCTAGTAAGCAAAAACTGACCATTGAGCTATGAGCTAAACAAACTGCACCTTACTTCCTCCAGGCTTTCTTACAGTTCAGACCTGCATTGTTTCCACACTTGAAAATGGAATTAAAACAAGAACCTACTTTGGACTAGGGATAACAAGTGTGTGCCTCTCTCCCACATGAAACTTAGTACTGCTGGTTTAAAGACTGATTTCTGCACATTGAGAAGTGTATTGAATGTGGTGGAAATTATTTGGAAAGAATTCAATAAACAAAGCTGCATTGCAAAACCTTTGTATTACCCTTTGTATATTTTTTCCTAGAAAATAATCTAATTTACTTTAAACTTTCTAGAAATTTTAATATTTTGTCATAAATAAGCCACATTTCAATATGATTTCAGTATCTAAAGTGTGCTTATTCTCTTCTAAATAAAATGTTATATTGAATTGTACCTTTGACTTTAGTCTAAAGATGAATTTACAATGTATTACATTAAAAATTATTATGTTCCTTTTCTGTGCAATTTTTTCTTTAATCATTGATTAGAATGATATTTTCTAGTGCCACACAAATGTTTCCAACTCTTAAGAAATGCAGTTAACATTATTCTTTCTATAACTGCTTATCAGTTGGGATATTGGAGTTATTTCATAGCCTACTTTTTTTTTATCCAAGTTATAAAATTTTTCTTTCCAAAGTGTCTCAAGTATCTAACTGTATGTCTGAGAGTGATTTTGTTTACCACCAGCTATTGTTATATTTTTTATTCAAAGAATATACAGTATATCTCAAGCATGGGGGAAAAAAGAATTAGAAATTATTTTACATGTCACAGGTAATTCATTTTTGTTCCTAACAATAAGTTGTTTCGAAAATGGATATTTGTCGTGCTTGAGAAGTAAACCATGAGGTCAATGCAATGGAGCAAATTTCATTTTGTAAGGATATATGGAAAATATATGTTGAGTTTTTAAAATACAGAGATGTTGTATGTGATCATGAAAAATCAGATTTGAGGTATTAAATATCTCTGTGCTCTCACAAGTTGCGATTCTGTTATTTTTGTTCTTCAATTTCTTTTCTTTCTTTTTTTTTTTCTCAGTAGCCTTCTAAAACATGATGCATCTTCGATTTCAAAACCATTGAATAAAACTTTGTGAACCAATTGTAATAATATTTATTTAATAGATTTTCTTCATACATACCAAATTATTTTTTCTTGCTTACTCAGTATTTTTTACATTTTTTATTGTAAAGTAATATGTGCAGTAAATGTTACTTTTAACATAGCATATTCAATAAGGTACCAAACAAAAATTATTTCTTAAAAGTAAGCCTTTTTGGTAATAAGTCTTATTATATCAATTGTTTATGTATAGTGAGAAATTTGGCTTTAGTTTGAAAGCAATTGTAAAAAAATACAATTAATTTTCTTTTGTCAGGAAAAATGAAATTACTTTCCAGCAACCTAATAGTTTTGCTCAGTGCTGTTTGCTTAAATACTTTAACTGGCTGTTTAAATTTAAAACAAATGGCTTAATTTATAGGTTAGAGATAATTTTTAAAGTGTACTATAAGTGAAGCAATAAGAAATTGAAAAATTATTTTATGATTCAAAGATTATAATTTGGAAATTAATTTATTAAAAATGTGATATATTGATCTTTGGTTACCGATTTTTGTTTCCCCCTAGAAAAATTTCAGTGCCATTTTTTTGTTATTAATTATTTATAATAGCAAATATTAATATTCTTAATTCAGTTTGAGTTTTTATCAGTTAATATTTCTAAATTAAATAGTTCTGCAGACATGGAATAAACTATTTTTTGCAAAGTTTTTACTTAAGCTGTCTGAGAAATTGATAATAATTATTTAGCATTATAACCAAAAAACAATTTTATTAAGATTTCATTATTTTCATATATCAGTTTTATATAATTTTTTTCTAAATTACCAATGCTTTAAGGTTATTAGTAAGGTCTATTTTCACATGTCAGTTTTTTATAATTTTTTCTAAACTACCAATGCTTGTCTTTTCTTATGTAAAATCCATAAATTTTGCTACAATAAATTAAGTTTAAATTTATATTAAGCAATGCTACAGTAATATAATGATTTCTGAATTTTAAGATTTTAGTTTTAAGTAAAATTGTGGTTTCTTAATTTTTTAAGATTATACATATAGCATCTAATATTAAGTAAATATTTCAGATTGCATGTATGTATTTTAGAGATAGTATATATTAATATTATTGTTTCCCAATAGTAAATTTTGTAGTTAAATTTTCAGTTTGCAAAAATGATAATCTTTAATGAATTATTCAATTTACAAAAGAGAAATATTAATCTCAAGTGAATTATTGCTCATCCTTAATCTCCTTGTAAATTCTTTTGTTTCAGCTGACCAAACCATAGCTTTAAGTGCCTTGATTACACTATAGCAGGCTTTTATTCTTAAGCATTTTTTAAAATTTTTGTGCTGGAAATCATGTTTTGCTTCATAGTATTTATCATTTATTTATTTATTATGCAGTGAACATCAAAATAATTATATATTTATGTACAAGTTTATTTACATAAATACAATAGCCATTCGCAATTACTTTTTATTGTTATGTTAACTACTTGTACAGATTTTTTTAATAACCAAAATTATGCATTTTTGTGAAAACCCAAAGTTATTTATAAAACTTGCTGCTGGAAAAATGTTGTTTCTTTTAATAACAACTTTATTTAATTAATAAAAATGTCAAGATATCACATTTACTTTTTGCTTTCATTTAACATATTTATTTTCAATAAATAAATAGGGTAAGAAAATTTATGAAGTATATTTTTTCTTTTGTAATTTTTAAAATTTTTTATGTTTATAAGAAGGCAAATTAAATAATATGATGCATTTGTGTTCTCACGTTAAATATATTTTGTTAAATTTATGTCAACAAAATTTATCAAAAGTCCATTAAGTATTAAAGTTAACAATTTAAAAGTTCTTCTCAAATATATGGATAATGCTTTTAATTGTTATATTTCACAGTGGATCAAAAAATTCTGCAACACCATTTAGCAGCTATTCGTCATGCACGTTGGTTTGAAGAAAATGCTCACCATTCCAGTATCAAGGTTTTGATACGATTGTTCAAAGACTTGAGAAATCGCTTTGAGGGTTTTCAACCTCTGAATCCTTGGGTTCTAGATTTATTGGTAATTTAGTTTTTTTAGATGAAAATATATTAAATTATTTTGCACAATTTTCTGCAGTGAGTAGTTTAGACTACTAATTATTAGTTTTGAATATTTTAAGAAATGAAATAATTTAACATTTCTGATATTTATTTTTAAATTTGATATAAGTATAAGTATTTGTTGCATTTGTATTTTGTACATTTTATGTTATATATTATGAATTGCAAAAAAGTTTTTTATGAAAAGTAAACAATTTCTGAGTTATTTACAAGAAATGTGTTGATGTATTTTTTATAAATTATTGTTATTTTGATGGTTATTTCAAAAATTGTTTATGTCAAAAATTATGATGTTTATTATTGATGTTATTTGTTAAATTTAGTAACAATATTAAATATATCTTGATTTGATTGTATTTAGTATGTAAAATTAAATAAAATACTTGATATTAAATAAAATAAAACCCCATCTTTTTGTATAATAAATTATATTTAACGTTTTATATTTAACATAATTATATTTATATTTTGTGTGTTTAATTTTTAAAATTATGTAAATTTTATCAAATGAGGCAGTGTTTTTCACCCTATTAAATGTAAATAAATGTTAATCTACCAAATTAAGATGGTGTGTGCGTGTATATTTTTATGTATTTTTTAATATAAAGAATGGATATATCACATTTGAACTATATTTGGGATGTCTGTAAATTAACTGAATTTTAGCTCTAATGTTGCATTTTGAATTCAACTATCATTTTTTTGATGGAATAAATAGATATAAAGTTGTTAAAATTTATATTTTATTTCAAAAATTCATTTTCTAGAAATTGGTTGAGGTATTTTTATTAAACAGTGGTGGAAAAAAATTACCTAAGGCTTTTTCTAAAGATCCTAAAATTTAATCCTTTTGATTTGTCATTTCTATTAAATGAACATTGATAATATTCACTCATCCAGCAGTATATTTTTCGATAGAATTTGATTTTCTGCTAATTTTCATAAAAGTAATTTTGCACCAGGAAATTCGGAAATAAAATAAAAATACTTTATTTTTTTATATTCATTTAAGAATATAAAAAATTTTTATATTTCACAAAGAAAGAAATACAGCAAAAAAATAAAAGCTAGAGTCATTGATTCTTCATATTTATCTGTTTTATTTCTTAAATTTTTTGTATTAAATATAAATAATAAAATAATGACTTTAAAAATAATACAGTATAATCAAATTCAGTAATTTTCTAATTTTTAGAGAGTAATCTAATGTTAATTGTAAATTTGTGGCAATATTTCTATTTATATCAACTATTTAATCATAACTTTGTTGTCTCATTCAAATATATGTTAATAAAATAAATGTAAAATAATTAATTTTATTAATATATCAGCCTTTTTTTCTCTTTAGAAAACTTTAAATCTTATTTTATTGGTGATAAAAGTCTTTGTATTGATAATTTAACTTTTCTAATTTGGTTCTGATCCATTTGCTTATCTTAGGCTTAATCTGAAGATAAATTTTAATCATTTAACTTTCGAAGGATAAAATCATATTTTCTATGGTGAGAATGCAAAATTTATAGTATTTTATAGTTGAAATTGGCATTTTACAAGATGCTTTTAATAAACTATATTTATCAATGTAGCGAAAAAGAAATATGTTAGAACTTTTTTCTCTTATTCAATAAAAAAAGTCAAGTTTAATTATGTAAAATGGAAAATATTTAACTTTCTCATTGTTCCAAATAAAGATAAAATCATTAACATTTACAAATTAAAAATTGATGATGATAGATGATTTATATATATATATAAAAGTATCATCAAAATTAAAAAGCTATTTATATTTGGCATTTTTGGTGCTTTCTCTTATTAAAACAATATTTGACTTTTTGTGTATTGATTATTTTATAGATTTTAAGTAAATAAATAAATAAATATACTCACACAAATTAATAAAAAATTAAGTAACAATAAAAAATTAAGTAAATATACTCACACATTTATATATTTTGATAATAATGACCAATAATATTTGCCTGAAATTATGATATATGTACTTAAAAAACACATATAATGTTAACTTGATACTGCATAGCAGATACCAAAAAAGCTGAAGGCTGCCATTAGCTATTTGATCAGCCACATTTTATGAAAAAATGTACATAAGCACCCAATCTGACCTATAGACATGCATAAAATCCAGAAATGTAATAATTTCCTTTTCTTTCAGTTGCTTGGATTAAACTTAACACTTTCTACTCTAAAGTCTGATAGCATAGCGAACACATGTGATATGAAACTCAAATATTGTTAATTAAAATCATTGATCTTACCTTTCTTGGTCTATTGTTTTTGCTTATGTAGTGATCATATTTTTTATAATTAACCAATATCTCATGAAAATATTTTATTATAAATGTAAATTTTAAATAACGAGGATAATACAGAACCTGAAAATTTGTTTCAAAATTTTAAATGAGTACTAAGTTTTACTATCAAATTTTTAAGATCTAACATTAAAGAAATGGCGTGAACTCTTGCCTATTTTTACTATCATTTTGTTATATTTTTTAAATTTAAATATGACATTTTCCAGAAAAATTTATGTTTCTGTTTTTTACAGGCTCATTATGCAATTAATCATCACCCTAGTCGTCAGCCATTGGGTCTAAATATTGCATATAAGTAATACATTTTTAATGTATCAATTTTGAGAATCATTTATTTTAAAACATTCTTATGTAACTTTTTTATAACTTAACATAATTGTAGACATTGTCAGTGCTTCCAATTTTTGTGTGAATAATTACAATGCATTAACAAATTTTTTTTTTGGATTTAATTAATCATACATTTATATACCTTTGGTTTGCTTTTTATTTAATACTTTCATATATTTTATTTAAAGTTCACAGGGTAAAAATCATGGTTGATTTTCATAAATTTTGGTGATATTTCATTTGTGTAAATCTATTGCAGAAAATCTTAGTTTAATGAGTTTGCTCCTATGATATATTTAAATTTTATTAAATCATTTTGAATTATAAAGACTCCTCAGGGATTGCTTTAAAGTATTTATGACCATGTAGATTGTTCTAGTCTTCATTGCAATATGTATTGCAATATTTTTTTCCTTGTTTGGGTTGTCTTATTTGTTGTTTAACTAAAATTCTTGGTTCCATTGTAATGTGATTTATGATACCATTTAGGCGATTTGGTTTTATTATGTAAAAGCTTAAATTAATCATAAGTTGAAGTAATCATTTTCTCTACACAGAGAAAGAAACATAGTTAAATATAAAAAAATATAATCTGTAGAAAAGAAAATCAAAAAGAAGTCATGAATGCCATTAGTATATATATATATATGTATATATATAATATAATATAATATATATATATATATATATATATATATATATATATATATATATATATATATATATATATATATATATATAACTAATATCAGATTTTGAATTATTGAGATATGAACAAAATTAAACTACAATTTGAAATTGATCGTCTAAATTGCTTGGATTTTTTAATGCCTTTAGTTATTTTTTTAAAGTTTTATTTATTTTTTTATGGAATTTAAAGTAAAAGAAACTGGAGATAATAAACTTAAAAAAGTTACGTGAAGAAATTGTTATGCTGGATTTGTGTATATTATCCATTTCCATATTACTTATAAGTTATTCTACTTTTGGCACTTTAAATATTTTAGAATAACTTGTAAGTGAATATAAAACCAGATCTTAACCAGCATAATTTCTGGTTTAAAATTAAAGCTTCAATCATGTGCTTATGGGAAAATTATTTAGATTTATTTTAATGAATTTGAGAATGGCATACTAACATAATTTTAAGTGTTGTGGGAAATTAGGAAGTTCCAAGTATTTTGTACTTGTTGATAGTCTTAGTGAATTATGAATTGTAAAATTGATTAGTGAATCTTAGTGAATTATGAATTGTAAAATTGAATTGATAAGACAGTAAAATTGTAATAATAAAATAAGATGAAAAACTTGCATTGGATCACTGTTTTCTAAACAAAAGTTGAAATTTCCATTAATTATTATTTTGATTATAATTATCAGTAATTATTATTTATTAAGTCTTTTATGCAACTATAACTGCATGAAAGATCTCAGAATCAAATTCAAGCAAGTGTATTGTGGACAATCTGTCAACTACTATCATTTATTTTGTAAAACTTTGTATCCAGTCATGTGAATCAAAATTCTCTTTTGCATTGGATTTGTTGAAATATGTGCAGTAAATATTTTTGCGTTTTACTAATTGTTAAGTTTAGGGTCTATTCTTATGGTTTGGAGTGTTTAGTCTCTCTCTCTCTTATTTCTTGTTGCGGAAAATAATTATGAGTTGTATTTATATTTCAAACAATCCTGCCCTCAACTCTTTTCACAATATTTTAAAAAAGCTCATTTGTGTATTATAAAAGTATTGGAACAACAAAATCTTATGCCGCTATAATTTAGCATTTTGAGTACTCATATACTTGATTATCATTTGTAAATCTCTAAACTTAACCATTTTAATATTAAAAAATCTCTGTTATTTATTAAGAGAGAAAATTTCTATTTTCAGTTTATATAAAATACAATATTAAATCTAATTGATGTATATTTATGCTGTTGATTCATTTAAGTGTTTGAAAATATTTTTGTTATACCAACTGTTTTAAATGATTGTCGGACATTTTTATTTTATAAATTTTGTGTATTGTGCAAAATAAATCAAATGAGAAAAACATTTTTAATGAATGCAAAAGTTTATTTCTAATTTTGAATTTTAATATTTGATTCACAGGTGTTTCCTATAATGATTTCAAAAATGCTTATTTGCTTACTTACATTTTTAAGTTGAAAATTGCTTTTGCAAAGAATTGTTAAGATTATTTCTATTTTTCAATTTTGTAAAGATTAAAATATTTGAAGATATCCATTGAAATATTTAGAAGCTTTGTGTACATGTCATAATTATGTAAAACAGTACAAAATAATTTTGTAAAGAGTTCCTATTTTAACTTAAAAAATGGTTTTAAAATTAAAATGTGTTGGTTAAAAATATTAATTGAAATCTGGAATTTTTAGAGATTTATTTTGTACTGTTTTGCATTATTATGATACATACACAGTACTTCTAAATATTTCAATTCATATCTTCAAATATTTTAATCTTTACAAAGTTAAAAAATATCTATAATAGTACTTTAAAATCCAAAAAACCACTATATATCTATTTACTGTGTTTTTAATGATAAAATTCTTATATTAGAAAGAAATTCAGAAAATAAAATAAGAAAATTTTAATTCAATGTTGTTCTGTTTTTTTAAAAGTTAAAATAATTTATAACAAAAATTCAAATGGGTAAAGCTATCTTTATTATAGCACAAACCTCAATTTTCTTTGAGAGCTTATAATGTTTGGTATTTAATTTTGTTTTTAAAAATTATCACGCTTAAAAGAAAAAAGGAAACTTGTATATTTCAAGCACAAATTTACTTATTTAATATTGGTAGAATCTAATAATTATTTACTATAATTTTATTTGATTCAGCAATTACGTAAATTAAGCATATGAGTCTTGAGGTCACTTGTTTAATTAAAAAATATGCCGAGCTGGCAGGCGAATGGTTAGCGCTCTTGACTTCGGTTCAACAGTTCGTGTGTGGGTTCAAATACCACCTTGGGCATGGATGTTTGTTTTGGTTCGGAATACACTTTAAACCGTAGGTCCCTGCCTAATTAGCCCTCGTGTGCAAAAAATGACCGTTGAGCGACAAACAAACAAATTAATTAAAAATATTTATGGTATGTATTATATTTGACACTTGCATGAATTTGTAGTGGAGATTTTAATATTCAGTATATTTTATGTAATGAAGGGCAATTTAATTCTTCTGAAATTAATATCAATCAGAATCTTTTGTTTAAGGAAATTCATTGACTATTTAATTCTAATTTATATAGTAAATCAATCTCAAAATGTTGTGATTGTAACTATTAATAGAGTGTGAATTATTTTCTTAGAATATTTATATCTATTTTGTAGAAGATGCTTGCAGTTATTAGCAGGAGGACTATTTCTCCCTGGATCTGCAGGTATTCCTGATCCATGCGAAGGTGGTACTGTTAGGGTACATACATCAATGACTCTTGAACAGCAGGTATGAAAAGATTTGATATTTCACATTACTTTTAATAATTTTCCACAATTAAAGTGTCAGTTTCTTTTTCATTTGGGAAAAATAATTAAAAATTTATCTTGCAAAGATATATATATATATATATATATATATATATATATATATATATATATATATATATATATATATATATATATATATATATATATATATAGGCATAAAAAAGAAGCAATGTACGGAACAATTAAGTTTAAAATTCTTATATTGATATGTATTCTCATTTTAAATATTACATAATAAAAGAATTTTTTATGATTGTATAATTGGTTACATTCAAGGTATAGTTATTAAGATATATTTTTGAAATAAAATGGTATATTTCTTAGAGTTTGCATTCTTACACAAAGCTTCAATATTTTTTCTTCATATTTACTATTAATTTCAGTTGAATAATTTCAGTTGAATAATTCAAATGCATATTTATGCAATTGATAAATTTTTATCAGAAATGAAAATATGCTAAAAAATTGTGAAATAATTATTCTTGTAATATTAAAGTGCAGTGTTGCCGCAGCATGTAAATCATCAACATTGTAGTGCATACAGCATCTTTGATTTAGAACACCTGCAAGTGCTAAAAATTGGGAAAGAAGGCCTCAATATGAACACAAGAAAGCCAGAAATAACTATTTGGATAAAAACTGAAAGGCATCATCAATACCTTCAATCATCTGTGCCACATATTTGCAATTCCAAGGAAAGCAAGAAGATGACTGCTTAGACTTTTCTTTGGCATATTTGATCATTTGATCATGTGGGAATCAACAGAATGATATTGTTCTAAAATGCAAATCCTGATTGAAAGCAGAATACTAACACTTGCAGCAGACGTTTTCTGAAAGAGCTAAGTTTATCTTGGTGAAACCACATATTTTGGCAAAATTACAGAATAAATGTCTTCCAGAAAATTTAATACTGTCGTGGTGGCTACAGTTGGCGAAGATGTTCCTAATCCAGCAGGATCTGCTAACCTCGCTTCAAAAGAGCCTTCTAAAACACAGAAAAGATTCTCAATGTGCCTAAGGTAATAGCACAAAAATATCTGCCTTGCAATTTTCAAGTGTTTGAAACCGATGTGCCTTGTTCATTAAGTAGCAATTTATGTTAGCTATTTCCATAACTTGTGAACTTTCTAAATTTTTTTTTTTTGAAAATTGTAAACCCCATCTTCCAAAAATATAAAGTGAAAATTTGCCTATTTTCTTAATGGTGTTCTATATACCCCACCTATGCAGTGATGTTTTAAATTCCCACCTATACAGACTAGGATTAATACCTGATTTCACATTTGATTAAAAATATATTCTTGTATAGTCTATCTCCACTTGTTCAGTATTCTCCAAAAGCAGAAATAATAATTATTTACAGACTGCTACAGTAATGTAAAAGCAAAACTTAATTTTATGTTTTACCTGTTTCCAGTCATAGCAGAGAAAGTTTAAATGTTCTTATTCTGCTTTCAACAAAACTTGCATTTTGTCTGTCTAGTAAAATCTGATTTTTTAGCCTCTTAGTGGCTGTTTTTCAGAAATATTTACTTTCCAAATATTGGCATGGGTTAATAAACTAATTATTGGAAATGAGTGATGCTTACGCTGTTTATTTAAGATGGTGACAGGTACATTGAATATCAAGAATGTGAATTTCTGTCCTTCACTAAGAAATGACTTGTGTCATATAGCTTTCTAGACTACTTGTTCATCTTATTATTCATCTTTTGTTACTATTCATCATCATCTGTATGATTGTGGAGATACTGTCATGTATAAGTGCTTGTTGAAGTGTAATAAATTTCCAGTAAAAATTTGCAGTTATTTTTCATCACTCATGTTAGCCATCAAATCTCTGAAATCAAACTTTTAGCTGTCTACAATATTTTGAGACTATCCTGCAGCATTTTGGGCTTCTCTACTAATACTGGAATATAGAAATGTGAAATAACCAACCCCAACATGATTGTGTGCAACCACATGTCACATGCTGTGTTCAAGAATTCTTTACCTGTTAGATTGACTTGTTTCACAGGCCTTCATGCTCTCCTAATTTATCATCAATTGGAAACAACTTATATATGCTTGCACATCAACTAGCACAAGATACATCACCCACTGCTACACCAGATTAGTTTTGGAATTATGTGGAAGCCACATAGTTTGCTATACCCCAAAGATATATTGAAAACCTTTTTGATATATGTGGAGGTGTATAGTAATAGAATTATTGTCAAGTTAGGAGGAAGCTGTACTAACTGATTCAGTCATCCACACTTCACTAGAGGCTGTAATTTCTATCATTTTATCTTTGTATAACATGTTATCTGTCAAATAAATTTTGCTGTGATATCTATTGTCGTTCTTGTTTCATTTTGGGTGACCAACTGTGTATTTTCTTCTCAATGTTTTTGTGTTCAGAATATGAGGTTCATTAAAGTTAATGAAAGAAGTTAATTTATTATTGTCTGATTTAATTTGTGACTGTGTAAATATAAATTCATTTGAGTTGATGGATTACTATGGTGTGATTTGATAGTTTTCATTAAATTAATTTGTTTATTTTTGTCAATTTTAGGATATTGTCTGCTTAACTGCTCAAACTTTACTCCGAGTTATGGCTCATGGAGGTCATAAGCAAGTTTTAGGATTAGAAGTTCTTCCTAGTAAGTAATTGATCAAATTTGATGCAAAAAACTTATACTATATTAAATTTCATTGTGTTATTAATGTATAAATTGAATAATAATTTATACAATTTGAAATGTACTTCATTGATAAATATTTGGCTTGTAAAATCAAATAAAAATATTACCATGAAGTAATAAATATTTTGCATTAAAATTTAACAGGACAAGCTAAAACCCTTATACTGTTATTTATATGTCAGTATTGTTAATAGGCCTTTATGCAATTTTTATGTGAAATCAGTTAATTATTATACGAGTTATTTAATAATTTATCTCCTAAAAGAACTCTAATGAATTAAATAGCTATTTGTTTATTCTCTTTAATTAATGAAATATAATTTCTTAGAAAATATATAAATGATGTCTTTACATTATTCATTTTATAAAGCTGTAAATTCTAAAATTAATAAATGTTTAAATTTCTGTATGTTAAATTATAAATGTATTAATTGAAGTTTTCTCTGCTCAACTGCTTATTATAGTTTCAGTATTAATTAATATGCATTAATTTTTATCAATAAAATAAATATTTCTGGTTTGGAAGAAAAAATAACAAAAAAGGAATAAATGAACTAGAACAGGCTGAGTATGTTTAAATAAAATATTTGTGTTATCTGTAGTATTATAGCATTTGGTAACTTTTTTGATTATTTAAATTAGTCGATGTAGTTTTTTTTATTAATGTTAAAAGAAAATTACCTAATATTTTAAATGTTTCTTCTGATTAGGAATTCTTATTTTTCTTATAAACTGTAAACTTGCATTTCAAAAACAAAATATATTCATCTAATGCTGTAAGTTGAAAATATATTTTCATAAAAATGATTGTCTATGTATATAGTTTTAATGACCGAACTTAGCTTAAATTAATTCACTTGGCATGATAATTTCAAATGCAATTATGTAGACAATCATCTGTGCTATTTTATAACTGATAGTCAAAATATAATGTATTAAATTTGAAACATATAAAATTTTAACAATTATTAATTACAATTTATTAATATAATTTATTAAATAACAATTTATTAATTATAAAAGTATCATTTAATTTTCATGTACATGTACAGACCTGCTAACTGTTACACATCATAAATTTCATTCAAGATTGCTAGATTTTGCACTTTTACTCATAGATTGGAATATTTTAGGCACATCTGTTAATGCAACACAGAAGATAGTAGTATTGGAACTATTGGTTGCTCTTATCATTTATTAAAATCTTCCCTTCGAAAAAGATGCTATAACACACTGACAGTTAAAGTTGATGAAGTCATAATTAACATCGATTACTTTAATTTAATCTCCAAAATGTTCTAGATTTGTACTCCTTTGAAATAAAGATACTCTAAAATTCCTTAAACATGTTACATATGTGGCTTTCTCATAAATCTTCAAAGGTTCATTAATCAATGGGATTCTCTTTTAAAATATTTTCATGAGATAGTTAAATTGGAAAAATTTATTCTAAAATCTGGTATTCAGCAGTCCAAGAATTAAAACTAAAAATTTTGATGTGGATGTACAATGCATAATATTGTGTTTGAAATGAAAATGATGTGACAGGGAGTCAGAAAAGTTCAAAGAAATCTTTTAATAGAGATATAGTGAAGAAAAGATTTTCATATTTGTATCCTATGAATATAGCATGTTGTCTATTTTTGAATCAATTTGTAAAGATCTTGAATGGTATTATGTTATAATATAATTTAGTCTTCCATAAAAGTTATTATGTGTATAACCTGCTTAAAGAACTAATAACTAAACTTGTTGAACCATCCATAATTAAAAATATAATCTTATTTAAAACAGTAACTTTCAATTGTGAGATTCCTTAATCAAATATTTCCATTTTTGCTGCTAATAAAAAATTATGAATCTAAAGATATGTCCATGGATGAGCTAGAAAATTAGTTTTCTTCATTACAAATTAAAGAGTTGTGTAAGTTAAAAACCGACAAGACTGGTTTTTTGTGGTTTGCAATTAGTAAATTAAGAGAATAGACAATTGTTTTATATAAATATGACAGAATAGCTAAATTCATGTCATTTTTGTTAGTATTATATTATAGTATCACAAAAAATGAAAGAGTTTTTAAATTAACAAAAAATTATGAGCTGCCAGTCAAATGGCTAGTGCTCTTGCCTTTGGTTCAACAGTTCATGGATTAGAATCAACCTTGGGTGTTGAAGTTTGTAGTGATTTGGAATGCACACACTCTTAACTGTAGGTCCCAGTCTAATTAGCCCTCATAACAAAAAATGAATGTTAAGCAACAAACAAATCAAACCTAGCAAAAGAATAATAATTAATTTTGAAATTCACTATCTAATTATAATTTAGAAAATTAGCTTTTTGTGAAATCCTTGAATGATGAATTTTGTTATGAGCAAGAGTTCATTGCGAATTTATAGGTAAGGCTAAAAAAATCATTGTTACAGCATTGCACTCTTCCAGTATCTAAAACCTTAAAAATAAATTCATTCCTAATAAAATCAAGAAAATTTTTATGCTTTTATTTCAACCTAAATTTTTATTTCATTAATTGTGAATATGTGTTTCTAATTATTTACTTTAATTGATGTAGAAACTAATACAGTCTGTTGAGTAAGCATATTTTTATAATGAAATGTTTGAAATAAATATGTCAGATTCCAATTTAGCTTCATTGTAAAATATAAACATATCTTTATGAATATTATTTTTAGTATCCATGAAGCACAAATGATAGTTTTATGAATGCAGTCTAGATTCTGTGAATTTAGTGAATTGAAGATTTATTTTTAATAAATCTTTAGTTGATTTAAATTCTTAGAATCTACATTCTAATAAAGAAATAATTAGTTTTAATTGATAAAAATATTTTAAATTAATTACTGTAATTAAAAATTGAAATAAGAAAATAATTTTGGTAAACATGCATAATTTTAACACATTCAAAAAGTTTTATTAAAATACTTTATCAGAAGTTTGTAGATTTGCAAGTAGTTTTATTTATCATTTAAATTTCATGAACATTAGCATCTTAATGCACTTACAGAAATTTGCTCTTATCTTTTCCATATTCATCGTGTTAAAACAAGATTAAAAATGATAAATATCATTAGATTGTGTTCATGCATTGAAAAAAAACTTTATAGTTGCTTAAAATAAAATCATTTAATATAAAAAATTTGCGAGCAATAAATCGTTGCTTGGTTAAATAATATGCATTATAATATTTTATTTGTTAGGCAACAAATTTTCACAAAAGCTCAAACATGTCCCATAAAATTAGAAAATTGGTGCCTGGTACAATGATGCATACTTCTCAATAAATAATGCCTGAAATATATTTTAGTTCTTGTTTTAACATTTTTCTTTGATTTCAGACCTTGCTAGTGAGATGAGTGTATGGGATGGTGTTGTTGTTTCTCCTTTGAGCAAAGCTTATGAAAAGCCAGTTGATAAAAAGGAAGATGAAACTGCAGAGGACATGGAACAAGAACATGAAGAAACGATGGAAACACAAGATTAAAATTTCCATTTATAATACAGAACTTTTTTATATTTTTCATTGTATATATAGCACAGTTATATTTCTATGTCGTGAATGTCATAAAAATTGACTACATTAAAGGTTTGACTGTTTATGTTTGTAGTTTTTTTCCCTTTGAAAAAGAAATATGATTGATGATTTAAAAATTTTTCTACCCTTTTCCACATATGGGGTATCCGAAAAACAAATACAATACTCTATAGTTTTTAATTAAATTCTTAAGAAACAAAATGTGTGCCTTTATGCATCTGTCTGAATCCTGTATAACTCCTGGAATTAAAAAAAATTTTTTAAGGCCCTTGAAACTTCTGACATTTTGACTTGACTTGAAATTTATGAATTATTTCTGGAATTTTTACTTAGCTTGATGCATTTACTTTTTGTTGAAAAAATATTATATATTTATATATATATATATATATATATATATATATATATATATATATATATATTGTCACAAAACATAATTGAAAATTATCTCTTAATGTTACCAATAGATGGCAGCATGATCGAAATTAGATAATTGTATACATAATTTGACTAATATAAAGATCCAGTTCAGCTTAATAATTTTATGATAATCCAGTTTAATCAGGACTGCATATGGTGTTTAGATTTATGTGTTTGAAGTGAAGTAATCACCAAAAAGATTGCCATGTTGTGCAATCAGATTGATGATTTTAATTGATTCTTTTTTTGCGGATCTGAATCCAATATTCTACAGATATGTTTTCTTCATAACATATAAAATTCACTGAACATTAATATTTAAATATAAAATTTGTGAGTTAAAATATATTATCCATATCTTTGGGGAAAATTGTGCATATTTTCAGTGAATCGGGATAAATTTGCTTATCAATGAAATAAATTATTTAATATACCAGTTAAAAAGTGTCTTTTCAGTGACCAGTAGACTCTGAAATAGCCTTATAATTATATATATATAATTTTATATTTATATATATAAATAAACAAGATATGTGAAAACCAATTGAGTGATGAAAGAAGTAGAAAAGCCTAAAGTATGGATGTGAAAATATATGGTTTTAAAACAGCTTGAAAGTTAACAAAAGAAAAAATTAATATTTCTTTTATTATATAATACTTTAAAAAAAGTCATCATTGAAATTTAATCTAATAGCAATAATTGTTTTCAGTAAGTATATTTATAATTGAAAAGAGGTTGCTATATGCATTTCAAAATGCTCAGTAAATTAATAGCTACAATTATATTGGTGTTTAATAACCTAAAATTACCCATTATTTTATGTATAATCTAGTAATGTAAAGAATACTGATTATATGAATAGAAATTTTTCTGTTATAGCTGTAAATTCATTGAAGGCTTTCGAAATTTTCATTAAATATAATTCTAATTTAAATGAAAAATATTCTTGTTAAATATTGCTACTACTTATTTCTATTATTTGCAAATATAATTGAAAAATATTGCAATATGTATTATTATTCGTTAAGAAATATTTTTAAAATAAAATAAAAAATTTAGCATTGGTGTGGAAATTTTTATCTGACTCCAGGAAAACTCCTAGGAATTTAATTCTTAGAAATCTTCATGAGCCCTGATATGTGTGTAAGAGAAAGAGAGCTGTTTCATTGTGAGTGTATGATCAGCTTGAAGATTAATAATCTAATAAATACCATAAATATGAAAAAAAATAGTGATTTCATGAAATAAATGCGTTATTACTGTTTGAGAAATGCATTTAATATGGATGAAAAAGTTCTGCAAATATAGTGCAAGAGCCTATCTTGTAAGAAACCTTAAAAAATAATTACTCTATTAATTCTTGTGAAAAATCTTATGACCTTTTCTATTAATATACTTATTTAATATGCCATCCATTACCAAGAACTGAAATAATATACTGTTGCACATGAGAAATTGGTAAGATTTTAAATTAATTTTTGATGTGAATGTTTATGTTATTTGATTCGGGGAACTTCTACAAGATCTCAATCTAAAGTGAAGTTTTTAGAAAAATTTCTCAATACCATAGATCCTTTGTTAAAAAATGAAAATAATATACATGTGTATTTTTAAATGCTAATATTTAGTAATTGCCAAATATAGATTGTATTTCTAATATTTCCCCTATAAGAAACCAATTTCAGCCATTCTTATGTATTTAAATTTTGAAGAGAAAATATTTACTATAAATGGATGTATTATGGAGTTTATTGAACTATCTGATATACTTACTTAATATATAACATAATCAAGGACTGGCGAAAATCCCAATAAAGATTAAATAAATTAGAATTAAATATTATATGTAGGAAACACAGAATAATGGTAGTAACATGAAAGAAATATAAAAGTATGCAACTTTGAATAGTTGCTCTAAAACCTTATTCAATTTATGTACCTTGCATATCATGCTCATAATTTATTAATTTGTGATGCTGCTTCATGTTGTATATATTGTAGAAAATTTTGCGATGTTTATACTGGTTACTTTATGTGTCTACCAAAAAAATTGTAAATTCAAAATGCATCTAAACCTTGCACTTGAACCATTATGGTAAACAGGTTTGGTAAAACAATTAGTTGTTACACCATGAAGCAGGTTATACACAGTAAACTAATTTATAATGCCCTAAAAGAATTTATTGATGTAAGTAACGATAATACAGCGATATCCACATGCAAAGCTAAAAGCCTAATAATGGATTTTTTTTAACAAACTAGGCTATCTATTTTATTTTTAAAAGTATTGTTTGCAATGCTATCGAAAATTGACAGAAAAATTTTTGAAGCAAAAACTGTTTTCCTGACTCTACTTTTAATCTAGTCAATAAAACTAAAACATCTAAAATTTAAGAATAAATTTAAAATTTTTTTAATAAAGCAAAAGTGCTAACACATAATTTGAATACTCAAGAATATGTTCGTATAAACAAATTCGAAATAGAAAAAGCTTATATTTTGAAATAGAAAAGAGGAAATTATAAAAAACCCAGTGTAGAAATTTCTCTTTTTTTTCACGCTGTAATTATTGATACTGTTGTTGTACAAATAAAAGATAGAAATATTTGGTATATTTTTAAATTAATCACTAACATAAAAACCTTAAAAAGCACAAATTAAAAATGCTCCAAAAGCCTTGTAAAGTTTTATAACAAAGACTTACGTTTTAGTCCAAGAAATTTGTTTATTACGGGATTTCACCTTGAATGAAAGATTTATAAATAACGTAAAAGACAAATCGCAATTCATATTGAAATAATTATATTGAAATCATATTAAATCATGTTAAAATTTATATTGTTCCAAGTTAAACCAAGTGATTAGCGCTCATCCAGCAAATTAAAATTAGTAAAGGATTTTTCAAAAAGCTTGAATATATTTGCAATATTAAACAAAAGAAATTTTAAAACTTAATTTTTCTGAAATAATTAAAATATTAGATTAGCAAAAACAAAACTACATATTAAATAAATAGGCATTAGTAATAAATGTTTACCCATTATTTTTTACTTTAGAAAAATTTATAGATTCTTGCACCCAACTTCTTTCTAGAAAAGCCAGTTCAACCTAATAATTTAAGGCATTTGAACTTCTCCTATTTCTTGCTTTCCAGAAGAACCATTGATAATAGGTAGCAGTCATGTCATGAGGATAAGGACTTGGCGAATTCTACCTCAATAGACATGAATGTAGAAAGCAGATGCCTTAAGTTCATCAACTATTTTTCAACGATAGCTGGAACTGGTCTAAAAGAAACACAAACATATCGTTAGTTCATGGTATACCCTTATTGTTTATTTAATCCTTTCTTTCTTTCAAATGATTATTGAAATATACAACCATTATGTAAAAAGCATTAAAAGTTATTTCTCTTTCCTCTTTTTTTAAAAATTATTTGACAGGAAGCTGAAAAGAAAGATAATTGTACATATGATGTTAAGAGTTTCTGAGTTAATAAAAACCAGAAACTGGAAGTCACACACACAATAAAATTAAGATTTATTTAAATGTAGCATCGGAAAATTTAATGAAGCCTGTATGACGAAAATAAAACAAATTGATTGCTTTTATTATCTAAAGTTCCATCATAGGGCGGTTGTCTGTAAAAGTGTATAGTTACTAATATCACTTATGTTGTTATTTATGACACTTGGACAAGCTAAGCTCATTAGTCTATAGGTAATTACGTCAGAAGGGTGCGTCTTTCGTTTAATCAGTGGACCACGAAGGTGAAAGTACGTCTTTGCCCTAAGACTTCTCTGATAGATGGCACCAGAAGATCCACTCCTTCAATTTTGAGTTTGATCTGGAAAGGGAGGAAATTTTCTCCAGATCCTTACACCCATGGTAATTGCTCAACGACGACCATAGGACTTTCAATTCCACAGATTTTAACGAGCACGTATCTCATGTACTGGGTGGGTCTTTTGGCGGCGTTGGGAATAGAACCCTTCCAGATTAGGCCGAAGCCCTGATCACTGTAGTTAATTATAATATCACTTGTAGGTTGTATTAGATGTAATACATTAGTAGGAAAACCTAGTACTAAACATTTTTGCATTATTAGCGAAATGTTATTGGTTACAGTACTCCTGTTTAAAACGAAAATGGATTCTTCAAGATACTGGGTAAAATTATTTTGTGATTTTATTAACATGTCAAATGACGTAAAGTGTTCAAAATTGTCATTGGTGAGTCAATTATTGTATCTTTTTCATGGTAAGAAGGAAATAAAATGCTAAATAATCAGAATTTTATATTTCTAAAGAATGAAATTTCTTTATAAAACTCATCAACTATGTGATGAAGAAAAATTGTGACTGTAGTTTAATTGTTGTAATTCCCAAGAAATTATTTTAACTCGTATTGTTTTATTGGTGAACAACACATTTTAACAAACTTTGTTTTTGATTATCGATAAAAATTGCAATTTATATTCACATTATATATTACATTATCAGTGAAATATATTAAAAGTAGTTTAATTGTATAGAACGATATATTTTCAATAACAAGAAAGTAATTGTTAAGATTTTAATAAAGGCATTAAAGTTAAAATTTTAATTGTTATGAATGTTTTCGAACATTAATTCCATTATAATTATAATTTTTATAACAAAAATAAGCTGTTTTTTTGTATGTAGTTTCTTTATATAAATAATTTCAATAGAAAAATATATATTACTTTCGAAATTATTTTCAAAACGAAAATTATTATTTTAAAAATTCATATTAATATGAGTAATTTTGTTAGTTGAATGGTAAGATGAGATTAATCTGAAGAGATGTGAGAGTTCACAATATAATAAAAGCTCCGTCTTGTTAGAATTAAAAACTTTCTCTAGTAAATCAATTCCAAATAAATTTTTTAAGTACAGCGAAAAACTGTGTTTCCAAAATAAAATAAAAGAAACGTGATTTTATGAATTAAAAAAATTAAAAGCAGATTCTTAGTGACAGAATTGGAAGAAGTCTGCGAAAGAGATTCTTTACTTGGAATAGAACAGACCATATTATTTCAATTCCATTCTGAGACAACTTTTGAAATTTCTAAGATGTTCTTATTGAAAATTTAAAAAAAAAAATACATCTTTTGTTTTAGAGATTAGTTTTCGAGAGAGAATGTGCTTGTAAAATATTGTTGAAAAAATAAGTAATAATAAAATATAGTAACACACATCAAAATAAATACATAAATTGTTATATTTTATTACAAAACATTTTATAATGTTCAAAATTATCCGTATATTTTAGAATAGATAGGTAAACGATGCTATTTGTTTGATTATTCTTTTATTAATAATTTTATGAATTGATAATTAAGTGTTAAGATGATATATAACCGATGTGTTGTGAGTTCTAAATGTAAAAGCTGCGACTTAAAACTCTTGATCTAGTATTTCAGTTTTAAATAAAATACATTTTTTTGAATAGCTAAAAAGAGTGACAAAATTCTATGGAATATTTTTTTATATTTTCAACGAGTTTTTTTTTAATTTATAAATTTATTTTTATTTATTTATTTTTTTTATCATTTGGAATATGTTATATGCTGATAAAATCCTAATACTGATTAAGAACCGACATTAAGTGATTAGTCAGAATTCATCCATGATAAGTCTAAATACTTATCTCTTAATTTCATTGCAGTCGATTTTTGCATTCTTAAGAAGATGGCAAATGAATCTTTATTATATGTTCTTAGTGAAATATATCTGGAGTCATACATGCTACCGTTGTGCCATCGAGTCCACAGTTTTTTGGAAGCTTGTTATTTTCTTGTTTTTTAAGTAATTAAAGCAATTAAATTAGAACAGTATACAATTTTACGAAAAGCATTGTGCCTCAAAAATTTGACTAGAACATTAATAAATTATCTTCAATAATAGAACCGATCTGCAATATTAACTGGTAGAGAGAGAGAGAGCATCTCCATAACTAAATAAGTACATACTATTCATTCAAAATCGACCATTTATTACCTAGAATCGTACAAATTTAAAATAATATCTGTGACCCGGACGTGATTTGAACACGCAACCTTCTGATCTGGAGTCAGACGCGCTACCGTTGCGCCACCGAGTCCACACTCTCCGAGAGTTTGTAATTTTCTGTATCTTTTAAGTGATAAAAATCAATAAAATGGGATAGAATTAATCTGTTGAACTCTTTTCAGTAAATGTTTCAGCAATTCACATAAAAAAGTTTCGAGAGCAAGAACTGCACTATATTATGTTCTCATAGTTTTACACAAAATCGTAGATGTGATTAATTTAAAATTGACCTCTATTTATCAGATAAATTAAAATACTTTCTTGTCGTTTCTTTATATTTTTAAATCTTAAAATCTTATTGTTACAAATTCAATCTTCTTCACAATATAAATAAAGGTAATTTCAAATTTCGGTAAGCCAAATTGCTTATTTGAATACATTTGATTGCTTTTTTTGAAATAAAATACCTTTTATTTTATTTTGTTTCAAACAATCAGTAACAAATTTTCTAACAATATAATGTAATCTGTGAATGAACTGAGATAAAAGATTTACATATATTTAAAAAATGTTTCTGCAAATATAATTTCAAACTTAATAAACTTATGGGTATTAACGGTGTTTAACACAATGTACAAGCAAGCCCTCAGGATTTTTAAAGACAATATTTGACAAAAAATATGCTGTTATTACAACAAAAGTTACTATTTCTATAAAGTGACCAAGATCGAATGGCATGCAGATTCATTTTTTATTCATAATCTATCAAAACTTTTTAGACTTGAGCTCGTGTCAAATTTATTTGAAGAATTTGCTTACAAATAATTTGATCTGGTCTTTTATTGTTGCATCGATGCTTCAAAATTTTTAGATATTACTTTATAATTGCTATTTTGTCCTTATTTTCTTAAATTCATTATTATAGGAATATTATAACCGACTATTATTAGTATAAAGTGACTATGAGTAAAATAATAAAATTTTTCTGAAAATATTTTTAATTGATCTTAAAACTGAGGATGATTTTGGTGTCGATATCATACATCAAACATTTTCATCAGAAAGATGTAGAAAATTTGTTTCTCATTACAAATATTAAAATGAGAGCATCATGTTTATTAAAAGTGTATTACTGTAAATAACTTAAAATGATTAGTTTACTGATTCATAAGAAGGAAATGTGCAATTTTTGTAAGATCGGAAAAAATATGTGGAACATTTCACAATTCTGTGTGCCATCCTTGCGCAGGGTTTTTCTGATAACCTCAACTCGATGCAACACCTATAATTGGATCCGCATTGGGGGCAAATAACTCTAACTTATTCCAGTTCCTTACCCTTCAACATGACATTTATTTCCAGTGAATTCTATCCCACGTTGAATTTTTTTGGTAAAGAAATGGCAGACAGTTTTGCTAAGGAGGGTCATAGTCTTCCAATCCCTTCTTCCAAGCTTACCAAGCTGGATCATTTTTTCCAGAAAAAAAATTCCAAATTAAGGATTGACTGGTACTCACTCCTGGTACAAGGGCAGCAAGTTTCTTGTCACCTGAAATACATTACATTTTCTAAGGGGGAGAATCCTCCTTTGTCTAAAATGCCAGCAACATCAGAGCTCTTCTAAATGCATCTTGGAATGTTTAAGTCTTCCTTGGAAAGATATTTATCCTTCTCCTCTTCTTGTATTCGATTTTTTAAAGGTCAGTAGATTCATGTATCTGGCCTGACTTAGACTGGTTGGAGATAGGAAACAACAACTTGAAACGGTTTGCTTATTATGTAATTTTTGATACTGTAAATGTACTAATAGCTGCAAATTGTAATGTTCATTCTTGTAATTTTTCAATATTTTTGCCTTCTGAGAGGAGTTTTTACAATCAATCAAGAGTGGAGAAATCCGGAAAAATTACTAACAAACACATCTTGCTTTATGTGGATGCAGAAAGCAGAAATCGAACAATATTGCAAAGTTAGTTTACATCAAACCTTCCATTCTGAATAATGTAAATCAACAATGAACCATGGGGAATTTTTGTTTAATATTGTTACAGAAAACGTTTTTCAAAATGAAGAACATAAAAATAATTTACATCGGGAATTTATGTCTGTAAGCATGTTCGTGTTTGAAAATAAATTCAAATTGATATTCTATATGAATTTCGTTGTGTATAAGTGGTTAAAAGTACCAAAACATTACTTAGCAAGAAATGTCTCATTTTCACTAGACTTCATCATCTTTGTTTGTTCCCTCACCTTTCTTCAATGTTTAAATCTTTTCATTTAAGAAATGAAACCACGTGATAAAAGTGAAAATTTAATCTGAGTCAGATGAGCACGGCGCAAACTCTGAAGCCCGATAAGTGAACATTTCCTGCAATCTTTCGCTTCTTTTATTTATTTTTTTTACTTTCAGTTTTTAACTCATTTCTAGAATGGGAGAAATATCTTTCTAAAAGACATTTACTTCTACCCTAACTCTCACAGATAAGGAACGGATCGTTTCATTTCAGTCATCTTTCAGTTATCTTGCAGTGTCTTAAGGTCAAAAAGTAAGCATTGAGTGATTTTCTTCCAAAATGAACATCAAATTGTTAAAAGGCATTTAAGGAAGCGGCAGTTTTTGACTGTTATCGGTGAATGTCAATTGGCGCTCAGGCAACACTGGAAAACATTTTCGGGAATAACAAATTTCAGGTACGCTTTTTTACTGCCGTAATCTCTATATTCATGTAATTGTTTCCGGTATTGATGCGATGAGACAACTCATTATAACAGTTTTTCAAAGTGTTCAGCACTTATATTGAAATTTGATCTTTAAATTAATTTTCTAATTTGAATTTTTTCGGAAAATAATTGCGAAAATAATAATTTAATCATTCATTTTAAATTTCAAATTAAAAAATTCATCGCGAATATTAATGTAACAATATACAGTATACATATACGAAAAAATAAACACAGTCCATTATTTTAACCTCAGTCTAACTAATTAAAATATTTTACATTTTTGTCTGAAATATATTTGTTTGAGATACATATTTATTTACTTTCTGTTTTTCATTTTAAGAACTTTTTAATTGTTTTTGGAATTTATAATAAACTTTTTTATTTTATGAAACTGTATAGATCGTTAACATCACACATCAGATATTTTTAAAACTGGAATGAGGAATTGAACTTCAAAATCGAATAAGTTCTTATTAATTAAAAAATAGTTATAATAAAATACGATTTTAGGATAAAATTATTTCTATAATTTTATGCTGCAATTCACAAAATAATGAAAATTTGTTCCTAACTGTGTGTTTTGTAATAGTATAGTAATATAAAATGTCATTTAAATTACATAATGTAAAACATTATAGCTTTCATTTCTTGTATTATAGACGAGATCTATAGAAATATATTATTTAGTGTAATATACTTTTATCTCTAACTTTGCATGAATATTTTCTCGTTTCAGCTATTAATGTTATTGTTCTTTACATAAAATAAACATTTCCTTTTGTTTGTGCAGTTCAAATGTGAAGCAAGAATTATCAATATATAGAAAAATAAAAAACAACTATAGAGCCTCTTATTTTTTTAGATAATGGTATCGTAAGCTTCCTTAAATTGTAGTTCCTTTTAATTTAGTTTCTAGTTCTACCTAAGTATGGTCATTAATTATTTTTACCATTTTATAATATTGATCGCATTTGAAAGATTCCATGGCAATTTTATACATTAAAATACCAATTACAATTTTTTAAAAGCTATTTTGTAAATCTCGTTTGAAATTTAAATCTTTTTATTACAAGTTATATCAGTTACTAAAATCGTGTTTAATTATATCAGATATTTAAAATAATATTTATTTTGAAAAACGGTTTCATGAATCATCGACATTGATTTAAAATATTTTCTTTTAATAAAGTTTGATATGATAAACCACAAGAAATGTGGAAATATAATGATACTAAAATTCATGGAATAAATTGAGTCGATTTTATTATAATTTTCTAATGAGTCTAAATTAGTGAATTTACTATTTGTATAGCAAAAAGATTTATCGTAATTTTTCTAGTGAAAATTCACAAGGAAAACTGTGATTAAACTTTAATTTTCAAACTAACACATTATTAGATTTCCAATTATTGATTACAATATTGATATAACTAACCAAGTAAAATAGATATCCTTTTCTACTTTATATTATTCTATTAAATTTGTCCTAAAATTATTCCTGGTGTAATTCATTCATTTGTTTTAACTGTTTATATGAATGTTTTATGACAAAATAACATTACTTTATTCTTCAAAAATACAAAAAAGAATTATTTTCTTTTAACTTTATTTTTTACTTTTTGTAATAATGATTTTTTTTTAAATTTAAAATTATTATATTAATTCCATTAACGTTAGAAATTAGTATATAATTCAAGAGCTATTGTTTCTAATATTTTTTACTTCTTTAAAAATAATACTTTTTTATGATTTTCCTGACCAAAAACAAATTTCTGCATTAAAATTGCTCTACATGTTGAAGACATATAGAAGAAATATGTATTTTACATAACTTTCTAAATAATATTTTTAACACTTGTCATACAAAAGAAATACGTATGATTTAATAAGTGTTGGAAATATATATTATTAAATCATACGTACAAAGTAAAATGTATCATAAATATTAGATATTATGTTTCAAAATAATACATATAGACAATAACATATCTTACAAATATTTCTGACTTCATATTTGCGAAAAAACGCGAAACTACAATTCGTTTTTCTTTTAGTAGAACAATGGAACTTAAGTCTTTGGTTCTCAATAATTTTATTAATATCTCTCTGAATAATTTATGGGAAAAATAACAATAATTATGTTCTTAAATTGTAATAGATTAGTCGAAAGCACATCAAATAATAGTAATTTTATTAAATTGACATCGTTACTTTAATTATTTTATGAATTTAAGCAATTTTTTATTGAAATTATGAATAATGTATTCAAAATGCATGCTTACATTCTGGTTTATTTATTAAAAATATCCAAATTAAAAAAATTGTTTGCATGATGTTGGCTTATATATTTCTTTTCTTAACAACACTATTAAAAAACTCTTTTTTTAAAGAAAAATATAAACACTGTTGAAATAATTATATCTTCAATAAAATTTGTATTATAAATTATTAGAGTATTGAATCTCTTTTAAATCGGTCCAAGTTTCTTAAGTTAGTAACAACATTCACTTAAGCTTTGCTGTTAATAAAAAATAATGCTATCAGTTCTAAAATGTTCTGTTGCTCTCTGGAATATATAGAACTCTCATTTCAGTGGGAATACCAAATATTCAAAGAATACACAGCTTCCAATTGTGAGTCAGGGTTTGTATTATGTAATACGAATTTATTGGAAATTGGGTTAAATTGAGTTGTAAATTGGGATCACAGCTTTAAGTAGACCAATTTTCGTCTCGACTGAAGTTAAATTCATTTTTATACTTTTCCTTATTTCTATGTGAAGTATATAGCTTAACTCTTCAATTTGTACAAGAAAGTAAAACAAAAAATACATTTTAAACATTAACGCCATCATTCAATTCAAGCGTTGAATATGTAATTTAACTTACTGAGAGGCATACATTGCCTATTCAACAGAGCTGAATTCGACTCAATAGCAAGGGGATTTCGGTTTGGAATATTTGCATGCAAAACATATCAAATGAAACTATTACAGAAAGATACATTTTTGTGGAAAAATAAAAAGTTAAAATATATTCCAATTATTTTATTTATTAAATCCAAACTCAAAATGTGTTACCTATATTTAATTTCTAATTTTTATTTGCATTTCATGTATTCGAATTGATATTATTTCGGAGTCTTGATAATCCGAGAGTAAGGAATCCATTTACCTAAAAATTTAATTAAGTCTGAACTAAAATTAAGAAAGGTAAATATTTAGTACATTATAATTTATAAAACTAAAATATACAATATGAAAAATTTATCACTATTAATTTGGTAAAAAGAAACTACTTTATGAAATCAATATGTTGTACAAATTAAAAAATATATTAACAGAAAAATTTAAAATCATTAAAAACATAAATTACTATTTATTTTCCTTCACACACACAATGTCTACATTGTTGATCAATGGTCCATTATTTAAAAAAAAATTTCGGATCATCTTAAAATTTATTAATTCGAATAAGTTACACCTCTTGTTAATTTGGATTAAAAAGATTTTGCTGTGTGTGATTAATAAAAGAATATATTTATGGTATAGGAAAATAAGCTTATGTTTATATATTTGGATACATGATGATAATTTGGTTCGAGCAAAGCTGTAGAGTTGATAATGGTTACGGTCTAGGTTATATAAGGAAATAAATTCCACTTTACTTAAGAAATTGCTTTTCCTAAGTTCCACTTTCACAACTAGGAATTCATAAATTTTTAGTGACCATAATATTATCATGTTGTGATCACCAAAAATTTCATGTTCATGTTGTGAAAAAAAAATTAAGTTATGGTCTCTAAAAATAACTAAAAAGGGTTAAGATTACTGAATGGTTTGAAAATAAAATCTAGCTTTCTAATCACAGTAGCAACTCTTCTAATAGTTGTACAATGTAAGTTGCATATATTAGTTAAAATCTTAGTAATAAAGTGATGAATTTTAAATACATTTTATATTTTGCAGGCTTAGAAGAATTATGCCTGAAAAACCTTGTCAGTATTATGCAGAATAATGTTAATCGAGGGCTCAGAATAAAGTTAAACATTGAAAACTTTTTCTGATTATTGTAATGCCTATTAACGAACTTGTGTGCATTTAAAAAAATATTTACTTGACTTCTAATCTTTTCAGGAAGTAATTTAAATTTTATGATTGGAATTTTTTAATATTTATTTATTCAATAGTGTTCCAAATAGTATTTAATTGTGTTTAAATATGAAAATAAAACACACAACTTCATTAATTTAATAAATTGCGTATAAAGGTATCATTATTTTTGACAGTTGGGATAGTTTAGGGTGAGATTCAATTTAGAAAAGATTTGAGAAAGTACCATATTATATATATATATATATATATATATATATATATATATATATATATATATATATAAAGAAATTAACTTTTATATTAGAACTCATCCATCGATACGAAAAGTGAAACGCCAAATACAATATCAATTAATAGGGTTCATTTATGCAAAACCAGATATTTTTTTTTTAAAAAATGCCTTTTTTGTATTGTCTTATTATAAATTTACATTCAGTTATTTGGCATCCATCTAATTCGTACGAATCATAGGAAATGATATAGGTTATGTTTGCTTTCTCTAACAAAATGTGGTTTACAATTTGATATTGAATAAAAATAACAAAAGCAAATGATTAAAGTTTAAAATAGGGAAAAATTGAAAATTAAAAATGACTATTACTTAAAATGAGGTGAACATAAAAGAACAAACGGTAAACAAAAAAAAAAGAGGTGAACATATGGCAACAACGGATTACCTACGATGAAAAATTTATTGAATTTTGTATCGTAAGTTATATTTATGAAGACGTTAATTTTAACATAATAACCTTCTTTTGCTTTAATTTAATAAATACTAAAGTATTGGAAAGGTATATATATATAAAAGAAATGTTCGGAAAATTTTCTAGAAAAAAAAATGCTATTGATAAGAGCTCTTAATAATATTTTACAATTTTATTTTCTGTGTTTATGGAATTTAAAATTAAGAGATGAAATGAAATCTTAATTAATTTTACATTTATAAACATAGTTAATATGCCAATTAGTGAGTGTGTCCATCGTTCATATTTTAAGTTCCAGTTTGGAATAAATTACCAAAAATTATACAACTTTCTTGTTTATTTGCAAATCAAAGGAATATTATTTCATTTTTCATAATTATCTGAAAAAAATTAAACTTTGTATCATAAGAACAACTTTACATTAGTAATAAGTCACTGTGCTGAGACAATATTTTTTGAATATATTACTGTTTTGTATTATTTTTTGATTTATTTCTATTTTTATAAAAGATGTTACATGAATATTCTATTCTTAGTATACTTATTAAAAAAACCCATTTATATTCCCTTTTAATTATATTTATATAATTCTTTTTTTTTAATGAAAGTTAAAATATATTTCCAGATTTTTTCTAAATTAAATTTAGACTAAATATGGTACACTAAAATTGATTAGTTTTTGCTCTAAATTTCGTAAATCATCACACCGAGCTGTAATGTTTTATTCTTAATTTAAATTTTTTGAATTCTCTTTTTAATAATAGTTAATCCCTTTGAATTAAGAAAAATTTTAATGTAATTAATGAAATCTGCTTTTAAAAATATAATGCAATAAATTTAATTAACGTATTGTGATGACATTGAATGCAACTATATGTTTATTGAGTTTATAATGACTAGTAACACAATGTTAATGTAGTCAAACATTATGATCACATAGCTTTATAGATAATATATATTACGTATGAGTAGGAGCTTTAGTGGCTCAGTAGCTTCACGCCGCTTCCCGTAAGCTCAGCAAAGTGAAGCATCATTTGCCGCGGGCAGTGGTTGGGAGGGTGACCACGGTGTATTCTCCTTCACTGGGTTGCTGGAACTCCGTGGGTTGGGACGTGTCCACGTTAATCTGTGACGTCCAAAGTCCTTCCGCTGGTGTGGCGTGGATGTGGAGAGGAGGGTACCAGCTTAGGTGTAGCTTCGTCACCTGACCGTGGTTCAAAATTACGAGGCACCTTTAAAAAGGGCAAAGTCGTACTTTCACCTTCGTGGTGCTCTGGTCCAAACCAAAGACGACTATTGACTTAATTCGCACTGCCAAAGGCATAGCGAGCTTGGCTTGTCCAAGTGTCATAGGAAAACAACAACGTATGAGTAGGATAAAAGTTTTAAATTATTAGTTTTGACAGTTAGAAACTTAAATTGTTAAAGTAAAACTGGTTTTTAGAAAAGGAAAATTTGGTATTAAAATCGATAATTTTAGTATTGATTTTTATGTAAATAAGATGAATTAATATCTTAAATCAAATAAGACGCAATTATATTTAAGTTTACTTATATAGGCTTACTGCAATCAAGTTATAAGGCAGCTCTCTCCAGAGCGAAAGGATCCGTGTTCGATCCCAACTTTTGTTGGAAAACTGGAAATGAATGCTATCTTTGTGTTTTCTAAATGCACTTTTGTCAGGGTGGGTAAGTTGTCCGGGTCCTTTCTTGCGACACATGAATTCTGGTCACTCTCTATTGAAAAATCCTCCAGGAGGGCAATGAAACCAGGCTGTGATTATTAAAATTTATTGCAGCAGTTTTAGGCCGTTAGCTGTTCACAATATCTAAAGTTTATTTATGTTTTTATCATAATAAATGTATTATTTCTGAAAACTTAATTATTATGTTATTCAAATGTTATTTTGTTCAAACTGAAAAAAAATAATGATACCTTTATTTATTTCCATATTAAATATCCATAATATTTGAAGTATTTAGGAATATTTTCTGACTCAACTTATATTCTAAAAAGTTTAGGTTATATCCTATTGGTTATTTATATAAAATGAGAGTAAAATTGTTTTCAGTTTAGATATTTAAACGAAAATAGATTTTGTGTGTGTGTGTATGTTTATTGCAAATTTACTAATTTTTCCCCCTAATGAGAGGTTTAGGATCATTCAAAAGACATAGCATTATTCATAAAACTCAACTAAGCAGTCTGTTCAAACAAATTTGTATCAAAATCTGTACAAATAAAATATATACATTTAATATGTTTATTTTATGCCTTTTATGTCTTTACTAATAAAGAAATAAATATGTTCTTTCTTAACGAATAAAAGAAGAATATGCATCTTAGTTTCTATTGTGTTATACATATATACCGGTTAAAATAAATCTACGTTTATCATGTGACTCAAAGTGAACTTCACTCTCTCTATTAAAGGTAAATATTGATTTTATTCAAAACTATTCTTTAACTTGATATTATATTTACCTTGCGAAATTTAGAACTTTTTTATATTATGATACATTATTAGTAAAAAAGTGTCATAAAATTTATTTATTAATTAAAGTTATTTTTTGGTGAAAAATTATGAATTAACTGAATGTGTAGAAACTATCGTGAAACCTGGTGATGTAGTGATATCGTTTCTCGCTCCCTAGGCACAATTCTAAGGTTCGATCCTCGAACTGGGCAAACCTTTCATCCCATCAGTGGGTTGATAAAACTGAGTACCAAGCATGCTTGGGAACTAAACCCTGGGAGTTTCGCGTTAGACTTACCACTTAACTGAGGCATATGCTTCGCAGCCCAGGGGCCTCGATTAAGAAAACAGATGTGGGGACTGTATGCTTTGGCACCCTATGAGCTGTAGTGCCTCTGCCTTTAGTTTATAGAGACCATTGAAAAATTTTTAATAGATTTTTATTTTAATTTTGAATAAGTTTATATATATATATATATATCTTCAAGTTTTATTTTAACATATTATAATAATATTAACATTCAACATTTAAATAATTTATGTTTATGTATTTAGTAATGAAAACTTATAAAATTATAAATGTTGTGAAAAATAAAAAAAAGCTACAAGAAAAATAATAAAAATATTAGAATTTAATAAAAATAGTATAATTTATTTACATTTGAAGTCTTTCTCTGAATTCTCCTACCAAAATACTTTTACATTTACAAATTAGAAAATAATTATAAAATCATAAAGATATATATAATTTAATCATATTTATACTTTTTTTATTGTATTTAGTGTTTAAGTATACTTACTATTTTATGCGATTAATAAGTAATATCGTTTTAGAAATTACTTAAAATCATTCATTTTTAATTATTTATTCAGATTAATAAAGTTTTCACTCGTCATAAAGGAAAAAGTAGTTTTTATCACTTTAATATAATTCTAATAAAACAATTTTCTTGAACTATGTTATACTTTTTAGAAAAATAATTTAAAAAAGTAAATAAATACTTATAAATTAATTTTAAAATAAATAATATATTTTTAAAAACAATACTTATGAATAAATAACTTATTGATGTTTTATTTTTAAAATAGAAAACAAACAAATATTTTTATGTAAATCTCAAATACATATTTTAGATAAAAAAATATCCACAAGCTATTCCAATGTACTGACGATGTACTTCGGGACCCATCACATTTTTTAGACATTTTACATTTGGTTTTATGGGGGTTGTCCAGCCTAGTTAGACAACCTGAGATAAGTAACAACAACAACTGAACTGTCTTTAATCTGGGAAATACCAGACATATTTCAATTCAGACTTTATAAAAATTATCTGTTAGTTTAGAAGAGACTATTAAAAAATGATAATCCACGAAGGCTGTTAATTTAAGAATAAGTCAAAATTATAGCTAGAATCACTTCTAGAAGCATAACTAAAAAATCTTTCATTTACATTCATTGTCCAGATTTTCATTAAATAAACTATATCATAATTTAAAGTAAAATAAGCTATGAAATTTCCTTTCAAATTTATTTTCAATTTATTAAATTCATATAGCTACGCAAGCACAGAAATAAGCACATTCATCCATATTTAGGGGAGTGTATGTGATCTCTTCTTTTTACTAATATTAAAACTGAGGGAGAAGTTGAAAAAAAATAAATAAACTTGCTTGTTTTTATTTTCTGAAGAAATGATACAAGGCAATTAATTTAAATAACTCAAAATATGAATAACACAGACGATCAAAGAAACCGGAAACTTTCTCAGTTCAAGCATGTAAAACATTGATTTGTATAGACTTTTCATACTTCTATTCATGAAAGTTTTCTTTAAGTTTTAAGTGATTTACTTAGTAAACCACAGTAGCATTTTAAATAGCATAAATAAATTTTTTCATGTGAATGAAATTTTCAAGTAAGATAATTTGAATAATAAACTATGATTTGAAGCTAAATTAAAGATTTAAATTATTTAAATGTCTCTTTTATGCATTATTATAATGCAAAATATTATATGTATCAAAAGAAGAACAGTTTATAGTTACTTTAAAAATTAAATTAAGATTATTTTAATGACCCATAGTGCTTTTAAAAAGCACAGATCTTGCGAAGAACAATGTTATAAACTATAACTTGTGTGATGAACCATTTTTAAATTTTTCTGTAGAGTTTTATTTTAATAAAAACGTTTATCATAAAGAGTGTTTTATTTCCTCATTAACTAAAAGTGTATGTAAAAAAATGTAATATAGTGTAACTTAAGAGAAACTTAGGAAAACTTATTACATTGCAGAAATAATTATGTATAATCGTTGAATTATTAAAATTACATGAATTGTGCAGGAGAAAATATTTTTAGATACAATATGCATTTCATTGTTATTGTGTGATACTTTTAAAAATTAGTTTGAAAGTATAAAAGAGTAAAATTTTACACACCCAAAGATTTGTGACTCAAAATTAGCATGCAAAGTTAAATAATAAACAAAAATATTTCAACTTCTGTAAGAAAGGAGTAGATCAGCTTGATTATTTTTAAAAAATATGTGTTAATATTAAAACAACAATTTTGTATTGAAATATTTTAAATCTGAAATAAAGACGAAAGTATTTTAATTTGATTTAAATATAAATAAATTGAAGAATCTGCTTTCGTTCTTGCAAGTGTAACATCATTTGAAAATCTCGCATTGTGTGTAGCATCATTTTCAAATGATTCACCAAGCTGTATAAGCAATCACAAATTTAAGACGAACATATAATAAAGAATACTTCTGTAAATAAAAGTGACCTACTTATTTAGTTTTACCTACATGAGTATAACACAATTGGTTGAAAATTTCTAGTGATTAAGTCTTTCGTGTTTCAGCTTTAAATTTGTTGACTTAATGTTTAATGATCATTTATTTGAATTTAATGTTTAATGCAATATTTCAAATATGAGCTAACGAAGGTGAAAATATTGAATTTATAAATTTAGCTTAAGAAACACAATTTCTAAAACTTTCTTTTATTAAAAGTTTTTATTCTGGTGTACATTGTTCTGTAGGTTCTTCAATTTACTCAAATTTCAGATATCAGTTGGTAATCCGTCAGATTTTTATTGAAATTTTCTATAAATCGATAGTACCACCAAATGGAGCTACTATATCAAATTTGCTTTTATTAATATAATAGATTATAAAATTAATGGATATACTTTCTCTGTATTAAGATTTAATATTGTATTAAATTATTTGAATAAGTAGGCAATTTATTGTTTCTTGTTCTAGACTAGTACATTTGAATTTTAAAATTGTCATGTTTTCGCTGTTCCCATTTTATGCTTTTCATTTCCTGAATTATCTGCTTTATTTTTCAATTTATTAATTATTCCACTATTTATATAAATAAATTATTTATTTTTTGTAGTCGCCAAATTTTTGGAGTGGCTGCACTAGATGAAATGAAACTCGATAGTTTCTAACAAATTAAAAATGTATTTTGTGTTTCATCTCGAAATTTTGATTACAGCGTTTGTATGATTAATTTAATCCTTAATTAACGCTATTTTAAACTCACTATAAAGTTGCTTATTACGCCGGTATCCTCCATTTCTGAATTTTGTTTGCCTTTATAACAAAGGGTTGAGTTTCTTTTGCAATTTTTAAAATGGTAATCTATGCTTAACCTCGCTCGAACTGGAGAACTGGAGAGAAGATATGTGTGACATTAAATACTTACTTCTTCCTACATTAGCACACAAATATATATTTATTTACTAAAGTGATGATATTTCCTATTTTTTGGATTTTTATAAAGGGATTTTATAACATGGTAGCGAATGCGTTTTCGCTTTTCTTAATAGGGGAAACCAGAAACACTACCAGTAACAGATGCATTCGAATGTGAAAGACAAGAATTTAGAGAGTTTAATATTTAGTAAATTTTGAAACCTTGGGCATTCTTACTGTTCCTGCTTGTCCACTCTGCGGCTCTGGAGAAGTAATGAACAGGGACCATCTGCCCCTTTGTGAAGCTCTTTGCTGCTCAACAGAGTAAACGAGATATTGGGAGGCAATTTCGCTCCTTGGGCAAATGACTTCGGTCTATTTTCTATAGTTTACTTTTTTGTAACCTTTAGTTCTTTGTATTTTATCTAGCTATTGGAAATAAAAATATTTAATAATTATGCAATTAAAGGAAATGTGTGTTAAAGTTTTTTCGATTGGACTACACGTGAGACCTTCATTTCTGTCTCCTAAACAGCAATTTGTACAAAGCTAAGTAAATATTAATTACTATGGTGATTATAGTCTTAAATATGTAGTTAATCGTTTATCGATAAACATTTTCTTGCATTTTCTTCATAACATTTCTGCGCACGTGTCAGTCACATTTACAAATAAATTCCATGTTTTTCGATTCTATAAAAGTTTTTCATTAAATGATATATATATATATATATATATATATATATATATATATATATATATATATATATATATATATATATATATATATATATATATATATATATATATATATATATATATGTATTTATGTATGTATGTATATATATATGAATAAACTAAAACAGTATTTTAGATTGTCACTATACTCTTGGCTTTCTTCAAAAAATATGTATTTTATTTCAGCAAAGATTAAAGTCTTACTGATAAAAATTGCTACTTCTTCCCCAGTATTTAAGTATTTAGATTTAGATGGTATATGATGATTTTGAAACTTATTAAATTCAATGTTAAATCTTTTCAGAAAGTTGTTTTCTGATTCTGCATTTGGTCAGATTCTATCTTCTAATCCAATGTTTTCACTTTGTATTTTCCAAGAATAATGCTTCATATTTGTCTCGCCAATTGATTCTAACTTGTTGATACTAAGAAATGATGCTTAAATTTTACAAGAAATCAACAAGTATAAGAAATAACAATTGATGCTTATGTTATCAGTAAATGTACATACATAATAAAATTCTCCCATGTTTGTATAAGATATTTCTTAAAAACAAATAATAAAAATGTAACTGATATGAGTCACAAACATAGCATCTAATGAAAACATTTAAATCCTTCTTTACTGATTGAAATTCAACTCCACGAAATGGTCTGAGAACAAGGTCATAAGCTGTTTCAGCAATAATAGCAATAATCTATTATCTTTGAGTACATGTTGTTCAAGACATATGAGAATGCTAATTTAAGCTTCAGAGGTGTTGAAATGTTAGATTTTGGCGATGGCTCATTATCTATGATGCCTGTAGCTGTATGAAACCTCGTCATAATGGTTGTTTTACAGAACTAAATTATTGATGATAGGTACGTTCATAGTTCATAGGGTAACAGTTGCCAATTGATGGTAAGAAATATACTCATAGGTCAAGTTTCAAAGGATTTAAAAGTTCTTGATACTCATCCATAGCATGGGGCCTGTTAGGCCCAATCTTCCAGTCAGAGTGAGTCAGAATAGAACGCCTTTCTTGAGACGGTATAATTCCCCCTTCTCTTAGGGCTTCAGGAGATTTGGTTTCGGATCCCTCTCCTTTCAGCACTGTTTGAACTTTGTCCTGGCCTTGTGTCCACTGAGTTCTGAAGTACTGAGAGCTGTCGCGCGCATTCTTTCCCGCATACCCTTGGGTGGGTCGGTGCTCCATCTTTGTCGTCTTCCATAGCATGGCGATTATTGAGCTGGGTTTATTAGTGTCTGGTGTGCAAGTCCATGGAACTATTTCTGCTGATAGACGAGAAGAAGTATGCGTCAACTTCAATTAAGTTATATAACGTTTATACAGTCTATTCTTAGTACTTAAAGACCATTCAGTAAATACCGATATTTTTTAAAATGTATACAAAATTAAAATTTTCATGCAAATTCAAAATTTTATTCAAGTTCACCAAAAATTGGAACCGTTGATGATTGCTTATTCGCAATTACTTAATAAAAATGTAGTTATTTTAATGAATTGTTCACATTAAAATCCTCATCTAAGGGATGTAAACAATATAGTTAATAAATAGAAATATCAGATTTCAAATTTATATATTAAGAAGTGTCAATTAAAAAGTCATAAAATTATTATTTCGTTCTACATTAAATATCCAATCGGAAACTTTCAGCATGCCATGCCACTATTGTTTTCAATACTGAATGATCTGAAAATGTGTTGATGATTATTCCAAAAATTGCTTTAACTTAATAAATATATATATGGAACACCTACAAATGTGATAATAATAGGACAATCACCAAAACATTAACTGGTAAACTTAAATTTTAGGTGGAATCAATTTTGTTGAACTATTGAATAATTATGTTTTCGTATGTAACCTAAAGTTTATGATAATATGTACTATCACCATTATTCTTAAGTGATTTATTAAGTTAGTAACAATGCTAGGCTATTTAGATAAATATGACAAATTGACGATCATAATTTTATTAGTAATATTAAAACTTGAATTCAATAAATATTTTCAAATGGTGAATCCAATACATTTTGCAACAGAAGAAAGAAAAGGATCAAGTTTAAGAATATTTTTTCAACGTCATAAAATACATCAATACAAATTATTCAATGTGATGGTATTAGATGATAAATCGCTAATGATAATTATTAAAAGCCTAAATTTTTAGTTTGAAACTATTACATAATCTAATAAAATAAAAAGTTGAATTAACATCAAAATGTTTTACAGCTCCCATAAGACATTAAATGAATCATTAATGTGTTATTGATATTGAGATTTTTACTAAGAATTTTACAATGAATGTTTCGTTTCTTGTAGCTGAATCAGAATTCAAAAATGATATTTTAGCATATATAGTCCAATCAGGTTTTTATTAATTTGATTTATTCAATTAAAAGAAGAATAATGCAGCTTATTTGCAGTATTAAAATGATACATCAACAGTAAAAGTAAAAATATTTTCCCTTCTCAAAGAAGCTGAGCATTTATTTAAACAGGTAGAATAACACATTTAAAAATATTAAAGAAAGCAATATATATTTGAATATATTATTTAATTAACTTAATTTGAAATGAAAAAGTAACCACCATAAAATAAATTTTATTCGAAAAAAAAAACGTAAAATTAAAATTGTATATAATTTAATAGCACCAAAAAAGAATTATTAAATGTTAAACATTTTATTTTAAAAACTATATAGTTTTACTAGTTAGACTAATTTCGCTTACATACTAGATTTTCATATAGGCTTGATATATGAAAATCTAGTATGACTGATATATGAAAATCTAGTATGTATAATCTTAACATAATTTTCATATGCAGCTTTATGAAACTATCAGAAGTATAACTATCCTTAACATTTTATTTCTTTGTTTTGAAATTAAAATCAAAAAATTTAGACGAAAAAGTATTTTTAAACTAAGGATTCTTAACATTCGGGTTAGTTATCATAATATATATTTATTGTTCTAGTTTGATGACAAAATTCTCAATAAAGGGGAAAATAAAGTACTTCCCCTTTATTTCCTTCGAGACAAAATTACTTTTCATATGGATATTATAAATTTAAAATTTTAATCATGTTTCACCCATAAATAATAATAAAAAAATATTGTATATTTTTCTATTTGTTAAGAAATTCAGGATCTTTGTTTCTTTAAGATAGGAATTCAATAATTATTTTCAGTATTTGTACTTTAAGTTTTACATTTTAAAAGTTACTTGTAATTGCATATAAATAAGTTAAAATTTGTTTTTATTGACGAGTCTTATCAAGTTTTAGCAAATTACTTTTTTTTTAAAATTAAATTAAACTTGATTTTGACATAACATTTTCTAGAAGTTGGTTTGAAATGGAACATAAATTTAATGAGATTTTGAAATTAATTTTAGAATGCTATAAAATTTATATTTAAAAATCAGAAAAAGGATTTTTTAATTTAGATTTATAATTTAACATATTTTTTTAAATATCATAAATTACTTCATAAAAAACTCAAATAACGCGAAATAGATTTTTAAACGAATGTACAAAATATAAGACTAGTTTAAAATAAATATGCATGAAAAATAATAAAAATATGTAAAAATTCTATTGATAAGAATAAAAATATGCTGGAACAAGAGAAGATGTTGTATAATTGCTAGAGGCAGGTGGACAAGAAATAAAACAACTTGTGGAAAGGAATAAAATTAATACAGATTGGAAATGGGAAATAAATAATAAAAAAAGTGCTATTAGAGTTATAACTTATCAAGGGAGAAATAAATTACAGTAATTAATATATTTTCATCATTGTATATTCCCATTAAAAATATAAAATTTGGAAAAATATTAAAAAGTTATATAAAAAGCTACTGTTTTGGAAAAAGAATGGAAATTTGTGCTCATTAATTTCACTCATTGCTATCGTTAGTTTTCACAGAGCATTGCTAAGCATAAATATACAGTGATAATTTCGTTCCTATAAGCACTTTCTTCTTTCTTTGCTTGGTAAAATGATTTGCTTAATTTTTTTTTCAGCCTCAATAGGCAAAAACTCATGTAAATCAAAATAATCTTCCTTACAAAATATGTTATTTCTAAACATTTAAAAGGAACACTGTTTCTACACTGTTTCTAGATTTTTCTTACACTGTTTCTAGATTTTATTTGAAAAATCTAGAAACAGTGTAAGGCAAACAATAAGAGAAAAATAATTTCGTAAAAATAATAATATAAATATTTTTCAGACATTATTTCGGTAATAATATTTTAAAATATTATAAAAGACAATTATTTTTTCAAAAAATTAATGAATTGATGGTGAGGTTACTTCTTATTCAATCAAATTGTGCGATTAGAAATATATGGTATGAATTACATTTATCTATATAATTTTTTCCCCGATTTCCTTTGTTATAGCAACGATACACAATGTCTAGACATTTTCTTACTTCCTGGAAATAATTTTTTATCAATTACATTCAAGTCTTATTTTGAGATATTTATGTTTAAACAATAAAGATAAATATTTATAAATCTCACATATAATAAGCCTCATAAGAGTATTAAGTAAACTTAGAACTTATGGCATTTATATTTTTTAAAGAAACCTGATTGATTGACCCCAAAAGTTCAAATTTTAATAGTGTTTCTTAACTGATAATAAATTATTGCCCATCTACATCTAACAAGAACCTTGATCACAAACATATCGACGAATCTTTCAAGTGTGCAATATTGCTAAATAAAGCAAGTCTTCATGTTTTAATGGTGTTTACATTTATTTACTTCAATGATTTAATAGTTCCTATTCTTTTTATCAATGAAGTCAAGAGACTCTCAAAAATAACGTAAATATTTGCAAAGTATTTCTTGTAATTTTTTCATCTTATTTTCAGATATGTTGATTGAATAAAGTGTCTTGATCTAAAATTTTATAAGCTTGTTAAAATGTTTACATTTTTAATTGTGTTTATGTATCTAAATAGATGCAATTATAAATATTATTATAATATAATATACAAGATCAATTTGACTTGAAAATTTGAATTTTCTACCGATGAAACAAATTTGTGAAAATGCATGAGATTGTTATTAGTATCTTTATCTTAACACACACATGTAAATTTTTTTATTTTAGATGTTTCCTGATTTACTCAAAATGCCTATATTCAGACTGATTAGTCAGTAATAAAAATTAAAATTCTCTGTGTACAGAAGATTTATATTTTTAATCAAGAATTTTTTTCATATTATATTGTTGAATTCCTTTTCATCGCATTATTTTTGTTTTTACTAGAAGTTAATTTTTAAGCTATTTTCATCTAAGTAAATTATTTTTCATTTTATCAAAAATTTTTACGAACAATTTGTAATTTGATTGTTATTTTTAAATATTTAATTATATAGTATATTCGGAATTTAAGTTTAGCTAGAAACCATTGTATTTAATTAGGAATCAAGTAGCATGGAATATTAATCCGAGTAGTAATTATTTTCTTAAAAATTAATATTTTAACGAATATTTGACATATAGATGGCAGCACATTTATTTATATACTTTTAAACGCTTACCACGTTTTTACATATGTTTTTGGATTTCTCCTCTATTTCTCTCTCTTATAGTTAATTTAATTATTTGACATTTATTTCGTTTATATGCACTGAATCTCACAAAAGCATGTTCAATACTTAATATATTTCCATATAATAATTTTCTGAATATTTCATTAACTGTAAACTGCGTAAACGTCTTAACTACCTATTACCTGAAAGTTTTGCACACAAACTTGCACGTGGGTAAATATTTACATCAAGGTAAGATGGCTTATTAATTTCATATACATATTTAACATTCTAAATTTAATTTCTTTTTAAAATTTAGTAACTTAATTAGATAATTTTATACTTATATTTTTCCAAGTGCATAAATTCGAGTATTATTTGAGTAAATTTGAGTAACACGGTATTTGATTCACTCAGAATTTAATGTTCGCATCAGAATTTTCAATAGTTTGAATAGCAATCTTTAATGCATTTCAATAACTTGGATATTAATAATAAAATCTATCTATCTATCTATCTATCTATCTATATATATATATATGTATATATATATATATATATATATATATATATATATATATATATATATATATATATATATATATATATATATATATATATATATATATATATCATCTATCTATCTATCTATCTATCTATCTATCTATCTATCTATCTATATCTATATATATATATATATATATATATATATATATATATATATATATATATATATATATATATATATATATATATATATATACTAATGCTGTATGAATGTAATTAAATAGTTTCTTTTTTCTTCTGATGTAAAGATTTTATCAATCATTTCTTGAAACACACAAATTACATATTTAAAATGAAATTACTGATAGGAAATTTACATGCATAATTGTTTTTTTTTCTAAATTGATTTTCTTTGGATGGAGGACAATGTATTCTTATATTTCGTACACTATCACGCATTTACATTTCGTATTGTCAATGATAGTCAACCAATTTGAATGAGTTTTTTTTTTTTTTTGCTCAATATTTCTGGGTTGGAATCATAGAATCATAAGTGATTTTCTTTGTGAATCTATTTCCATTGAGTTTAATTAATTATACAGTGTAATTAAAGTGTTTCTTTTATCTCAGGTGTGCTCTATATGAAATTTACTGTTGATTTATGAATTTTAAGTGGAAATATACGTCACATTCTTTTTCTAAAATTGTTCGTTACTTGAATAACTTAGTCTATAATCAGAGTAGAAAGATTGCATAAAATATCAATAAGTAGGCAAAAAAATCCAGTTAAATATGAATCTATTTCATTATTTGAAAGTATATTTACATAACATAATATATGCATTTTTATGCATAAACTGGACATGGACATTATATATGTAATTAATATTAATTGATATCAATTAAAGTTGTGAAAAACACTGCTAAATATTTACTTATTTGATATAAATGCAATATTTAAAAGAATTTAATTTTTTTAACTTTTCAAAACTGTCTTACAAGTTAAGAAAATTATATTAAATTTTATCTTCAGGAAAAATTGCTTTTAGTTTTTACTTTTTAAATTATCTTATTTATATAAAGTGTTTTTTATTTACAATGCTGAAAAACTAAATGTGTAATTGAGAACAAAATCTTAAATAACAAATGCGTAGTTGTAAAACTTTAAGATAGATTAAGATATGTAAAAATCAATATCTTGTAAATATAAATCAAATATAGTTTATTTTACTAATTATGTAAAAATATTTTGCAGGAGTTTACCATATAAATACTAAAATGTTAATTATTTTATTTAAGATTATTTTAGTTTGAAACGAAAGCATTAACGCAAAACCAACCTGATAAATATTTCTATTGAGATATTTCTGTCTTGTAATTAATGTGTAATATGTTAATTATATTTTTATTGAGTTATATGTATTGTGTAATTATATAAAGGAGTTACCCCGTTCAAGCTTTTAGTTACACTCATTACCAATGAAAGTGGGATAAAGGTTGAAATTACAAATTTAGTTTTAATGGCTAATAGATATATTTTGGACTGAAGAACCAATTAAAATCTAAATTCATCTTTATGAGTACTAAAATAAATTTATACAAGACACTTATTAGTCTGATTATTCCCTATTAGCGAAATTTGGGTGCTTAATAAAGCAAAAGTAAATAAACTACTCGCTTTTGAAAAAATAAAATATTCGGTCAAATTTTTATGCAGCGAAAAAAATAATTCACGGAGAAGTTTATATAACCATGAAATATAACATAAATATGGACAACAGAACATTCTGAGAATTATTAAGTCATATAGAATTAAAAAGCATGTGAAAACATGCTCCACTCATCTGAAAGAGATTCAGATCCAGCAAATATGTTTAGTTGCATTTCTATAAGTTTAAGTAACAATTTATTAAAGTTACTTGTGTGTGTGTTATGCAAGAAGAGCCTAATTTTACTGCAGGCATAGATCTGTGAAAATTTATGTTTCACGTTATACATACTGATCATTATAGAGAAGTATGCGAACAATTTAATACCAAAAATAAGATATTGGATTAAATTAATTGTTTTTAAAGCGACTGATTCAATACATGGAAGAATTAAAGTTGAAATTGTGTATAAAAAAGTACAATGCTTTTCTTTCCCCTATCTTTTCACCTTTTTATGTAGTTTAAATTTTATAATGCAACTTTTTTGTAAGCATTTGTATATTTTACTTCATGTTTGGCTATTATTTTATGTTTCTATTCATAACTGCTTTTGTTTGCAATAAAATTAAATATATTATAAGAAAATTATTCTCATATAATCATTGGGCAGGGACTTTTTCTAGCCGTTTCTTTAGTCTTTGAAAATACTTTTAGTTTGATATCACATTTTTATTTAATAAAATGAAATCAGAGATTAAAATTAATTCATGAACCTTAAAATTAAAATAAGTCATATAAAGATTTGAAACCCTTATATGACTTATTTTTATTTTAAGGAATTATAGTTAGAAATAATATAATTGAGAGAATTACAGAGTATGTTGTGCTAATAATTTTATAAGACATGACTTTTCATGATTAATGTTAATATAAGTTCAATAATAAGGTTTTAATAGAACTTATGTATATCTTCAAGTTCAATGTATTTAATTATCTGCATATTATAGTTATATTTATATCTCTAATTAGGATATTGGAATTCCAAATGAAATTTTGACACAATTAATTCGTCATCATATGGTAAATTGATAAGAAGTATCTAAATATAATAATAATAAGTTTTCTAAAAAATACATAATGTATTTCCTAAATAAATTTCTTTATACTAAAAAATTCTGTTATTTTAAACTGTTTTCATTGAATAAAGTATAATTATTAAAAAAAACTTCATTTAATTGCTAAATAGACAGTATATTATTTTAAACAAAAAGGAAAATAAAGTACAATCAAACCACATAATTTGATGTTGGATCTTACAGCTGAAATAAATGTTTTTTTAATATACTTCGAAGATCTTAAATTATACATCCCACATAGCACTACTTTGATTTAATTAATAGTTCATTCAGTTATCAACTCTCGTACGGTGAGACGGACGTTTGAAATCATTACGCATTTATTTCTAACTGGCGGCCGTGAATACAACTCAAGGGCGTTTGCGCCTTAAAAGTTTAATTTCAAATCATCGCTACAAATCGAGGGACGCGATGTTTTGTGATTATTGTGACAATATCTGTGCCGCATGCTTGAAACCTTTCTCACAATCAATCTCTTTCTTTGCAGTTCACAGGTCGGAAGACACCCTATACATGGAGAAAAGTGCGAGTTTCCTGTGCTCAGTTTCGCTATAACCGCCGCTTTTCACGAGGATGTAGCTGACACTGTTGGGCCCCATCTCAAGATAAAAACAGTGAAAGAGTGAAAAAAATTGTTGTTTTCGCGTGACTCCAGAGCTATTTCAAGAAATCTCGATTGATTTTCAGTGACCACTGTCCAGTACTATTCAATATGGGGAGGTGGGAAGAAGAAGAGAAAGTAAACATCGGAACAGATGACGAAATGGTGAGTTAGTCAAATCCTTGTTTTGAGAGTGATGAAATGTTGCATAACAAACCACGTGATGATGTATTGTTATATAAAGCATATTATATAGTTAAAGGAGTTTTTAATTTGCGACAAAATGACTTTTACGAATAAAAATGAGATATTTTATATTTATAATTGCTTAGTGTTTGTTTTTAAAAAATATTTAAATTTTGATTAATGTTTTAAAGTTAAATTAACAATGAATAAATACTAGTGATTTACCCATAAAACACTTTTGAAATATTTACTATTTTTTATTCTTGTGGTTTATATTAAATTTAAAAAAGATGCTTTCATTGCATTGATTTTGATGGCTGTGTCGTTTCTTAATAGCTAAAATTGATTTCTAAATTATAGAAATATATATGTTGAAGAGTCAATAAATTTTTTAGTTTAACCAATGTAAATTGTTTTAGAAATAGAAGCGAATTTCTAAAGTTAAGCAATTTATAGTGCTACTTATAACATTAAATTACACCATTTTTATTGAAGGACAATCTAAGAGATATTAAACGGTATAACAATATTATGAATAAATTCTATCTTAAATTTTCTTAAATATGTGTGGTGAAAATAATTTTTATTTTAAAACTACTATTTGTCATTCCAACGTATGTAAATATCCTAGTTTTCAATAAAATAATCATCTGATCAATTAAATCATCTGATCAATCTGAAAATATAAGAAATCCTTATATAATATAAATCAATCTAAAAATCTCTGCATGAACTAAAATAAGATTTTATATTATAGTTCATCGACTCAAAATTTGTACCGTTTGATTTTTATTTTATAATTTAGTTCAATTATTATTCACAATTATTACAAATTAATAATGAAGTTGAAATTAAAATGTATTTAAATGTTTATATGGGCTAATTGATAATTGATGAAACCAGCCATTGTGTTATTGCATGTTGCACTATGAATAAAATAATAAAGAAAAAATAAATTCGTGAATTTTTATTGATTCTTTTCAAATGAAAATTACGAGAAATTGTTCATTAATTTGAGAAATTGTTCATAATGTGATTTTTATGTATAAATTTAATAAGTATATAAATACCTACAAATATATACATTATACATGTTCTTCTAAACTAATTTTTCAAATTTTTATATCTAAGTCAGTTTTTTTCATTTATATACCCTAAATAAGAAAATAAATTATTTTTTTTGATATCGTTTCATAATGCATTTTTCAAATGATGTGCTCAATGTTAGAAAATGATGCTATTTGCTTATTGCAAAAAAATATTATTTAAGAAAGATATTGCCATATAATTATAAGATTATTCTAATTAAGTATAAGATATTTACACTGAATGCTTAAGAATCAAAATAAATTTTAAACATTATTTTTTCTTTGTTACTGTTAAAGAAAATAAGGAATTCATTTAAAAATTTATCACACTTTAAATTCTGATCTAACTAAAGTTGAATTTGGAATATTCCCACTCGGAATTATTTGAAAAATTCTTGACATCATTTAGTCAATAAATAGATTTCAAAAGTGATTCTTGTAATAGATTTTATAAATATGTCTGTTTAGTATTTCACAAAATGCTTTTATAAAACATTCGTAAGTTAAAATTTAATTTAAATATTAATTCCTATTAAGCATTTTTAAAGATTACTCAAAATGCTTGTTATTGTTGACCTCCGGTATTTAGCAACGCTAAATCAGGCTGTAAAATTTCTCACTTTAAGAAAATCTTAACACTAAAATAGGGCTTAGATCAATTCTAGAAACTCCCAGACAAACCAGAATATGGTTAGATGCATCCTGAAAGTCAGCATACTTCAAAAAAGCTAGGAAAATCTTTTTTCCATAAGAATAGGATAGTTCTCAAGTGTCCACTAATAAACCTGTTGATGGCTGTCTGGTCCAGCATACATTTGAGTGTCAATGCCTCTATTCTGAGAACGTTTCCTGGTATCATTGATGAACCGGTGGGATTGTCGAAATAGCATTAACAGCTTTTGAGAACAGCTCCGAATGAATCAGTGACTCAGGCATGTCTAACGGCCCACAAGTACTCTCTTTAACTAAAATATCTGCAGTCTCATTGCCATATATCAAAATGGGAAAGTATTCTATTGAATGTGCATCTTACGAAAGAATGAAAGATGCACCAGTTTGTAAATAACTGCCTTTCTTACACTATCACGCATTTTATGCCAATTAGATGGAAGAAATGGGGCAGTTTCTGTTGTCAAAAAGGAAAGACTGCAGCATCAGAAGGTAGAAGACTGACTTGACTTCTCCGCCCTAAGTATTAGCTGGGCAAAATGGAGTGGCTTTACACCCTGGGTGACCCTACCACCAGGAGTATACACCCCCGACGTACTCTACCCACTCCTCCCAGGGACACTCCCTCGCCTGGGTGAGGTTGTCAAATTGTTTGATTGACATCTATAGCATCGATATGATTCACTGATATTACGTTATGCGCATTTGGAAATCAATCTACAATAATTTAGTTCCTTTTTCAAGCAATCATCGAAATCATAATTCTCCTATTCTTAGTGAAATTTTATTTTTATAGATTGTGAGAAAGGGTTTGATATTTAGACAGAAACCGAGCTTAATTATATTGATCTAGATATAAATAAAAATTTGGAAAAATGGAAAGGATTCTATAATATAATTTGTTTCGCATAAGCTTAATAATTTAGTAATCGTATATAATCATTTAGTAAAGATTTACCTGTTAAACAACATTTTTTAAATAACATTTATTTAAAATCACATTTGATTTTATGAGCGAGAAAGATTGATTTATAATTTTAAGTTTCTATGCAAAGAAAGGCAAAATATTGATTATTTGATGCTCTAATGCACCAGGCATAACTATTCTATGTGAAGTTCTTAATGTATATATATATATATATATATATATATATATATATATATATATATATATATATATATATATATATATAAATATATATATAGATATATACATATAAATATATATATATGCATATCGATAGCAAAGTCTTTCTGATAAGAGAGTCATCTGAAGCTATACTTCGTGTTTCTTTTCGAGAATTAATTAATTGATAAAGTTGCTTTTCTGTATAATATCGTTAGTCAAAAAAGCAGATTTCTAAGTAAAAATATATGAATAAATTTAAGAAAAACGTAATTATAAATAAATAAATTATGATAATCAAACAAAAACTTCAAAATTTTTATTTGTTTATCATGAAACAGTATTTATTTTTGAATAAAAGTACGTAAAAATATTTTTTGCTATACTACGATCAAAATTCTTGTATTCCAACAGTTTTCATGAAATCGTAGCATGCTCGTTTCAAAACTTTTGAGCAATAAATTAATGCAAAAGTCACCAATAATTATATAATTCCAAAAAATCAATAAATATGTTATTAAATAAACACAGAATTTTGTTTAATGTTCAATAAATGTAACACAAATCAATAGAAAGTTAAAACTGAGTTTATTCGATTTATTGTTTGTTTATTTTTGTATTATAAATCATAATATTATGAAGTAAACGTCTTTTACCGTAAAGTAAAGTACTTATAAGATTAAAATAACTACAATGTAAATCTTATCGGAAAGTAGTTAATATTAAATAAAATATAAAAATTTGTTGAGTATAAGCAAAATTTAAAATGTTTCTAAGAAATATCTGAGAAATACGATGATTGAACAAACTGGTGTCAACATTGCCATGTAATTTTGAATATTTAAAAATTACTTGGCAATGTGATTGCCATTAATTAGTTTCTTCAATGCACGTATTTTGCCCGCGCTTGTCACACGGTAGATCTTTTTTTTTTACCACACATATCATAAGAAACCTATTTGATCTGAATAGAAATTCATTATGGTTTAGTTCAATTGCCTCTTCATTGAATCGATAGCCAAGTAGTGTAGCCATTTAACAGCCAATTCATGAAAATTCATAAACAAGTAAAACCAATTTTAAATTTTAACCTGAAAATAAGAAAACGCTATTAAGTGTACAAAAAAGGACGACGTGAATTCAATTAATTTTTTCAAAAATAAACTAATGTAATAAAAAAATTCACATGTGTTCTTCACAAATCAAAAACATCATGAAGTCTAGAGTAATATACTTAATTTCTTTATCCTTTAAGGTTATCATTTTTACATTTAAATAATTTTTTAAATTAGTAAACTTTAATTTTTAAATTTTTTTATGGTGGTGTGCTGATTTTAAACTATTAGATTGCTGCTTGGAATGTATGTTAAATTATATAGTTAAGGGGAATAACAGTTTCATGACCCTTTTAAATAGTGCGTGTATTCCAAATATTTTGGTTATTTGTTTTTGGTTATTATAAAGGTGAAAAATATTAAGATCGAAAGCAGGAAGACAAAGGTCATGGATTGGAAAAATTGGAGCTGTTTGGAGAAAGAGGTCAAATTCCGCATGGATTATAGAGCCGAATAGTATAAATAACTTATTTTTTACGTTCTTAAAAATACAGACTAGAGTTTGGAAACTAATATTTTAAGGAGTAACTTGGCCTTTATAACATGATTACTTTATTCAATTTTTTTTAAATTTAAAGTTTTATCCAAACTTTTATTTATAATATAATTATTATCAAAATACTTTTTTACCCTTCGTAGATTTTGGCAAGTATTTTTTAGTTTATAAACATCAGCTCAATGCAACACAAAGGATTACATTAATTATGATCATTTGTATGCGTTTAAAAGAATTACATTAAACATTACTAAATGATTTTCATGGAAAATATATTATTACGGGGAATTGTCATTGATAAATGGCAGAGTATGTTTCTACTTAAACATTTCACTTGAAATGATGTTGCAAAAAAAAAAAATTTTTTTAATGATTATAAATGATCAGAACCGAAATATAGTAAATATTACGATAGTTTGAAGCGTATCCCATGAAATAAAGTTTGATGTTTTTCTTAGAATAAATATTTTTTCGATTGTAACCATCATAATTCTGTTCTTTTTTTGTTTGTACTCTATCATGTTTTCTTTGACAATTAGTAAACTTCTATTTAAACAATAAATAATAGGATAATCATTACAAAGATATTAATTCCTTTCTGGAATTGTATCTATTTCCTAAAGTAAAAGCAATGATTGCATTGTTTAAATTTCATTTCAAATATAATTTTCCATACAAAATATTAAATTATAAAGTTGATTTTAAAACATTTTGAAGTTGTTTTGGTAAAATTCCTTAATTTAATAAACTACCTTACTATTTTTTTATTCAGTGTTTTAGTTTTGAGGTAAAGAAACGATGTTTTAGGAAATTTAAATTTTAAATTTATAAATAATTGCTATTTAATAGTAGACAAATCTTGCTAGTTGTAAAACTTAAACATTGGTATATTAAATTAAAGTATCTGTCGACACTAGTTAAAAAAATGTCACTTTTCCAAATAGCATGTATTCATACGATTGTCATTGACAAAGTTACATTTTGCAAAAGAACTGGCTTTAATCGATTATAATCCACCGTGAAGATAACTTACAAATGCTTCGCTGAAAGAAACCCGAGTAAATCGGAGAGACAGGTATAGGTGCGTTTGACGACAGCTTTGAAGAGAAAAAAGAAACCATTGGATGTGAAATGAAAATCAATTTACGTTAAAGAAGATGAACGGAAAAAAAAAACTGTGGTTTAAGTATTAGAACCCAATATTTTCTTTGTAATTCTTTGAGAATTTTTTGTTTGTCATACTGTTTGCAAATTTCGAAATAATATTTTTGAATAACGTAATATGAAACGATTCTATGATTATTTGCATAGAAAATAACATTATTTAGGCAGTTATTATAAAATTCAATCATGCAATTGACATTATTTTATTGAAATGAAAAAATTTGAGAAATTTGGAAGACAAGTATTATAAATATTGTTTCATATATTGTATTGAAGAATAATAATGCGCGTACGTAATATATAATATTGTTCAATACGTACTTTTCAGTGAATATTTTTGTAATAAATTGTAATTATAAAATTATATCTCTATCACAATATACTTTATGGCCTCGTTAGTACCATTATTATCAAAAAGAATCATTTAAAAGTTGTGTATTTCACTATTATCAACTGCAAAAGGTTCAATTCAGAAAACTCTAAAATGTATTAAAATTATTATGTGCCATTACCTCACATGTAAATGTGAGGTAATGGCACATAAATTAAACTTAGTAAATTTTTTAATGCTTAATTTTATAATATTATTTCATAGTGTGTTTATTTACTAATCTTACTTCAAGCCAAGGCGTAAAGAAAAAAAAATATTTGAGAAAAATTGTATAAAATTTCTAACTCTACAGAGATTATTATACAAATAACCATAATTAAATATAATGTAATTCAAAACATTTAAATTTATTGATTTTCAATTCTCAAAACAAACTTAAAATTCAAGAGCTTCAAATTAAAAAAATTAACATTTAAATAAGTTAACATTTTATATCAACTTTAAATCAAAATAGAACTAGATTAGTTTTAAAATTCTCGACATAAAACATAACTTATAATTTAGGGTTGATTATTATTTGCATTGAAAACATATTCATATCAAAACATATTTTGCATTAAAAATTATTTATTTTTAATCAATTATTTTTACTGATATTTATTCTAAGATACCATTTCAAAGGATTACATTTTCTAATGAACGTAACTTGACGAAAGGAAAATATTAATTTATTTAATTGACAGTTTTAGTTTCGATGGATATTTAAAGGAACTAATTTATAAAATAATTGATCCTCCATTACTCTGTGTTAAATTATAAATAAATGATGAAATATAGTTATTCTCATCATGATGGAAATGTATAAGAAAGAGGTATTCACATATTACTTGTTTTACATCCTAATTTTTAAATGAAATTAAGTTTCATTGCGTATATTAAACCCTAACATGTTATTAGATTTTTACTTACTTCATAAATAGAAAATAAGGAAAACAACCACGTACAAAATTTTGTGATTGTTTATATTACTTTCTTCTTGAAATATATATGAAACAAGCCTTATTCAAACTAAAAATGCAACAAAAATTATGAAATATTTTTACAAGTTTCTTTGGAACAATCAATAGAAGATGGTTAGGTTATGTATATTGCTCATACTTGTCTTTCCTAGATTGTCTTGGAGAACCTAATGCTACTGAGCATCTAATTGAATTAAGTTTGAAATTTCAACTGGCCTTATTATGCTAATATAACTTTTGCAAATTATAATTTTTATATTATTGTATACTTTTCTGACACATAAAATTTTGTTGAATAGGATTGAAGAAAAACTGAAGAAGTGTTATTTCAATTTTTCAGTCTTTTTCAGATTTTGCAAAAGGCTCGAATTCTCATCAATTTTAAAATAAACAATTATATATATTTGTAAAATAGATAAAGTACTCAAATATATTTCAAGGCCAATATTAGACGATGTTAGTATAAAATTAAAAATCTTATTATCCTTTATAATTCAACTGTTTATGCAGTCTTGCTTAATACAAGAATGACAGTACATAAGAGTATCTGTATAATACTATTTTAATATATTAATAAAATAATCATAACCAAAAATACAATTACAGAATATGTTCTGATTGATTTCCCAAATTTTTGTTTATTTGCAGCAAAATATGATTACCAATCTTTCGTATACTAATTCTAGAGCAATATCACATTTGAGAGTGGAATTCACTTCCACAAATTTTCAAACAGATTACTTACAAAAATCGTCTGTTATCAATATTCAGATTGCAATTTAACCCTCTTATAACAATATGAATAATTGAAACGTTTTGCTTTCACAATATCTAGAAAGCTATACTTTACAAGAAAATAATAGAACTACATAGTTTATTTTAACTTTCATATAATGATAATAATTATGTTTAAATAAAGAAGTTATAATATATATTAAGAAAAGTTTCAACGACGAAACAAGATTGGACAAAGTTATTGAGGATTCAGATTGAAATATTTAAATGTAATCAAGTTTTATATATTAAATTTCATTGCTTACAGTATTTGGTGGTATGAGAGGAAACAAATTCAGCAAAAGTAAAGTTAACTGTTGAAACCATTGTATAAAAATAAAGAGGATTCTAAGGGAAGTAAATGAACATACAAATATCACAACAGTGTCCATGACAAAGAGATTATATTAATAAGAACTTACTGAAAAGAGGCTTATATTAAAAGCAAACATAATAAAATATATAATTTAAAAATAATTACCTATTTGGTTCTGAAATAAAATGCAGGTTCTAAATTTCAAATATTTATAAATTTCTTCTTATATTTACTTTTAGATCATCCGAGGATTTCGGCGGTCTTATCCTAAGTTAATTCTGGCTTGGCTCGGAGTCATTCTGTCTGGCGGTCTTTTGTTGATAATTATGTCATGGCGGAGAAGAATATTCATGAAATTCACCCACAAGAGATGTTCCCTCGAAACAGCAGAAAAAGTTCTTCTCATAGTAAAAATAACCTGGTTTATTTGAACTGAAATGATGTTTTGTAAAAGCCTATATAAGTTCTTTTAAAAAATAATGATAGAAATATGAAATTTCTGAATTATTTTTGTTTATATATTCAAAATTTTCAATAAATTATTTTAAATACGATCAGTATCAAAACTTAATGTATAATATTCATTAATTATAAACTTAAGTAATATAAGATGTAAAATTTTTAAGCAGTATATATATATATATATATATATATATATATATATATATATATATATATATATATGTGTGTGTGTGTGTGTGTGTGTGTGTGTGTATATAGTGCTTAAACATATTATTTTTACATATATCGTTATAAAGCTTATTGATTTATATTTATCCATATTAATCCCACGATTATATATTATCTAAAATTATTTATTTCAGGATTGTTACAATCAACAGTTCGTAGAGAAAATAGTAAAACCCACAGACAAGTCAACCCTGCATTCCAAACAGTACACATACTTTTATAACAAGAAAAATAAATATATTTGGGATCCACAACAATCAAAGTTTTGTAAATTAAAGTAAGTGCCACAGTTAATATTATTCCTTCTCAACAAAATTATTTATGAATTTAATATATTGTGAAAATAAAAACACGAATTCACTGTATAATATTATAAATTATACCTGAATTTATTTTCTTCAATCTTTAATTAAAATATGTAAAATTCGACATTATATGCAATTCAAATTCAATATTTCATTAGTTATCTTTTCAGTTTTAGACCTGAAAAGTTGACACTTATATGATTCATTATTTAATAAACTTTTTATATTGCGAAATAAATTTTTTTTTTATTTTAACAGTGTACAAAATGCATTTTAAGCTCATTAGTAGTAAGTTAAGATTATTATTTATATTCCGAATTTTTCGTTGTATCATTGTATTATGGGTGACAAATCGCTTTTGAGGACAGTAAATTTAAAAAAGGTAATTTTCGGCATCATTTAAAAATATATATTCAAAATTAAAAAAATTATAATTATTTTAAATCTTCTGAAATAATAATCTTGGAGTTGATTTCGTGTGCTTTGGAGCAAATTGCAAATTCTTATGCACTTTCCCCAGTTTGTTTAAGGAATCTTGATTCATTTACAAACATTTTATTTATTAGACAGTTTTATCATCATAGACGAGATATTATTAATCTTGCAATTTTGTGGATTTAATATAAACTTGTAGAACTCGTGCATACAATCCGTTAATGTTGAATCTTCAACGTGCAATCATAGTTGATACCGTCTTAACAACTTCACCAACCGTGTATGTTACACGTGTGAAGATCGCTTTCTGATTCTGCTTGGTAACAAAAACAATTCAATGATCTTTTTTTGAAGGCGTAAACTTCGGTGACTACACATAAGCTCTTTCATAACTGTACAACTGGTTTGGAATTGGTTCTTGAATTCTCAAAATGAGGAAAGCCGTTGAATCATGAAACATCCTCAACTGAATGTCTCGCTTCAATCCATCCATCAGCACACCCGAGCTCCAAATCATGATTTATAACGGATGCCATAGAGCCATACTTCAAATAAAAAATATTTATATAATGTTCCAAATATCTATTACGTGCACTTGCATTCAGCCTGCTTAACCCTGCACAATGTGTATCGCATATTTCTTCTTTGAATATTCTTTGAATATTTCTTGACACGAACCATAGAACTGTTATTTAAGATATTTAAGTATTTTAACTAAAACCAGTGCGATAAATTGCAGTCTTTGCTTTTCAGATTGTTTTTTAAAATTAATATTTTCTTCAGTAAGCTTTATTTTTTACGGGAGTACATACTTTTATATTATAAGCATTTATATATTATATGAATAACTATATGTAGACAATTATGTCGTTTCATTTATAATGACAATAAATAAATATATGGTGATTTAACGACGTACCATAGAAGTACTTGTAAAAATTTAAAAAATGAGTACAGTTTTCAATTAAAAACTTTAATTTTAATCAAAAATATCATAAAAATATAAGTTAAAAAACCTGAATAATTAGACTGATTTTCTTTTACAGTGGGCTTCAAATAAAGAACTGTTCAAATTTCCACCGACTTGCTGATGGCCTGCATACAACCGAAGCCATATACCGCCTTCAACACTACGGCCGGAATTCAATCTTCGTTGAGGTGCAACCTGTATTAAAGCTAGTGTTTAGAGAAGTAAGTATAAACGACGCCTTTAATACAAAATTTAATTACAAATTGATAAATAATTCCTTCACTATTATATAAGAATCATGAAGCATAAAAAATGTCATAACTATTAGATGTTATCAAGTTCTTTTCATCTGACAATAAGAGGCTGAATCTTTTCATTATAAATAATATTTGGTAATAATTAAAAAATACAGACTATAAAATTCATAAAGTAAGACATAACGTAATATTTAAATATAAAAAAATATAAAAGCCTATTAGTTGTAGTATAGTGGGGCATTCTGAAAATCTATAATGAAAGCTGTTGACAATTAATTGCACAGTTAATTTGCATAAAAATAGCATGTGGAAACTAATCTTTTTGAACGATGGAAAGAACAGGAAATATTCTTCAGAAAAACACATTTATTTTTTAAAAATGACAAAAAATATTTAATTTATGTTTATTTTTCATTTGGTGACATTTTTCTCTGCTTAGCATTTTGTAAACTTTTTTTTGTTTAGGTATGCTATAAACGTTAAGCGTTTTGCTTCATACATTAAAAAATTAAAAAAAATATTAAGGTAGGATGCACCATAATATTCCTAAATAGCTAGTTTTTCGTAGATTCAATGAAGATATCGATTAGAATTAGAGATAAAAAAGTACAATTTCCAAAATTTCATAAAATCCAAAATGATATTTATCCAAATATGTCTCAAAATGAATTAAACAGACTTTTGTCAGGAGAGCAGACTGAAATATAGATATACTATATTCTTTTAGCTTTGAGCATACTAAGCATTATCATGCATTAAAAATGCGGCATTATAATGCTTTAAAAAAGATAATAGCAGTAACTTCAGTTTAAATTACAATAAATGGTATCAGTACTTTTTTGTATATCTTTGTTCCATCAAACTGTCATTTTGAATCCAAAACTGCCAACAGCCATTTCGAGATATCCAAGTTCATATATCTATATGCGTTGATTCCAGCCCATCCTATCAATCTACCTCACCTCATTTGTTGAACAATCTATCTCATTTGTTTTGGGATCTTCCTCGAATGAATATGAAATTATTTCAAGCACTATTTAGAAATCTCGATCTCCAGTGCCCCAATATTTGGTCACAACAGTACATTGAAGATGAATATGCACAGAAACTACAATGATGAAGTCTATATTTTAGAGATTTGACGTAAAACCTTCACTTAGCTTCGGGAAAAAAAAACTAGCATATACAGCATTAACTGTTTTATCACAAGGTATTCTTATAAGAAACTCTATATTTGTTATCATTTGCCATGGTAAAACGTTAACAATCTTATCTTTTCAATATTTAACATTTACTTATTTTTAAATCGATTAATCTGATTTGAAAATGTATAATGAATGCTGTTAATGAGATACTCTCATTAACAGCATTCATTATACATTTGATCACACTCAAAATACCCCAATAGTAAGCCAAGACACGGATTACCGTAAATCACATTGTCATGATATTTTCAAAAGATATATATTGTCTCAAAACAGAAATTAAACAATTAAATATTCTTTGCAAGTAATATTCTGAACATATTTCTATCTTGAATATTGTTTCGATCATAAAAATTCCGATGATGGGTAACAGCTCTATACTTTCCTTAATCAGCTCTATACTCTCCTATTTTTATCATTTAAGAATGGTGGCAATGCTACAAGTGAAGTAACTTTTCGGCCATTCTTAAGTTGCATTTTTTTATTTACGTAATTGTGGGTAAATTCTTCCGGAAAAATGACACATTGACTAATCAAATATTTCTTATCTTTCTGTTGGGTAGACATATTTTGTTATTACTTTATCTAGAATAAGGAAGCCTTATCTCATCTTTTATCAGATACAGTTTCTTGAGTATTACCTAAACATTTCATGAGAAAAGGATAAAGCGTGTTTCAGCAGAGAAAGATATATACGTTTTTTATATTTTGGGAAAAATTATTACCTATGTTTCAAAAATATATACAGGTTAAAATTTCACTAAATTATTCCTTAATTATGAGAGCTCAGTAAAAAATCTAATGTTTTTAATATAACTCAAAAATGAAAAGAAAAAAAAATGTTTTAAAGATACAATGAAAATATTAATGGTAATATTGCTAAATAACATTTTACCATTATTAGATGACTTTGTATTTATGGTAGAATACAAATTATATTACTCGGTTTTAAAACCAGTTCTTGTAATTTTCTGGCCAGTAAAAGCGCATTGAAGTTTTTCAATTATGATCTCTCTTATTTACCTGAATGATTTTTAATAAAATAGTAGAAAAGATAATATATTTTAGTATGATATACTTTTATTTATAGTTAACAAATATTTTTTTATTAAATTTATTTATAAGACATTACGTTAGTCTAAAGAAAACTTATAAAATGTTTTGATTTGTTTCATTGAGATATCTTAATTTTGAAAAAATTGATTTATTATTCCTGTTGTGTAGTCATTATTTATTTTTGCACATTCAAATACATTAAATACACCTTTTGCACATTTAAATATATAAATTATTACAAAAAGTCTTATACACTTAGGCGTCGCAGGTGGGCAGCATACTCGCGATGTGAATTTGAGGCTGTAAATGTCCGCTGCGTGAAAAGAAACCATCACTTGAAACCCCTGTCGGGCCGCGAAAACACAACCATTCCAGCAGTAGCGGACGAGTTTATGCATAGCCTGACCAATGATATGGCCATAAACCTCCGTAAAGACAGTCGATTTATTACCAGAATATGCCGGATGGTGTAATAGAATGGTGCATCCCAGTTAAGTTCACAACCTAACAAATATGCACCATTTCCCTTTTTTCATTGAAAAATCCAAATCACCGAATAAAGCTGGGTCGCAAAGTGACGCCCTCGCAAAGAACGTCATCATTACAATTACCGGTTGTGATCATGTGTCCTCTTAAGCGACTTAGTTGCAGTGTATTCACATGTAGCTAGAGAGAAGCAGAAAACTTTTAACCCTCACCCCGAGCAGTTTTGCAATTTTACTGCTCTTGCAGGTCCACCCATTGAAGATATCTTCTGACAAATGGTGGTTGGTGGATTTATTTCCACCAGAAAAGTCCGAGGTGAATAACTTCTCCAACGTATCTCCGATGAATTGGCTGTGGTGGTCTTGGCTAATATAGATATTTCCTGCAGAGCAATAAAATAGTTCATACATTCACTTGACAATGGTATCTAAACGCTAAACTCTGTACTTGCCAACGAAAGGCAATGATTCTTTCCGCTTTGATAATAATTCTTGTAATTTGGAGCAAAACTCACGTGCACTCGATGGTTGAGTTTGGACACAACATATTGGTTAGTACATTAGTATCTATGAAACCCTTTCTGTTGCCAGCTAAATACATTGGATTAGTTTTACTTCCTATTGGACGAAATCGTTATGAGAGTCTTTCTAAATTCAAGAAACCAAATCTTATGCATTTATGAGAATAATACCGAATTTTCGAATTATATTCAAAAAATAAAAAGGTAGTGAATTATTATTCTACAGTTAATCATAAGAAAGATTGCCTACCCTGATACACGTATAATGAATTTATTCTGATTGTCTTTATACTCTATCATAGGATTGCACCATAAAACAAGTTATTTAATATTATATGTTCTATAACTAATTTTAGATAATATTTATTTATTTCATGGTTTACTTTGTCATGTGTACTGAGGTTGTCTAAAATAAAAGAAACCCCTTACAAAAGTAAGTGTTTTACTCTTAATGTGGTGTGGGATTACCTTTATCTTCTGAGAATACTTGAATCTTCCTTGAAATGAACGTATAAAGTTCTGAATGGAGTTAATAAGTTGTATAATTAAGTATCCTCATGATAAATTCTTCTAATATCAGGAAAGACGTACACATATATAGCAAAGCAAGCCAGTACTAGCCCGTCACCATGCACCATCTAATTTTAAATCATAGTCAGGTGACGAAGTCACAACTGAGCTGGAATCTTTCTCTCCGCATTCACGCTGTAACAGCAAAAAGAAATTTGGACGCCTCAGATTAACATCGATACGTCCCAAAACTAGTGTCTCGATGTAGAGTCCTGTAAGTCGGCTCCAGATAGGATTTCTAACGCATGCGCAAATGAAGGAAGCGATTGCTATTATTTAGCTGTATACAATATCTAAATATTACTTAGATTTAGTTATTACAGATTTTTTTATGTCTCTGTCTAATTTGAAAGGAAGTTTGCTAGTCAATTTGGTCATTTATGTTTCCTATTTTTTGTGATTGCAAAAATAGATTATAAAAAAGAATGATGATTGTAAATCTCACATTTCCATCTGATTTTTGTATTTTAATAAAGATATCTAGAAGAAGGGAATAAAACCTCGAGACAATATGTATGTAAACACATATTATGAGCGCATTGATACCATTAATAATTCCAACATGTTTAATAAGAAGAGTCATTTGCTAACCAGATAGATTTATTTCATTATTAACATCGCCAAGTCACTGAATCTCAGCCAAAATCTGTTACCTAGTGCACATGCGTTAAAATTCTCATCTAGAGCCAACTTTCTCAGCTCTATCTCGAGAAACTATCGTTCCATAGCCTCAGAGAAAGATGAGAGAATGACCTTCCTAATCACTACCCATTATAAGTGATGCTTCATTTAACTGATCTTATGAGAAGCGGCGTGAAGCTACTGAGTAGCTGAAGCTCACAGGAAAACCACAAGAGGGAGGATGAGGATAGCTGGATACCACTCTTTCTTCCAATATAGTTAACAGAAATTCTATGATGTTTATGTGGAGTGATGGAGAAGGCCATGGAAGGAATACAATTGAGTTCTCATGCTCCCCAAACCATGATTGAACAGTTCGACTACGGTGAGTTGGGGAATTATCATTTTGGAAAATACAATCTCAAGATGGAAACAATACCAGTGTTGTAGAATGGTATTGGTTGGATAAAGAGCGACATTAATATCTGGCAATGTAAGGTAATATGGGGACCGACTCCAAACTAGAATATGAGGGCTGCAAATTGTTATGGGATTATTTCCATGTTTCTCTCTAGGATGGCAGAGTCTGGTTTGTATCCTTCTGAAGCGGTTCGTTACCATCCCGAGATGGAGAATAGAAAGAAACTAGATTTATCGGGGAAAAATATTTTCTTTAACCTGCAATCTATTTTTTATGATCCTTGCACCACTGTACGTACTCAAGGTACATCTGTCACAAGAGGTTTTACAGTCACAACTTTGCGTAAAATATTTTACTTATGGAATTTAATTCAAACCATGGGGGTTAATTTATTTTATCATTTATAACCCTTCTTAATATCCATCAGCCTCTCATAGTGAGTTTTATATTTTTTACAGTTCAGTCTTGCTGATGTAGTTTTGCTATGATTATTGCATGTGCTATCATAATCTTTGATACAATGTGTATTGATACCCCCAGTAGCTGTGTGATTATAGTTACCGATGCATGGTCCAGACGTGCTTCTTCTATCTTTCCTCTCAAGAATTTTGATGCGTCTATTATTTAAAAAAAAATTCACAGAAACAAAATTTAGCAAACAATGATACACAATATATTCCCACACGGATCTTTAGATTGTAAGCAACACATCAAGATAAAAAAGTGGCAGTTACGCTTTTATAATTTAGTCCTATACTATTATCATAGATAGATCAGATATAGAAATTCCTGTTTTAAGTGGTTTTTCCATTATTTTGTTACAATCCATTGGTTTTTATAATAACAGTTTTTCCACTATTATTAAAATGCTTTACTGTATGACCCACTTTTATTAGGATAGCATATCTAACTGTTTTATTGAAATTAAGAAAATAATGAATTGGAAAATTATCTTCATACATATAATGCATTTAAAGCCATGGTCGATAATCCAGTTTGTTAATTTTAGTATAGAAAGATGAATGAATATTTTCCATACTTCCAATTTTATTTATGGTATTTGTCTTTCAAAATAGAATCTTTTAAAGCATGTAAAATTGTTTGGAAACCCCATTCCTATTAAAAATACAGCAGTTTCCTGTTCTTTTATCTAACCAAAAGAAATATTTTCAGTAGTTTCTAAGAAATATTATAAGATGTTTCTTTTACAAATATATAATAAAAATAAATTCCTTTGCAGATCCGCAGCCCATTTTATATTTATCAAATGTTCATCGTTGTGGTTTGGATGATTCAAGTTTATTATCAATTTGCTCTGTGTATTGTTCTCTTATCCTTCATTTCCATCACTGCTACAGTATGGGAAACTCGAAAGGTAAAACTATTCATTATATGCGTAGTTTTAAATTTATTGTAAAATTATCCTATTTTTTCACGGTTATTTTTCTTTCATTATAGCAAAGTAGAGCATTGAGAGAGGCAGTCAAAACGGACGCAGTTGTTTCTGTTTTAAGGGATGGAAAAGGTTAGTCATGGGATTTAAAGTTTAAAAAAGATGTCATTATTTTATATTTTATAAATTAATTTTTAATAATTAAATAATTCTTAATCAATTAGTTGTTAAGTTAAGAAGCTATCACTTACTTTTTTTAATATTTAATGTTTTGGGAATTATACTTTTTGTGTTATAATGTGACTTTTACTCCTTATTAATACTTTTACATAAAGGTTTAACTATTTTTTTGTTAACAATCAAACTACAAACTCTAGCTAATACTTTTAAAATAAATTTTGTGTAGATTGTCATCATACTGTACAATTTATGGTAAGAAAAATACTCTTTGCATTATATAACTAATAATACATTTTATAAATTATTCTAAATAATTTTAATCCTTCTGTAGAAAGATTACTAATAAAATTCACTTTTATATGATGATAGTTAATAGAATTTATGATATTAATAAAGATGCAAGTAAATAATAATATATAAATATAATTGTAAAATTTTATTATAGCGGTTCAAAAATCTTCTGATGAATTGGTACCCGGTGACGTCATTCTTTTACCAGAGACACAATTTGTTATGGTTTGTGATGCAGTGCTTTTATCCGGTAACTGTGTAGTTAATGAAAGTATGTTAACTGGTAAGTGGTTGTAAATCTGAAAAATGAATCAACTTAATCTTGAGAATTACTGTTTTTCATAGAATGTAGTTTAGTTTAATAAGTATCAGCATCAAACACATTCCATTAATAGAAAAATTTGAATTAAATGTTATACACGTTAGCTAATTAAAACAAAGTTTAAAGTTGTACAATTATCAAAGAATGACATTTGATACATTTATAATTACCATCCATAAGTATATATGTAATTTATAATATGTATTTATATAATCGATGCATAATATGAGTTGTGTTTCTTATTCTCATATTATTTGGTTTAATAACGCTGCATGTAGTATTAGTTTCGAAAAATATTTATTTCACTTAATTATATTAATCTGAATAAAAATATCTCGTGGTATCCTTTACAATTATACAGCAGATTTTGTTAGAATTTTATTTAAAAGATAATATATAACTTACATTGATAATAGAAGTTTTTCATTTTGTTTTATCAATTCAGGGTAGCATTTATTAAAATATTATTTTATTTTTCTAGTTGCACAAATAATGAACTTTATAACATATTAGCTCAAAATTTATTTGGTATTAAAATTAATTTTATATTTTTGTAACATTTTCCCATCATACAAACACACACACATATTTTTATAATTTTTTTTATCTACTAAATCCTCGTTTTTTCTTTAAATAGAAATTTGTCTCTATTTTCGATCTAGCTCTCATACTGTAAATCCGATATAACTTCTTTGATGCTACAGATGTCTGAAACCCCTTTTCCCATATACATGTAAATTTCAAGTATGATTTTACATTAAAATTATATGATATTATACATGTAAAATTATATGAATTACATGATATTACATCTTTTCCCATATACATGTAAATTTCAAGTATGATACATTCAGAATGCTATGAATTCATGTCTCATTTTACGTTTTTTAATTTACAGAAATGAAACATTGAAAATTTTATTCCGAGTTCAGGATTTAAGCTTAAATTTGTGGTATCCATCTTAGTTTGAAATTTTCATCATTTATACAAATAATTTTCACACACAATTGCCTTTCCACTGTCTCATAGAATCCATTTTATCTCCTGGAATAAAACTGCCTAGTTGTTTAAAGGCTGTTTTAAAATTCTTATTTCGTATTCGGTATTTCGCATGATGAAATGTCCTCGTCTGTTACAGTGAGTTATTATTCAAACATCACACGGGAGAAAATATGCAGAGTTTCCTCATTCTCGGCCTTACGAATTGCTCAGATACATTTGCTAAATGTAAGCAGAAAAAGGTACATATGAAAACTGCTTTATTTTTAGGGTCCCCCAAGAACTATTTTACTATTTACTATTTGAATTATAATTTAATTCACTTCATAACTTGCCAGGTTTTTTAACTCTTTATATTAAAAACTGAAATATAACTTGATATTTTATTTCAACTAGTTTAGGTAAGTACTCTTAAATAAAAGTCTTATATGTTTTGAATTCTTTCCGATGGACAAGTACTATTTTTCAAAGTAATAGATAAAAGCTAAAATTCCTAATAAAACACACTTCTCCATTTTTCATTGCCAAAAATTGTTATTTTTAGGTGAGAGCACACCCATCACCAAAGTACCAGTGCCAAACGACATTAGCACCCATTATGATCCTTTCAACAATAAAAGAAATACTCTTTTCTGTGGTACTGAAGTGCTACACAGTAGAAATGCTGATGGTTCAGGAGTAAAAGCTGTTGTTTATCGGACAGGTAAAATTTTACTGCATAAATTTTGAAAATCGTTATTTGTTGTTCCTTTTTCACGCCAAAAAGTACTTTATAAAGCCTGTGACGAATAATTCAAGTTTGACTAAATTGTAATAATATATTTTATAATATATTTGATTGTATCTCTTGAAAAAAAAGTTACAAATAATGTAATCTTTATGTTAGAAGTTTTGTCATTGATAATTAATAAACCCACTGAAAAATAACAGAAATTTTTTTTAAAAGAAACTTCTTACAAAAATAAAATATTCTTAAATGTATCAATCAATACAACTTTATAATATTGATTGTAATACACTGTTATATATTCTATGCAGTCAAAAGCAAGAGATTATAGTAAAAATTTAAATTTTAGTCTATCTAATTCAAAACTATAGTTTTGATGTGATAATGACATCAGATGACGTATAATAATGACAGTTTTTTTTGACTTATTTAAATAAAACATATTCCTTACCTAGCAATTGATAAGTTTCTGTGTATCTAATTTATTTCAATGCAGTATTTTCTGAAATAAAATACTCCTATCAATATAATTAAAAACAAACATAACGAAAATATACATTTAGGGTTTGAAGAAATGTAATTTTTTCTTAATTCAAATTCAATACCAGGCTTTAGTTTTATGACTGCTTGAAATTTCCAAGACTTTTCTTTTAGTGGGAAATTTAAGAATAAAAGTAATTTAATATACATTTTTTTAAAATTTTTGTCACGTAAAATATACAGTATCATATTTAAATATTAAAATGTAGTTTGGAACTTTACACTTGTTTAATAATAGAGCAGTTTTGAATTGAACACGAAAGCATCGTTATATTAGTTTAATTTAATAAACATTTTAGCAATGACAAAATGATGACCTATTTTTCATATGAATGACTGGTATTAGAGAAATTGTGGTGCAAATCTCTAAATTTTGAATTATTTAATAAATTCATTGATATTTACATTGAAAATTTGGATGTTAATTTAAGTAGTCAGTTTGCATTGTACTTAACTGAGTTTCAATTTATAAGCATTAAGTTATATTTTTAAAACAAATTTCTTGAATAATAATAAACCTATTTTTGTGAAAACGTTAACTTTGGACTTAAAACATACAGTAAAGATAAATTTTCTAATTAAATATTTTAAAAAAAATTTCAGTATTGAATTTAAATAAGTACAGAGAATATAACTTTCTCTAAAATACAAATTTACGAAACCCAACACTTTTTTATCTTTAAATCCTTATGTATTTAACTTTAAGGAAAAATTTATAAAGTTACTCCTAATTGTTCATAAAAATAAATTTTTTTTTATTTTGGCATTTTGGTTATGCATATAATCTACGATGTTTTACAATAATTGAAATTTAATTCTATATTTAGCAAAAAAAAAATTAATTAAAAAAAATATGTGAGAGAAAATGAAATATTTTCTGCTATTTTTTTATTAAACCTTTACGCAAACATCCAAAACTATTAGACTTTAATGATATTAATCAATTGCAACAATGTAAATAATTAGTCTTTTGATCTCTGCACTTCAATTTTATCTATAATTATTTCCTGTACATATTCAGTTTTATGTATAACTCTATATTATATAATTATTTCTTATTATTGTAAAGTAAGTATATATTGAAGATGTTTTATTTATTTTAAAGCATTTTCCCTTTTCACTTAGGATTTTCAACAGCAAAAGGAGAGCTGGTTCGTGCAATTTTGTTTCCCAAACCAGTCAATTTCACACTCTATTCGGAATTATTTAAATGCATGATAATATTTTTTGTTTTAGGTAAGAAATATTGCTTTTTTAAAAAAATTGTGTACATGTCTATATTTGATTATAGAAAATAAATTACATGTTCTCTTTTTTCTCTGTTGTGCAGGAATTCCACCAATCATTTATACTTCAATTATTTGGGTTCATCTTGGTGTAAGTAAATAATAAACACTTGAAAATTTAAAAATTGCTCTTTTTTGTGCCTGTTTTATAATGTGAATAGTTTAAAGCCTATATCTTTATGAATATTGAGGCAAATAAAGCATTTTTTCCCACAATTGCGTTTGTAAAAATATTTTCTTACTATTACTTATATATTATTAAAAATTGAAACAATAACTATTGAATTTAAATTTTAAGGTTTAAGAAAAGTTAAGTATCCTAAATCCTAGTTAACACATTTTATGTATACAATTTCTTCAAATTTTAAATCTGAGAAATTGGTATTGAATGATATATTTTTAAAATTTCAAAATCAATTTATCCCTAATATAAAGTTTATATATATATATATATATATATATATATATATATATATATATATATATATATATATATATATATATATATATATATGCGATTTATAACAAGAAAATCTATTCTCGGAGAATTATTTAGGATATATGTTCAATCATTGTTCAAACAAAACGAGAGTGATTGAAATATAAAAATTTTAACACACTTTTACATCTGCTAATTTGTGTAAATTATATTGAAAGACAAGAAAATAAACGTTGTGAGAACAGCTTCAAAATCATTTAATGTGCTTTTCTATCCAAATTTAGTATGAAAAATAACCTGCGATTTTCAAAATTCAGAGAATATATAATTTTTAAGAAATCTTATATAGATTTTTAAACATTAAGCATATTGCATATATATATAGTTCAAATCTACTATTATACATAATATCAATATAAAAATTTCAGAAAAATAGAGAATTTCACAATTAATGGCTAATAAATCTAATTCTTAAAAATTTTTATTTGAAAATTTAGCGATTTTCGACTTAGTCTACTTTTTTTGTCATATTCATAGTAAATCTATTAAAAATTTGTCATTTTCATTATTTTTTTCAAATTATGTTTATTCTATTTATTTGTCTTGAGAAATTTTAGAAAAACAAATTTTATGATAAAAATTGGGAATTTTCAATAGCATAAATCCATTGAACATTTCCATTTTTCTAATTTTTTGAAATTATGTTTAATCTCTATTTTTGTTTCACAAGAGACGTAAATTAAAATTCTCTCTATTTTTCCTTGTTCATTATATAATGTGAATTCCTTGTTGTATGATTCATATTTTCAGGCTTATACTAAAGACACAATCATTATCGTCGTGGATGTACTTACATTCCTGGTTCCTCCTGTTTTGCCGGCAGTACTTACTAGCATTAATGCGCATGCTCAAAGAAGATTAAGGAAGCATGGAATATTTTGCCTCAATTCTCGTTATATTAATTTCTGTGGTGCCTTAGATGTTGTGTGCTTTGATAAGGTGGGTATCTTATTCATTATCTTATAATTTCTTGACTAATTTTTTACGAAGGTATTTATTGTTATTGAAAATAAACGCATACAATGTACTTATAATTTGAGAATGATGCAAATATTGATATGTTTTTTTGAAATAATGTAATATAAAACACATTCCTTAACGATATTTGTGTGTGTGTGTAATTATTTTATATATCTTCCCAAATACAAGATATACTTCACACTGAATTTTTCTATTTCTTTGCATATATATATATATATATATATATATATATATATATATATATATATATATATATATATATATATATATATAAATGTGAGGTTCGGACTGGGCAAGGTCGGTTATTTTCATCGTTTCAGTGGGTCGATAAAATTGAATACCACAAGCATGCTTGGGAACTAAATATTGGGAATTTACATTAGGCTGACCACCAAATTGGGACGTACATTTTGCAACCAGGACAGTGGTTCATGAAAACAGAAATGGATTCAATAGGCCTTTATCTGCACATGAGCAGTTGTGCCACTGAGTAGTATTAGGATGTGTAGTAACTTTATATAATATATGTAGTAGGAATGAGAATAGTAGTATAAAAATATTTAAATATTTATATATATATAAATATTTAAGTTTTTTTTATTTTTTTAATCTAATTTACTACTTTTATATCACAAAAATTACTTTTAGCAATTAGAAAACGAACCTTGTCATACAATCTCTTCATAGTTCCATTTTGTGAGGATTATAGCTTATTTTGATTTCTAATCATATTCTGAAGATATCCTTTTTCATTTATTAGATTTAATTAGGAAAATTTGTGATTGAATTCTCTAAAGTAATGATCTAAATGATGATGTTGTGCTTATGACACACAAATTGTGAGAGTGAGAATTTAATATTTTTTCGAACGAACCAATAAGGAAATAAAATAAAATACGAACATGAGTTTACAGAATCTCATTTCAAGATTTCGCCTCTGAGACTGGGAAATTAACTATGATTTCCAATTGTCTACAAGGACACAAATCACCGCCTCATTAAAAAACTTTTAATAGTTTCTCGGTGATTTTTATTCGTCATTCACATGTTTTTTTTATATTAAAATGACTGGATTTAAATATTTTTAAGATTTTTTCGATGATTATAAAATAATTTTTTGGTTATAATTCTTTAAAATTGTAATTATTAAGATACACACTTCTGAAATGTTGTCAAATTAATTGTTTGTTATGTCTCACATTTTTTTAAAATGGATTAAGTGAATAAATACACTCATGTTCATAAATTAAGGATAGTTCAGAATCACACAGAAATTGAGCTCTAAAATAAAAATTTCACATGTAAAATTATCACACACATCTTGAAAAATAATATGCAAATTTCAAGAAACCACCAGATGGCGCCAATAGTACGTCATAATGACGAGAGTGTAAGAGAGGGATATATAAGGAATGGTTGCAAGGATGTAAAATTGTTCACAAGCGCTTTAAAAGCCTTTCAATGCAATAACTGCATAGTTATGGCAAAAAGGAAGCATTTGGCTGATGTTTTGCGTGGTATAATTATCGGACGTCTGGAATGTGGATGTACCCAGCTGGAAGTATCCGAGGAACTTGGAATCGCCCATAGTGTCATTTCCAGGCTTTGGCAATGGTTTCAAGATGATGGTAATGTGAGTAAACGTTATAGCACATATTGCCCCCGAGTTACAACGCCGAATGAGGACCGGTATTTGGCAGTTACTGCCAAAAGAAACAGACGCAGCACAGTATCAGACTTGTCTCGTCAGCTCTCTTCAGATACCAGTACGATAGTTTCAATGCAAACCGTGTACAGACACTTAGGCACATTGGTCTATATGCTCGTAGGCCTGTCAGAAGTGGTCCACTAACCGAAACACACTGTGGCCTGTGGTTAGCCTGGAGTAGAGAGCTTTCAGTCTGATTCTCGCCGGACTTTCACATGGAGAGGGCCAGGTACCCGTTACCACCAAGAGAACACCATTGAGCGACACAGTTGCAGGATTGCTCGTTTGGGGAGGAATTATTCTGAGTTTAAGAACTAACCTGCATGTTCAGAATGTAACCATGACAGGCCACATCTATCGGGATGCCATTCAGGAACAACATGTAGGTTGGTTTCGGGGCGCCATGGGTGCAAAACTTCTGTTTATGGAAGACAACGCTCGTCCTCACTGTGCAAACATTGTAGATGAATCGGAGGATATCACCCGTATGGACTGGCCAGCATACTCACCGGACAATAGAGCAGAGTGTGGGACATGCTTGGCCGACGAATTGCAGCCCGTCAACCCTTTCCCACATGTCTACCGGAATTTCGGAGAGCATTGTTTGATGAGTGGTGTAATATTCTCCAAGATCAGATCCATAATTTGATACTCAGCATGCCTAGGGGTTTTACGGCCTGAATTGCATCGTCTGGGGGGCATACTATGTATTAACCATTTAATGATGTCAAACATATAGCATATTTTTTGCTGTTTACCTTTTGTTTAATAAATAGACTTTACAAATAAGTCCCATTTGTTTTGCTTCTATCTCTTTCTTTACCTGAACTTGGATTATCCTTAATTTATGGACACGAGTGTAGTTGCAGTAGTCTTATAATGTAGGAAAGTAAGTTTCTTCTATCCGCATATATGAAGCTATTACCAAAAGTAGTTAGTATTTAGAAGTTTAGAGTTATAATCTCTGTAGAAAGCTTTATGTTCTTATTTTTCTTTGAAGTTACGGTATATATAGTTAAAATATGTTATAAACTATTGAGATTTCGCACTGTATATTGTTTTTGTATTCTAAATATTTCAAGTGTTGGTCGTCAATAAAATGGTTAACGAATTAGGAGAAATAATAAAATTAATTTATATCGATGATTTTTAATAACATAGATTGTGCGAAGAAAAATATTTTTCGCATTTAATTGGATGAACCATGAACAAGGTTCATGCAACTAAATGACTTTTAAAATGAAACCGAATGTAATTATAAAGTATGACTAGAAAAAAATGAAAAGCTTTTTTCTAATCACTGCAAACCATGAGTAATTAAAACAGCTTTACACGATACAAATCTAGTAATGAAAATGTTTGTCAGATGTTATCATTGGTGAACCATTAAAATCTTTAATTAATAGTTTTGGAAGGTATTTCCTTTAATATAAAGTACATGTTTAAGAGACTTGTGGCTTATAAAATCTTTCAACATATTTATCAGTGGAAAAATTAAATAGCAAAGACTATTTGTCCTAGAGTTCATATTAGTTGAAATAAAATGCTAAGAAATTATTTTTTCAACAATGTTCATAAATAAATTTTTTGCCAAATTGACAATGCATATTGAGAAACATCACAACTATATACATATTAATGTGAAACTGCATTTTTATTTATTGCAGTAAAAATTAAAAATGGTCATTTTAATATTTTTGCTTCAGTATTTTTTAATTTTTTATTTTATTTCACATGGTTAGAGCATTATGACTGAATTCTGTATTTAAATTTTCATTGTAACTCCTGCTTAGAAATTTTATATTCAAGGTATTGGTTTGGTTGGTAAAGGAACACATATTGCATATTTAGAATGATCAGGAAAGAATCAGTTTTGTGCGTTATCTTGTTGAAGAAAGTATTTGACTACATAGATAGAATATATCATAAATCTTATAGTAGTTATTCTGCCTATCTATATACAGCGGGTATGCAAACAAGTAGTGACTTTATTGTATTCTTGTTGGCACATTATACCATGTAGTTAAATACAAGTAGTTTGTTTGTTGTAATAGTTCGTTTGATTTTGTTAATGTAAATTGACAATTCTTTCTCCTTGTTATTATCAGATATGGACATAGTCATCATAATGGCAGATAAAAAAGGATGTACCTAAATATCCCTTTTTATCCGTCATCATGATGACTATGTACATAAGATACCATGATGATAACTATGTCCATAATAAAAAGATATATAAAAAGGGATATTAAAAAAGTATCCTACTAGCTACTATTTCCTTCATATTTGTTTCCTACATTGATTTAGGAACCACTTTCTTACATTAAAAAGCGAAGCTTTATTGTGCTGATGATCTGTGGAGCCCTATAGGGTCCTCTTCTATGCAGATTCTTACTTATCATGTGCACAAATAAATTTTTTATTTACTTTATTTGATTGCCCAAGTCCATAAGATCCAGAAAATAATAAGTATGTCTTCTTAAAATTTATTGCCTCGTATCTAGTGAGATTTTGCATATTTTAAGAATAAATTTTCTCGGTTTATCAAGGCTTATATTCGCCTTACAGGTATGGAATCTCTATCGGTACAATAAATAATGAACCGGAATCATAAACCGTAGTTTCGTTATTCCCTAATACTAACGTATAATTTTAAATTGTGGTAAGGCATTTTTGACATTAACTTTGTGCATACAAAATCGTTCAACTGAGATTTTTAGATACGAAATCCATAATGTTATCACAACTTTCATTGCATATGTAAATAGAGTTAATGTAGATAGGATTACAAATGTAGATGTTGTTTATGTAGATAGGATTGCATATGCAGATAGTGTTAATGTAGATAAATAATATGTAGAACTGATTGCGTTCAATGTAGGTAGTGATCTACATTGAACGCAATTAGTTGACAGCTAATTATCTGAATATTCAAATGTGTTGTATTTGCATATAAATTCGATTTCATTTTTATTATGCCTTCATGATAGGATAATTCTGATGATTTGCAGTAAAGCTGCAATTATATTCATATTAACATGCTAAATCTATTTTTGGTTCTTGAGAATGATCTGCTTAGATTTCTTTGCAAAATTTTATAATAAGTCAATACCAATAATGTTATTTTTCTCAGACAGGAACTCTGACAGAAGACAGTTTGGACATATCTGGTGTAGTACCCATTGATGATGGCCGGTAAGCTGCATACTCCATCAGCTCATTAATTGCTAATGTAATGGAAGTAACTATAATGTCTGAACTGTATATTTTAATTAGGTTTGAGAGAGCGGTCAAGCACTTGAATCACCTTCCCAACAGTCCTTTGATGAAAGCTATGGCCACTTGCCATTCGCTCACGAAAGTGGATGGGAAACTCTTAGGTCACACTTTGGATGTCAAAATATTTGAAGCCATTGGATGGGTAAGAAATACTTTTTTTGTCTTATGCATCTAAGATGTATTATTTTTTTACATTTTCATTTAGAATTACATTGTTGTTTATAAACAAAGACATCAGTTTTAAGTGTTCAATGTAAATAAAGAATTAGCATAGAAAAAAAGTAATAAAAATATTGATTTTCGAGATTCCACTACCTGCTATCACTACATCGAAGATAATTTCTTCAGAATTCTTATAATTATCATTAAAATTAAAATAAATATGAAAATTTATTTTATTTTAAATAAAAGCATGTGATTTAAAATTAAGAGATCTGAGTTTCATTCTCAAATTCATTTGATTAGTTATGGATTAAAAATATTTTTCATCAGCGTATAATTTAGTTTTATGAATAAAAAGTTATTCATTGCTACTAGTCAGTAAGATCAATTTCAGTTTTAGAAAATAGAATTTTATTACATTTTATTGTCTAAGCAACATTTTACTGAAATATATTTTATAAGTCCAATGTTTGAAGATATATTTTCTAAAGCATTGATTTTATACATTTGAGCGTTGAATTTCTAGTTTTTCATCAAAATATGCAAAAAAATTTTTACTACTGATTTAGAAGTTTTTTAAATAAACTTTATCTAATAAAAAACGCTTGAATTTTTCTAGATAAAAGTAAAGGTTTCTTTGATGTAGTACGTTTCTTCGAAATTCAATAGAAAATTTTCAAAAATAGATGGAAGATAAATGATAAGTACTTTGGCTATCAGTTTAAAAATTCGGTGATTTAGCTTTTATTTCGGGTATAGATGTTTCTAATGACTTGTGTGTGGAATCAACTTTAAAATATAAGTTTCGTAAAATTAGCTCCCGCGTGTGCACAAAATTACAATGGAAAAGAAACCAAATCTCAGTTTTCATAAATTCTTTTTTCTATGATAAACGATTAAAAAAGCGGAAATAATTATATACTGCTTTTTTAAATTATTTTTTAAGTCCTGCATTTGTTTTGGATAACTAAGCTTTTATTTAAAAACGTTTTTATAGGATTTAGAAGAGCCAAACTTTGGTGATCAAGTACCTTTTGAAAAGCTTCCCCCAAGAATTGTGTATCCTAAACCAAATGAATCGTCTCCATATCAGGTAAAATGTCGCATATGCATTCGATATTCTTTTTTGTTGTCAATGAATATTGAATAAACTATAAATGAAATGAGTTTACCCTTTTACATTCCTCATTATTAAAGTGCTATCATAAGTGACTATGTTTAATGTAAGGAAATCAAACATGCTCATTAACACTAGAAGTATGAGCATTAACTATCTGATAACAAATTTTAAGGCATAGCTTACAAAAACAATGAGGTATCGTGAATATTTTTCTAAACTCAATTTGATAGTCTTTTTGATATGCAAGAATCATCTTATTCAAGTGCTTGTTCTTTTATATACACAAAAAATTTATTAAATTGAACATAGAAAAATATTTGATACCTGATGTTTTGGTCAGAGCAATTTCTAAAATCTTGCCAAACAGTTTTTCTGTAAGTCAATATTTAAAGACAAATCTTTTTGTTACTTTGTTTTATAAATCAATTTTAATGAATTGCATTTCAGTTAGAAATAATAAATACGATGGTCATCTGTTAAGTAAGCTTCCCACACCTCCAAAATGACAGAAACGTAAAAGTACTTGTAGTGTAGATTGTGGGTGAGGCTACCATAAGTTGAAATTCCTAATTTTCAGATAGCTTATATTAAAATCGTTATGTTGGCTTTTATCCAGCTGACCGCGGACTGCAAGGAGCAACAATAAACGTTGAACATTACTGCGAAACTCTAAAGAAATTGTGAAAAGCCGTTGAGAGCATGAAGCGTGGGATGCTCAATACTGGTGTTTTATTCCTCCATTACAATTCTTGCCATCATACGGCAAGTTCCACAAAAATTAATTATAATTACTGGGAAAGTTTATTTGGGAAATGTTTGACCATCCACCCAATAGTACCGAGCTTGCTCCTACCGATTTCGATCTGTTCTTGCACCTGAAGAAATTCCTGCCACTATCCCACAGACGAAGACGTGCAGACAGCTGTGGCATGTTGATTTCATTATCAGGTGGCAGATTCTATGATATTGAAATACAAAAGCTTAACCCACGGTATACCAAGTGCTACCATTCCGATGATTCATATGTATGGATGTAATCGGAATGGTATTCCGATGGTTCATATGTAGAGAAGTATCTGAAATGTTGTAATTTTTGCAATACGCCTTTCTGGATAATTATGTTTTGATTTTCTTATGAGCTATGGGAAACTTACTTTCCTAATGACTCTCGTATATAGAGAAAACTTAGTCACATAATAATTTGCTACAAAATTATGAGAGCATAAAACTGCTCTCAAAATTTAGTTGCAACAACAACTAAATTATGAGAGTATAAAAAGATTTTCGCTGAAGAAAATAAAAAAAAATGTTTTATTAAATAATAATATTATGTAGTCTTACTGTGTAACTTAAACTTTATGAAATCAAGAGTAGAATAAATTTGATTGCATTCATTGGTAACTATTTGAAAATATAATTCTATCAACGTTTGCGTTTAACTGTAAGCATGCAATTTTAAATGCTACAGACAGTTATACTCTTCTCTCATGTCTAGCCAGCCTCTGCAATTGCGGTTGTGAGGCAGTTTCCTTTTGAGTCCTTGTTGAGGAGGATGAGCGTTGTTGCCAAGACTCAAGGGAGCAGGCACTTCGAGGTTTACATGAAAGGAGCTCCTGAGTTGGTTTGTTCACTTAGCAAACCAGAAACTGGTAAGATCCATTTTATTCTTAACTGTTATTCTGTAACGCTTATTTTAAAAAACGTAATTTATATCTGTAAAAGAAATATTAATCACATGAAACATAAATTGTAGTAGAATTATTGAATGAAAAGTCAGTATTGTATTATATAAAATATCCATGTATATATGTGATTCATTATCTTATGAATATTATATGAAACAATCAAATGGTTTCCTTATTTTATGTTATTGGCATTACAACTGCGTGCCAGTAATTAATGTATATTATGTTAGAAGAAATCTAGGTTTAGGTAAGCTGTAGAAATTCAAATATGCCTCATAAATTAGAAGAGTATCAAATAAAGCTAAATAATATCAAGAAGTCTTAAGCTGGTTTCATAATCGTTGAAAATTGGTCATGTAACTAAGTTGAAAATCAATAACGAGATTCTTAATGGTAGTTTGGAAAAATCTTGAAAAAGATTTTATAATGAAAATTGAACATGAATGGTTTAAAGAGAGGAAAACACTCTTAGTGAACATACAGATAAGTGTTTCCCCTTTTGATAACTTTCACTTAGTTATACTGGTTTTAATATACAAAATTTGATGTATCATATTATAATTTTTTAATTCATGCGTTTAATGATTGATTTATACTGAGTTCCATTTGATGCTAAATTTTAAAATATTTTAAATAAACACAACTTTTTATTTTCAAATACAGATTTAAACTATATTTTAAATGCTTATGAATATTATCTAAAAATAGTGAAATCAAGAATTTTTTATATTTTCTTTTTCTCATTATTTCTCGTGCTGTCTACTTATGTACTTTTTGTATGTTTAATATTATAATTTGTCTTAACAATGATATTTATTTGTTTTTCTTAACCGCTTTAAATATCACATTAATATATATATCAATCCATATTGAAAAACTATTTGAGAATATTTCAATGTATTTTGCTTCCATATATTAGCAGAAAAATATTTTTGTTTTTATAGTTTTATTGTTACTGTTTCATGCAAATATTTTTTATATTTTACTTATCTGAACATGATTTTAAAATGAAAAAAGTTTTGCACTGATCAAAAAACTTCTTATTAAGAGGTATAACGTTAATTTCACTCATATATTTACAAAAAGAAATTTTACTATAACACACTCTCTAATTTACACTTTAATCATTTATTTAATCTGTTTTTTGTGCAATCTAGATGAAATCTTTAAATGTAATAAACAGAAAAAAATGAAAATGTTATCTTTTAAATTAAAAAAAACTGCAATCATGCTCTAAACATTCACTGGCGATAATTCATTTTTCTATATTATAATAAAAGCTAATACAACATATTTTCATTTATATTGTAGAAATGGAGTTGGTGAATTAATGCCGTATTGTTGTAATTATAAATTGTACTAAGTAAAATGCACACACAAACTATTCCCAGACGATAAAAGAATTTTAATATTTTTAGTTTTGCATTTGACAAAGATTTTTAAAATTGTGCAATGGGTTGGTTAGGATGGTCTGAAATCTATACTAAAACACAAGTGGTGACATTAATTTTAAATCACTTTCTTGTGACAATGTTGATGTACGAGTTGATATCTTCTTCTTTATATTCATTTTTCTTACTATAACAAAGGAAGGATATTAAGCCAGAACTAATTAATTAAAATATTAAAATGAAAGTAATGATTATATAATTTTTTATTTTGCGTTAATACAAATCAAATCTACATGACTTAAATACAATATTTGATGAACAAGATTGTATTTTAACTACAGCGTTTTTCACGCTGCCAACATGATTTTCTAAACTGTTTTATCCTTATTCTAATTATTTAGAGAAATTAAAAATGTACCTCTATACAATTGCAGACATTTCAAACGTTTTGATATCGATTTCTTAAATTTTTTTTCAGTTCCAGAAAATTTCAAAGAAGTTTTGGAGTTCTACACAAGACAAGGTTTTAGGGTGATTGGAGTGGGAAATAAAATACTGGAAGATAATTTATCGTGGGATGATGTTCTCAAGAAACCCAGGTATTAATTTAGGAACAATGTAATTTATATTTTATAAGGGTATTAAATGGTATTAGAAACAACAAAGGCAATTCAATAATAGTATATAATAATAGTATAGTAATAATAATAGTATATAATAATAGTATATGTAGAAACAACTAAAAAGTAGTATATTGTTACTAATTTTCAGTTTACATAAAACAAATTTTTTAGTATAAAATATCTTTTTTTTAATTTTTAAATTTTCCAAATTTTGTATTTTATTCAAATTTGTAATTTAAAGAAATAAGAAATTGTATGTATTAAAAAGATATATACAGCTATAAGTGGAAATAAAAATTAATGAAACTGCCTTTTTATAAAAATTGCACCATTTATGGAATATTATTTAAGAATTTGTCAATTTTTCTATCATTTAATAGATTAAAATATGTAAACATCAATTACTAAATTTTGCATTTCATTTACTTGCCAACCAGCGAAATTTAAGTGAAACTACATTAATTTTTCAAAGATTTATCTCATTAATCACATAAAATAAGAAACTCAACATTCCTGTACTTTTTTATTGATAAAATGAAGATATTGATAAATGACTTATTTAATGAAGAGGAAGGTATTTTTAATAGCAGTTTTAAATGATTGATAATAAAAATTTTTGATAAAACAATTTTTCTGAATTTGTTGTTCCTTGCAAAATTCAATACAAAAATGCTTAATTTTTTAAAAAATTATATAAAAAGTGAGATGTAAAGTGAAAAAGTTATTTATTAACAAAATTTAAATTTTAAGTGGTTTTTCTTGCTTATACTTGCTGCCATAGTATTCAGGAATTATTTTCCAATAAATTGTTGAAAACAGATTTAGGAACATCTTCTTTAGGGAAGCGGGAATTTTTTCCGTGTCTACACTGACACAGAGATACTTTTTACCATACACCTGAGAATTTATCACATTTTCGCAAGAATGCTTAGACAGATATGCTTTTTTTCATCAAATAATTTTACACGTGAGAAAACAACAGGTAATATTTTTGAAGTTAATAACATTTATAATTATTTTACGATATTTTATAAAAATTATCGTAAAATGCTTTATATTCGAAAAAATTTTGGATTTGTAAATTGCCCTTTGTTTTCACCAAGCATGCATACCGGAAAGCAGTGGTGCAACTCCTCTGGGTATACCATGGCCTGGAGTAACAATTTGCCTCAATTTGTGGAAATACTAGTTTAAAATAAATAAAAGAATTTGAAAAAAACTTTCTTCGAGCATAAGAGAGAATTACTGAGAAATTCACGATTAAACAAATCAAAGCGATTGACAATATTTTAAAAATATTTTCGCATTGCTGAATTTTAAGTCTTAGTATAATTTATCATGTAGTAATGCAAGTTGGTTTTTGTGATATAAACTGTAAAAATAATAAGATAACTTTGAAAAAAGACTTATTTGTAATTCTGGAAAAAATTCAAACAAAATTTAATTGTACTGGCAGTTACATGTTTATCTTATTTGTTTTTTATAAAATGAAATTTTTGGCAAAAATTAAACGAAATTGGAAATAGTGAGTAAATTTTGCATAGAATTTTCAAAAAAATATTATAAATAAATAAAATATGTTAATAAATAAATAAAACATCATTTGAATTGTCAAGTTGTAGTACCAAGTTGAGTGTGAGATGTGAAAGGTGTTTTTGATATATTATAACAATGCTATTTGTTTATTATTTGCTTAAAATGTTAAAAGAAAAAAATAATAAGAGCGAGGAAAATATGCATAATATTAATGAAATGTTTATCAGAAAAATGTTTTACCATTAATCATTGAAATCATTAATAGGAATCTTAATCGCTTTTCTATATTTTTTTTTAAAAAAAAGTTTTCCTGTATGATTAATATTAAAATAGATGTTAAATTAATTTTTTTAATGTTTAATTCCTAGAGCATATGTTGTAAAACTGAGTAAAAGCATTCTATTAAATATTGTGAATAAGTATTGTACTTAAATAATAAGCATTTTATATTCTAAGAAAATAAATAAATTTACTAAATTAATTCATATAATTTAACTTTAAAAAATAATGATTGTTTTTATAATTTTATTTATTTATTTTTTTATTATAAAGAAACAAATTTTGAAATTAATTTAACTATACATATATTTATTTTTTTAATGTATTTTCTTTTTTTAATTAAATTGCAAGAATAATTTAATTATACCTTTTTTTAAAACCGAGAAATAGATGGCAGCACTAAATTACTTCAATGCAAATTTTTTTCTGTGCGTAAAAGATATAAAAAAGTGAGGAAAATGATTTGAGATATTTACAATAAATATAATAAAAAAAAATCAGACATTTAGATGATTTTTGAAGTTTGGCATAGTTATTTGAAACTTATATGAATATAGTGAAATCCAAGTTCATTTAAAATAGCAGAGTTTTGTAATTTGATTTAACAAAAATAAATTTTTTTAAGTCAAAACATAAAAAAAACTTTATTACATAAATTCAATATTTATAGGGGGTTATTACGATTAATTTTTTTGAACACTAAAAGAAAATCGTATTTTTTACTAAAATTAACATTATTAAAAAATGTGGAAAAAGATAAACTTTTAAAACACACAAATTTATATTAATGTATTGGGTATATGTAAAAGAAGACTCGAAATTTATTTTATATTATATACTTAAGATTAAAAAGGAAGCAATTGAGTTTCTCAATTAAAATTTAATTTAATGACTGGTATGTTTTCCCAACTATATTTGATATTTATAACATTATTTTTATTAAAATATTTTAATTATTCTTTAGTTCATTATTATATCGGTATCAATTATAATTTTCCTGTTTGTTAAAGTAATTTACTTGCTTCATTTTGAAACGATACATGTAAACACAATGAATAAACAAGTGCTTCAAATAAGCAGTAGTCAAGTAAAGATATAGAAGTACATTATTAATTCAAGAAAAATTGTTATAATGAAAATAAAATGTGATAAAAGTTGCTAACTCATAATGCACACATGGAAGAAATAATTACTTTCATAGAATTTAGACAACTGAGCTCTCCTGTATCAATACTCTTCAAGATTAAGTTTGAATGACAAAAACATATTGTCTGATATGTAAAAAAAATTGCTTCGTTTTTCAAAAGACTGATGAATAGGGAATGTGAATTTTTGCAGTTCAACTTTTTTAATTAGAAATACTAATTTTAGCTTTTGTACATAGATAGCCACATATATAAACATAATACATTTAATGATTGTATAGGTTAAATTAAGAGATCAAATATTTTCTTACTTAAGTATATAACAATGCGAAAAAAATTTCAGGCTGTACCAAATATCCAATAGATATGCTTATCATCATTAAAACCGTATTTTTATTGAGCTATGATCAAGTGCCGAATTCAAACCAAAATGGTAGAGAAATATTAAACCCAGCGTATATTTGACATTCATAAATCCATTGAGCAATAAATTTTATTTGAATTACCATATTTAAGCGAATCTAATGCGCATTACCATTTTAAAACTTTAAATAATAAAAAACTTGTTTATCGGCGAATGTAATGCGAATCAATGATATGAAGAATTTATTGAATTTTATTTTATACAACAATGGATTTGTGTACTTTAACTATCAATCAGTGGTATGATAATGTTATTTAAATTTAGATACCATACTTTATTCAACAATGGATTTATACATAAACTAGCAGAACATAGAATTAACCTATTAGTGGGCTATTGTTTTGTGAAACAATCATTATTAATTGCCACTACCGTATATACGGTACCTATCATAAAATATGAACATGAAATAAATCGTAACATTTCTATCTAGCTAACAGTTTCTACAGTCAGTAATTAATAGTAAACGTCTTTATTCACTAATGTTTTCATCACTGGAATCTTCGCAGCTCTCTACTTCAGAAGCAGATTCATTTCTTCTTTCCTCCTCTTCATCGTCATATTAGGCATCCCAGAGCACGTCATCTTCACTGCCATTCAATGAATTTAAAATGCAGCATTTCTTGAAAGATTTCACAATCATTGGTGCTTCGATGCTTTTCCAGGCAGCAGAAACCCAGTGTGCAACAATTTGCGGGTGCAGCACGCTTAATTTTTCCTGTCGGGGTCAATTCTGGTTTGGCACGCAAAACTATTTTTCGTACTCCACCTGAACGTACCCCTTAAAAGGTTTATTTATACTAACGTCCACAGGGGGTGTAACACAGACGTATTCCTCCAGGAATAATAACAAAATCACTGCCTAGTCTGTGCATCTTCTTTTTTAAGTCATCGGTGAGATGACCACGAAATGTGTCCAGACAAATCATTGATGGTGGATTGGAGAGCCCACTGGGATGGCGTTCCCATACATTTCGGAGCCAATCAAGCATTAATGATTCCGTCATCCACCCCTTTCTTGGTTTCGAATCAGGACATCCTCTGGGAACAGGTTTTCATTCTTAGGGTTTTTCGAGCATGTTTTCCGTTTGAAGATTAAAAAAGGGGGAAGTTTGTACCCGTCTGTTGTTATTGCCAACATCACTGTTACGCATTGTTTTTCACATTCAGAAGTTTTGATGATAACTTCCTTAGTCCCTTTCTCCGTAATGGTGCAGTTAACGAAGCATATCAAACCAATTTATCGTCTCGTCAACGTTGCCAATTTGCCGCATTGAAAAATTCTTTTCCTTCCGAAGTGTGATGACATACCGCTGAAATGTTAGTAGTTTTCCCTCAAACTCTGCAGGAAGCTTTTGGCATATTGTTGTACGGCGTCTTAGAGATAAGCCTATCCGCGGCTAGCCTTAAACTCTTGTTTCGGTATTCCAAGAACTTCAGCTTCCTCTTTTGCTTTATTTCTTATGGTGTCACTTGTCACAGAGGTTGTCCATTCTTCTTCCTTTCACGTACAAATCCCAAAACTTTTTCTTCAATTTTAGGGTGTCTTCCTTTGCGAGGGCCAGTGAATTTCTTTCTACTAGCTTTAGTTGCAAACAGTGCCAATTTCTGTTGCCGCCACAAGCGAACATTGCTTTCAGCTACGTTTAACTCTCTCCCTGCCTTTCAATTGCCATTTTTTTCAGCGTAAAGAATTACTTTACGTTTGAAAGTAGTGTCATATGACATTCTTCTTTGTTTGCCTTCCATTTCATGATTACGTACTCTGCAGTTAGTATCCTCTATGCAATAATGTGTCAACGATAAATTTAGTCGAGAAATGCACTAATTCATTGTTACGATTTAAATTTGGTTGACGTCATCGGTGAACTGCTGACCTTGCACTCGAATCTAATGCTCACCCTTTGGAATACTACATTTGGCCAAAAACGATGCGCATTAGATTCGCGTAAATACGGTAAGTAATAACAATTAAGATGAATTTCTCATCCATTTGGGCTTATAGAATCTCAAGCTACGAGAATCACAAGAAGAATTAATGAAATTAATCATTTCTCAAATATTAATGCAAAGAATATTTTTGAGTTTCGATGTTCTGAAAGGAATTGGCTTCAGCTCATTTGAGCATTACAGCTCCTGTTTTGCGATAGAATGATAATGCTTCACTGTTCTATAAGAAAACTGTTCTATTTATTGATAAAACCACTGTAATCTGCCAAAAAGAATTTCATTCACAGAAGAAGTGAGCAAAATGTGTGGTAAATGTGTGAAAGTAATTTATTGCTTCATTCTTTGCAAATACTCTCAATGGATATTTTTTTTTCAGTTATTTCTGAGTTCAATAAGCAATCACACATTTAGAAGTATTGAAAATTTCCGAACAATTTTGAAATAACTTTATGACTTCAGCTTTATATCTACATGTTATTTAGTAATAAATGAATACTTACATAATCAAATTGATGTTCTTCGGAATGATATTTTAAACTATAGTTGACAGTCGACTATTAAAGAATATTTCATGCAATATGTTTGAAATTCCTTTACTTATGTTACAATGTATTATTCATTTTAATCAAGTTTCTCATAACTCTGAAAGTAATTTATTGATTCATTTCTAGTGCTAATGTTTAAAAAGTTTTATTTATTTTACATATTTTTAGTAGTGTCACGTAAGTATTGTAATTATTTTATCATTCTTATTCCATCTTTGCTTAGTAACTAATATTATTGCAATGACATTTATTTATTTAGCATTTTATAAACATTCTTTTTATTTTGTTTCAGAGAAGAGTTAGAATGCGACTTACAATTTCAAGGCTTAGTGGTATTACAAAATAGGTTAAAGCCTGAAACTGTTCCTACTTTAAATATTTTAAAGTCTGCTGATATAAGAACGATAATGGTTACAGGTACAGTGAATTAATATTTTCTTATAAAACTGTAGTTTATTAAAAATGTGTTAAAGGAGATACTCTTTCTTCCTGTTTAATTTAAGGTCAGATTTAATGTTGAAAGATTATTTGTAATTATATTGTTATTTTCAAATACACATGTAAAGTAAATTTAGAAACTTATTGAGTTCAATTCTTGAGAAATAAAAAAATCTCTCTGATTTTGATTGGTGTCTAAAAATTAAACTATTAGATAATCACTAAAAAATTATTACTTAGTAATTCAAACTAATATTCTGTATTAGATTATAAAAGTTAAAGAAACATATTAAAAAAATAATAATCAGGAATTTTTATTTCTTCAAAAAGTTAGAGCTGATTCCCTGATTTCAAATTTCTCCAAATGGTCTTAGTTAATACACGATATACATTTCCTTAAATTGTGAGAAAATTCTAACCATTTTATTTAAGAGAAGTATTACAGAAAATTACCAAAGATTAACAAAGAAAAATACTGTTAATATATATTAGACTAAAATTTATCCTAGTTTGTCATTTATACTTATTCATAAAATGTTCTCAACTATTCAATTTTGACCTTATTATTAATGTTCATTTAGTTTAGGTTTGGCCAGGTTCACAAAATCTTATATTTTCCTTGAGCGAGATAAAATAAAAATAAATGCATATACATTAATTTGTAGGAAAATGCACATTGATGTTTGTTTTTGAATTTATGATTGTACATATTTTTCTTGTATGTGATGCATTTGTAAAAATTCTTTATCGTTAGTAAAAATTTAAAATTTTTTTGTGTTTTTCAATAAATAAATTAAAAAAATCAATAAAAATATAAATGTAATTAAAAGTATATTGCTATACATAGAATGCTTCCAGAAATTTATGTTTCAAATTCATTTTCACATTACTACCAATACAAGCAAATCTCTTCATATATTCATTTTTTCGATGCCAAATGTATTTTTCTAACCAGTCTCAAAATTATATATTAATCTTAAATACAAACCTTGAATTATTTTTACAGGTGATAACCTCCTGACTGCCATCACCGTGTCAAGAGATTGTGGAATGATTGAAGAATATGATTCGGTTATTTCTGTCCAAGCGAACATCATTGCTGGCGACGCTTCTAATCCAGACAGTAGGCCTCGTCTCCAAGTTCACTACAATTATGCCAAACTTCCAGGATTTAGCGAAAAACTTAACATGGTACAAAATGGTATGATTGATGTAAGTAAAAATTGTGTAAATTTGAATTAGTTTTTTTTTAAATTTTCTATTACTGAGTGTTAAAAATTAGAATAGACAATGAAAAAATTTTACATGTGTAAATATACATGCAAAGCAAAAAAAAAAAAAAAAAAACAATACTTGCAAAAATATTATGATATTATTTTTATTATATAATGTATAATTTCTTCAAATTTAAGATAATTAAAAACTGGAAGAAAAAAATCGGATTTGTTTCTAGCAAGATACAATTCCGATATTTTGTTTATAGAAAACTGTGTTACTTTTAATTGTCATTTCTGAAATGATTGCAGCATACCAGATATGCTCCAAACTCAAAATCTGTTAAAATTTATAATTTACGTTATCGTTTAAGAATTTTCTTTCTTATAAATTTTGATGATAAAATAGACTAAGAGAGCTTAGAAATATACTTATGACAACTTTGCTTTATGTATGAAATGCTTTAATATAACATAACTTTAGAAAGCGCTTACACAAACGACAACATATAGACTAAAAATTTATGGCTTTCTAATTAATATTAAGAATGACTATTATTCTGTGGTACGGTATTCTTTAAGGAATTACTAATGATATTAAAATCTTATGACCTTCATTATAAACTTTAGTTTTGGTTGAAAAATCTACGTACCATTTTTATTAGTCTATTTTTATTTCGCGAGTCTTCTACAAACACATGCATTAAAAGACTGTTATGATTGCCAACTTATTTGCTTAGTGTCACGAGAATAAATGTCTTGCAAAGTATCCTGAAATGTCTACCGTGAATAAGAAGGGGATATATTTCACTATAGAGACCAGAAAACAATTAAAATCACTTGAGAAATCTAGATTATTAAATGGTTTTCCTTCATTACTTGTTTATTTTAGAATAGGATATCTCGAACTTGTTTATTGCGTTAGGGATATTTTCTCTGATCGAAATGAACACAACACACATCACCAAATGATGCGAAAAAAAGGTTAAATGTAACTGTAGGAATTAATCACCCATAAAAAACGGATAATCGTGTTTCCATGACTTTAGAAAATTAATTTGCATAAAAATATTTTCTATTCCTTTATAAATGAATGATGAGTGATCTTCAAAAAATAATATCGAATAATACGCAATTTTATAGGTTCATTTTATATGGAAATGTGGATAGTGAAATAAAAAATATTTGCCGTTTTTGCCTATAGTATTAATTTTTTTAATATAATTCTTCTTATAATCTTATTTGAATCTGACTGAATTTCTTTACGTTTAAATTTTATTGAAATTAAATGAATTTATATAATGTTAATGAGGTTTTTTACATATTTACATATAAGTTTTTCATTCTCAAAACTAACGTTGCATGAATTTTTCTGCCATATTAAATTTAAATATCAGGTATAAATGTTTTAGTTCCCAATTAATAAGGCTTATTAAGTTTGCTGACACAATTCTTAAAACTTATGATCTTCAGTAAAGATAGAAATTACTATATTGACCATTATGAAATGATTAGTGTAATACAATATATCACAAAGTATGGTTTGCTTGTTTTTTGCTCAACGGTTATTTTTTGCACATGAGGGCTAATTAGACTGGGACCTACGGTTTAAAGTGGATTCTGAACCACTACAAACATCCATTCCCAAGGTGGTATTCGAACCCACGAACTGTTGAACCGGAGGCAAGAGCGCTAACCATTCGGCTGCCAGCTCGGCATCACAAAGTATGATATATTTAATTATTGGTATGTTTATATCCAATTTATGACGTTATAATATAATATGCAAAAGCATATGAAAATATAATATATGTGCAAGATAATATGCAAAAACAAGTTTATTAAACATGTATTCTGTAAATATTATAAGCATCGAATTCTAAAATAATTCTAAATTTTTCAGGTGAAGAAAATGGGTAAGATAACAAATTGTCCAGAATTATAAGCTATTTTCAAATATTTTAAGGGTTAATTTTTATTTTAAGGCTTGTAAATCTTTTTTTTTAAATATAAAATTGAAATTTCTAAGCTAAAGAATACAATCCATAGGTATCAACATTTAATCATCATTAAAAATTCCTATAGAAAGTATTGGATGGTAAAGAGTTTTACTTCAGGTGGGGATATTTAATTTAATGACTGCAAATGAAAATATTTTCTTTTTAACATCAAATTATAAACAAGAATTTAAAATAAGCTTAATTATTTAAACCCAAAATTAAATATATTATTACTTTCATTGTTTTATTGCATATTTGCGAATTCGAAATGTGTTGATTTATAAAAATGTGTTGTTTATTAGCATCTATACATTACAGGATATTTGCGTACCGACTGTTGAAGAAGGCCGCTACCATCTAGCTCTCGAAGGTACAACTTTTAACTTGATCCGGCTTCATGATAGTAGATTGCTTGATAAGGTAAGACATGTGTGGCTAGCTTTATAATTATTGATTTGTGTACTTTTCCCCACCATTGTTAAGTTATATATTTAATACGAAAGAATATAAATTGAATGTGTGTCTGTGAGTATGTGATGACGCATTTATCTAGAATTTAATTTTAAAGATTTCTTAAAATCGTTATTTCTTTAATTGATATACATATAATTAATAATTTTTATTTTATGTTTGCAATGAATTATAAGTTAATTAAACGTTATTTAGTGAATGACACTGGTAAAAAATAGTAGTACCTATAATCCCACTTTTTCAGATCATTTCACTAGAAAAAGTGAGGTTTTCAATAATAACCAATAAATATATCAAGAACTTTAATAAGGATAATGATTATTTTTCATGATAATAGCATGTATTTTTATATAAAGCTTATTATCATTAACCACACAGTTCTAATTTAACATTTCTTTAAACTTACATACATTGGTGTAAGCAAGTTTTTCAAATTAATAATATGAAAATCTAGTTACATTTTAAACTTCTGTATTTTTATAGCATTAATTGAGTTTAAGTATACTTATATTTAGAGATTTGTTGAATTGGATGTCATATTTCTGCCAGTAATAGGGTCTGATAATGTTTTTTTATGATTTTATCAACATTTTTTACGATTTTATTATTCTTACAGATACTTTTATAGGATTTAGTATAAAATTAAAATCCTGTAATAGTTTCTGTACGTAAGATTCGTTTCATATAATTTTTGTGATTCTTTTAACAGATTGTCTTAAAAGGAACTATATTTGCTCGAATGTTACCTGAGCACAAGCTGTATTTAATTGAGACTCTTCAAAATTTAGGGTAAGTTTATATAAAAATGCTTATTAAATTAGCTGTATGATAAGGCTGTCAGATTATTTTATAATTTATTAGATTGTCCTAACTTATTATTAACATAATAAGAAAATTAACATAACAACACAGATAATTTACGTTTAATATTGATCGTTATAATTAATAATGATAAAAAAATATAGGTATTCTTTCTTAAAATTGAGAAATAATTTTGATCTAGTGATACTCAGAAGGATGACCTTATATAAAAGTTTGAAATCGATAAAATTAATGCTTTGTTGATGAAAGGATGTTTAAAAGGCTTTGCTTTACAAATAAGACACAAATATAAAATAAATGGTTTTTTGATGTTATACAGCATTTATGCTCACTAATAAAAATAAATATAAATTTCTACTCCTAGGAAAAATCTTTTGTAAATGACCCTGAAGTAAACTAGTTAAATATAGTATATTTAAAATTTAATATTAAAAGTAAATATTTTTAATGTTATTTTTCTTGAATTAGTTGAATGTTTTCTTTAAATAATTTTTTACTTTATTTTCTCAAAAGTCTTATTATAATTATGTTTGCCATATCCTTCTTCCGATTTAAAAAGTATTCCATATGATCCTAAGTAATAACTTTTCATTTTAAAATTGTGATCTAAAAAAATTTAATTGCCATTTTGTTTTTGATTGTCTCAATAACAACTGAATTATCTTCAAGTTTAATAGAATATTAATAAATTTAATCAAAGTGAAATACAGCAGAAATAATTATATTTTTATGGCTTTGTAAGTTTAAACTAATGAAAGAAAGAAGGAAATATGATATGCGTGTGTTATAAAAATTTTGATTTAGAACTGCAGTTGATATATAGTAAGTTGATGACTGCAGTAAATGTAAGATTTCGTGTTAATAGATTAATTATTTATATAAGGAAATAAATAATATCATAGTCTAAGTATCCAGAGACATATTCATTATTTTATTTTATACTATTTTTATTTTTAGTTTCATTGAGAATAATAGTTATATGATCATTGTGGATAGATTATAATTTTTTTTGTGAAACAATCATTCTCACACAATTATAATTTTATAATTGAGTGAGAAGGATTAAAAGTAAGTTAAGATTTCAAGTATTAAAAGTTGTTTTTTGAAAAATAATCATTCTCACTTAAGTTCCGAGAGGAATGTTATTTTTTGAGATATAAAACTTACTATAAGCTATGATTTATGTGAACTAGCATCTGTTCTCTTATTTTAATTCAAAAGATTTAAATATTCATTGGGAGAATTATAAAAAAAGCTAAAATGTAACATATTCACTACTTATTTTCACTTAGATATCATTTTTCAATGAAGCCAGTATTTTTTTTTATATAAGAAGAGGCACATTTTATTTCTAATCTCAAATTTCTCAATTCTTTAATTATTGATTATTTAATTTACTATCCAATAAAATTTGTACATATGACAGAAAATGAAGTGGAACCCTTTGAGTCATTGCCCTACACTGAACTCGAGGTATTTGTGGGAGAGATACGGCGAGCTCGGCACAAAATGAACAACGATTTATAAATTTACGGTGGTTTCAGTTTTATTACCCGAGTTCATGTTACATTTGCTTTTGGTCATAGTTTTAATGCTTATTATTCTGAAAAACAATTGTGTCTTCTAATCTGTCATTAGAAATACAGAAAAAGGTTAAATTTCTTTGATTATAAATTGATGGAAAAGTTTATTGGTTAATTCGTAATATTGATTAAAAATAGTTAGAATTATTAAATATCAATTGAATAATTCATTTCTTAAGAAATTCAGAAAGACTGTAGTAAAATATCATATAAAAATTATTTAAATAAAAAATTAGCTATGTGCAGCAAAATAAATTTAGTTTTGTTATCTGAGTTCATATATATCATTCAAATGATAAGAAAATTCAATAATTGAACTGTTTCAATTGCTGTGTGCCTGTTACAGGCACCAAGTAGGAATGTGTGGAGACGGAGCCAATGATTGTGGCGCATTGAAGACTGCACATGCTGGTGTGTCCTTATCAGTGGCCGAGGCTTCGGTTGCTTCGCCGTTTACATCTACTCAGCAAAATATCCAGTGTATCCCATCTGTCATCAAGTAAGTAAATCAATAAAAATCAATGAAACAGTCAAAAGAATGCAAAGTATAAATCATGCATAAAAGCTTAGATAAAATTGTAAAACTGTTTGAAAATAAGATTTGTGCTGCAAAGATTTTAGATTATAGAAGAATAAAACTAATTAATATCCTTGTAATTCATTTTATATTTATTCATATGTAATTTGAGAACTTATTCACGTGATTAAGGTATAAAAGTGAAAAGTTTTTGGATTTTTTGCTTAGGATAGTAAGTTTGAAAAGTTTTTAAGCAGTGAATGACTTATCATTATCATTTTATATTTTCAATTCGATTTTTTTGAAATCAAAGAATTAATATGAATTCAACGAAAAGTAAAGACATTAAGTAAATGCGATAAGTACTCTGCTAGCAAAATGGAACACCGTGAAGGAAGCATGAAAATCACGTGAAATTTACATCATAGGTAATACCACCGCCCTTTATAATAGGTATATTGCGAGCGTAGCAGTTATAGATCGCCTAGCCATATCAAGAACCATAGGAGCAGGCTCAGTTTGTTACTCATCATTCAGTGACCATTCGTACCATTTGATGCTGTTTGCTGCAGAATAAAGATCCACAAATCATCCATTGCTACGTTTACGCGTGATTTAAAGCCACTGACATTGCCAATGGTGCGATGAATGGTACAGGTAACGGAATGAAATGTTATTATCATTATTGACGAATCTGATTTCTACCAGCAACTGGACGATGATCGGTTTCAAATCTGGAGATAATGTGGTGAGAACTTCAGAACTGTTACGTTATGTATGCTTCCCCACATAGATTCTGCAACCAGTATCATGGTTTGGGGTATTTTAAATTTCTCTTCCTCATTACTCTAGTAAGCATTGCTAGAAATCTGAGCAGCTACCTCTAAATCTCTGATGTGTTATGAGTTCGTGGTTCTTTCAACAGTGCTTGCTATCAGCCGTATTCCAACAGGATAATGCTTGACTACACGTGGCATACAATTTTTAAGAGTTCATTACCCATCTAATTAATTTGTTTCATTGGCTTTCTGTCCTCTCGATGTATCGTCAATCAAAAATGTGTAATCCGGGCTTGTGTGACAACTAGCCTTGATTGCATTACTTGTTGTTACATCAGGTAAGCTTTGGCAAAATATAGTGTATTAATTGATGTACCATAAGGACACTTCGAAAACATTTCTGGTTCAATTTAAAGACTTTTGGCAGCAATTTCAGGCTACATAAACTACTGATTTCGTCCCCTTCCAAATTTCACAAGAGGCTATAAATTTATATCTTTTGATCTTCATCAAAATATTGCTATCTACCAAATAAATTTTCCTGTGATAGCTCTGATTTTTCTTGGTGCTACGCTCTGAGCACCTAGGAATGCACATCAATATTGTTTTCATAAACTATATTTTTTTAATGATTTTTCGATATTTTATTGGAAAAAAGGCTCATAATTGCAGTTATTTATTGGCTCAAAGGATCCAATACATAACTGCATCTACAATATTTTGACACAAATTCGGTTTTAGTAAGCTTAGTTAATTTTGCTTTAATCTGAAAAAGAATGAATTCTTAAATAAATAAGACCTTAATTTAGTAAAAAAGAGTTTTAGTCATAAACTATTTTTATCATCAACTATTTAAATTTTTCAGGGAAGGTCGAGCCACACTTTCTGCAACATTTGGTGCTTTCCGTTATATGGTCTGCTACTGCTTTGTTCTTCTTGCTGCTGTTCTTATAATGTTCTGGGTAGGTTAATTGAATACAATTTATTTTATGGAAAAATTATAGAATTTATTTTAATGTTTTAAATACATTTTACTTAGGATGGGCAGAAACCGTCAGATGGAGGCTACGTTGTGATTGATATCGTCCTGAATCTATTACCACCAATACTTTGTAAGTGATTCAATAAATAAGAATAGTATGATATTATTACTCTCTATCTCTCTCTGTATCTCATAAATAATTAATAAGTTAATATGATTTTCCAATAAAAAAATCAAACTTTTGTAAAAAGGCAAATTGATTTCGTGTTGATTTAAGATTTTTTTTCATAGAAAGAAAAATTGAAAAGGAAAATTTTTGGAATCCTCAGAAATACTTTTCGGTTATAAAAATTATTCACTTTCTAGGTCTCACTCATACTCCATTCTCCTGTATCTTCAACACTAACTTCTGAACTTCCAGGAACTTTCAAAAGAATATTTCGAATTCGAATCTCTCTCATTCTCATTTTATCTCTTCTGTTACTTTTTGTTCTCGAGCATTTTTCTTCTTACTCATTTTCTTTCTCTACTTCAATCTAATTTATTTTTCTGAAATTCTGAAAGCTATTCAGATAATCAGTGCTTTGGATAAACGGAGTTCGGATAATTGGAGTTCTACTGTATAAACAATTTCATATATCCTCATGAAAAATATCATAGCAAAATATTGTATTTCTTATTTTGATAATCAAACATGACATTCCAAACAATTTTTTTTATTTTTTCAGTTGTTTTGTGAGTTGTGCGAGGTTTTACGTTTTGAAACTGTTACAGGATAATAAAGGTAGAAAATGAATATTTTGCTTCATATAAAGCCTTTACATTGCTTTTAAACACAGAGACAGCAAATCATTTTTAATATAATTTCAATATAGGAAATACTTCAATATAGTATCTGTTTTTCGTATTAATAAAGAAGTAGTTTTTAACTCAGTATGACTTTTGTTAGATTTTGGATTCCATGTAACTGATCATTCAACAAAGTCCCTTTTAAGATATAAGAGCATTCAACGAATTTTTAGGAGGATTCTTCATAGACAGTGATCAGTTTCTACAAGTCAAAAGTACAAAAAATCAGGATAACTTCCAAATATCTTCCCTTGAATGAAGAAAGTAAAAGTTCTTTAGTTTTATGTAGTGTAGTTTTTATGTTCTGTCATTCAAAAGTAATGAGATTGAACTTATGACTTTCAACTTCGTTTATCCCCATTCTGCCACTAATTCTTAATGAGCTCTGGGACTCACTTGACCAGGACGTAATAATTTTTATAAATGGGTTAAAAAATCAGATAATTTGTTTTAATGAATATCTGTTTTGCTTTTAGCACATATTTTTATAATACCACATATATTAATAGTTTTTACACACAAGTATATGTAATTTAAGAGAATATTGTTACATTTAAGTATGCATAATATATTGTATTCAATGATCTTTCTAAAAATTTTTATGTTATATTAACTAAATTTTATACTGCAGTTTATTAACTATCATAAAGAGTTCACTTATGTCTTATCATAGAATTATTTGGAATTGGATAGTTTGCTATAAATGTGAAGTTGCAATATATATTAAATTAATAACTTTTCCTTAAATTTCTATGCAAGTAAAAATTTTGTAAAATTAATTAGAATTAAAATAAATCTTAAAAAATATCTTTTGACTTAGTTGGCAGTACTCATGCATTTCCTGGATTAGTGAAAAGACCTCCGACGAGGAGCATCATAAGCTTTTTGCCTCAGTTTTCCATGTTCTCATTTATGCTCATACAAATTGGAGTATACGTCTTGGCCTACGAATATTGCCTCATGCAACCATGGTATGTTTATTAATTATACTCTATATATTTTAAATAATAATGATTAAAATGCATTGCTAAACTAAATTTTGTTTTAAAAATGCTACTTCATAACAATGGTTTTATAAAAATAGTGACACTTTCCTTTATTTTAGTACTTAATTTCATATATTTTGCTTTATATATGTTGTAAATAATATAATGCAAGTAATCGCAAAGAAACACAAAGTAAGTCTATTATCGTCTGTAAAACTGTAGTCTTCTAAGACGTCCGCAATCGTCTGCTCTTACAAATCGTCTGCTGCGCTGCCTTCTGATTGGTGGTTGTGTTCAAGCCGTCCAAAATCTATAAATACACCATGTTCTGTTCTATTAGTTTAGTATGTGTATAATTTCTTTCTTTGTAACTTGCTTCATTAAATATTCTTTTTGCGATTCATGGACTCTTGTTCGTTTAACGAATTTCAACAGCAGAGCGTGGTTTTCACTGTCATAAATTGAAAGCAGTTTCTAGTTTTAATTTATTGCTTGATAGAATAATTTTATCAATAAGCAATGGCTTCGCCGCATGATTTGTATGGAGTAAATCCATTTGATGGGAAGAACTTTCCTGTTTGGCGGCGACGAGTGGAAGCTGTTTTGTCTGCGAAAGAACTGGAAACATACTTAGTTAAGGAGCCCGATGTGAATAAGGAAGCAGAAGTCGTTAAAGGAAAGAAAGCCTACGCATTACTCATGTCACTCTTAAGTGATCAAGTGCTCGTATCAATGAGTGGTGAAAATACGGCGAAAGAATTATGGGAGAAACTTCATGCTGTTTATGAAAGCAAAGGAGCGGTAAACCAAATACTAACTAGAAAACGTCTTGCTACACTTAAGAAAAACAGAGATGTTCCAATGCGCCAGCACATAGAGGAAGTTTCAAAACTTGTCGCCGATTTACGAATGTCTGGAGCGGAGGTTAGTGATATTGATACTGTCGTCTATATTTTGATGTCTCTCCCTCCAGAATTCGAAAATGTTAAGGTTGCATTAGAGAATCAACCGAGTGAGAATTTATCGTTAGATTTTGTAACTCAGCGTTTGATAGACTCTGAAGCTCTTTTGAATGATTCGAGAAATAAAACAAGTATTCGTTTTATGAAACAAACTGTGGATACTGCGGCTTTTTCTACGAGAAAAGAACTCACATGTTTTCATTGTAAAAAGAAAGGACATACTGCTAAGTTCTGTAAAAAGAAAACGTGCTATAATTGTGGTCGTGTTGGTCATTTTAAAAAGGAATGTAAATTCAAATCTGAATCTAAGACTGATGAAAAATATTCTTCTGCTCTATCTTTTGCTGCTGGCAATTTGACTTTCGGAAGTCCGAAAAAGTTCATTATTGATTCCGGGGCAACATCCCATATGTGCTCTCAGAAAGACTGGTTTTCATTCATCAAACCGTCATCAGGAACTATTCGATGTGCATCCCGCTCCACTGCACTGGAAGTGAAAGGTATTGGAAGTGTAAAAGGCAAAACATCTAATGGAATTGATATAACTTTAGAAAATGTCCTTTTTGTTCCTGAACTCAATGGAGAATTAATTTCTGTAAAGAATATTGAATTAGGTGGATATAGTGTTATCTTTAGAAATAAAAAAGTGTTCATCGAAAATGAGAAAGAAAACATTTGTTTGGGTTATCGTGATGATAGTGGACAGTATATTTGTGATTTTGTTCCAAATTGTGAAATTTCTCTTACTGCGAAAGAAAATGACTTGGATTTATGGCACAGAAGACTTGGACATTCCTCTAATAAAGCCTTAAAAGAACTTGGATTGCCTACCTTTGATAAATTTTGTGAAGTGTGTACTTTTTCCAAACAAAGTGCTTCTCCTATAGGAAAAGGTCCCAGACGAAGGGCATCCGAAACTATGACATTGATTCACACAGATGTTTGTGGCCCTATTGATCCGCCTATGGCTACAGGTGAGCGTTATTTTATGACATTAATTGATGATTATTCACGTTTTATGGAAGTTCGTTTGCTGAAAAGAAAAAGTGATGTTGTGAATGAGTTAAGATGCTTTTTAAAAGCAAATCCTTCAGTACGGAAAATTAGGTGCGACAATGCAAAAGAATATGTTTGTGGTGAACTCATCAAATGTGCTACTAAATTTGGTGTTACAATAGATCCAGTTCCTCCGTACACTGCACCTTTAAATGGAGTTGCTGAGCGTGCCAATCGTACATTGTTAGAAAAAGGGCGAGCTTTAATATTTGAAGCAAAACTTAGCAAGAAATTTTGGGGATTTGCAATTTTAACTGCTGCATACCTAAGAAACAGAATTCCTAGTAGATCCATAGAAAACTGTACTCCTTATAAATTAAAATATGGTAAAGATTCCGATCTTCAAAACATTCGAGTATTTGGATGCGATGCATACGTGTTGGTTCCTCCTTCTCAAAGGAAGAAGTTAGATAAGAAGTCAAACAGAATGATATTTGTGGGATATTCGACTATGGGATATCGTTTAATGGATCCAGATTCAAAGAGAATAGTGATATCAAGGAACGTTGTATTTAACGAAGAAAGAAAAATGGATTTAGAAGATAAAAATATTCTGAATGTGGATTCCATTATTTCGGAAAATGAAAATGATGTTGAAGAAATTGGTGGTGAAGAAAATATTACTGAAACAATTACTACAGAAGAAATTTTGGAAAGACCACAAAGGCAAAAGAAACCACCAGTTAAATATCCTGAACCAGAAGTTTATGAAGCAATGGTAATTTTTGAAGATTCGTTGTCGTTTAAAGATTTATCTGCACTGCCAGAGGAAGAACAGAATCTTTGGAAGAAAGCAATGGATGAAGAAATGCAGTCCATGGAAAAGAACGAAGTTTGGTGTCTTGAAGAATTACCACATGGGAAACGTGCAATTTCATGCAAATGGGTTCTACGCGAAAAACGAGATGGAAAATATAAGGCTCGACTTGTTGCTCGTGGTTTTATGCAAAGAGAAGGAGTGGATTATGATAAAACATTTTCACCAGTTATCAGTATTCCTGCATTACGTATAGTGTTTACTATTATTCTTCAAGAAAATTTAAAAGTTTATTCACTGGATGTTAAAACTGCATTTCTGAATGGTGAATTAAAAGAAATTATTTACATGGATCAACCAGAAGGATATGATGATAATAGTGGCAGGAAGTGCCGGTTAAAGAAAAGCTTATACGGACTTAAGCAGTCACCTCGTCAATGGTATGTAAAATTTTTAAATTTCATTATCAAATTAAACTTTAAACCATTAAATAGTGAACAATGCATTTTTATTCGTCAGTCAAAAGGTGGAAGAATACTAATGGCACTTTATGTGGACGATTTATTAATTGCGGGTACTGATGATAGTGAAATCAAAATTATAATTGGATTATTATCAAAAGAATTTGAAATGTCTAAATCTGGAACAGTTTCTGAATTTTTAGGAATTAAAATTACATTTACACCTGATGGACTGTATCTAGATCAAGAAACATATATTTTGAATTTATTAAACAAATTTAAAATGTTTGATGCTAAAATAGTCTCTACTCCCATGGAAGTAGGAGCAACAGCAGCTGATTTTGAGAAAGGAAGTGCTTTTTGTGGACCCTACCGAGAACTAATAGGATCTTTAATTTATTTAGCATATACATCTCGTCCAGATATCCTTTATGCTGTAAACTGTTTGAGTCAACTTCAAGAACACCCTACTGATAGTGCTTGGAGTGCATTGAAAAGAATTTTGAGATATCTGAAAGGTACTTCAACTTTAAAACTGGAATATAAAAAGTGTGTGGATAAAAATTCATGCTTAAATATCTACGCAGATGCTAACTGGGGTGCAAACCCAAATGACAGAAAATCCATTTCTGGTAACATAATTATGTTTAATAATTGTCCAATATCTTGGTCTTGTCGAAAACAAAATTGTATTGCTTTATCTTCTACAGAAGCAGAAATTATTGCCCTAAGTAAAGCCATTCAAGATGCATTGTGGTTGAAAAACATTATTTTGGAATTAACTGATATTAAAGAAATCATGATTTTTGAAGATAATCAATCTTGTATTAAGTGTGTAACAAAGGAAAACAACAAAGGTCGATTAAAACATATAGACATTAAATTAAAATTTATTCAACATATCTTGAATTGTCATGATATAAAAGTTTACTATATTTCATCTAACCTACAAATTGCTGATATGTTTACAAAATCTTTATCTAAGTTTAAATTAAAGGAACTTTTACCATTATGTGGATTAAAATTGTATTAGATTATATCATGTTAATGTAAATATTGTGTGGATGGCTTGAACGTTTCTAATTTCTTAATGTATATTTTTTTTATTGATTTATATGATTTTATTGTGCATGTTTCTTTGTGATTAAGGGCGAGTGTTGTAAATAATATAATGCAAGTAATCGCAAAGAAACACAAAGTAAGTCTATTATCGTCTGTAAAACTGTAGTCTTCTAAGACGTCCGCAATCGTCTGCTCTTACAAATCGTCTGCTGCGCTGCCTTCTGATTGGTGGTTGTGTTCAAGCCGTCCAAAATCTATAAATACACCATGTTCTGTTCTATTAGTTTAGTATGTGTATAATTTCTTTCTTTGTAACTTGCTTCATTAAATATTCTTTTTGCGATTCATGGACTCTTGTTCGTTTAACGAATTTCAACAGTATATGCCTTATATTATGATACTGTTACAAATATATTGGTAGAGAAATATAATGCCGGCATTTCTCATATATGTTCAACTTTACTATAAATGGAAAATGTTATTACTTCCAAAATTTATATATATATATATATATATATATATATATATATATATATATATATATATATATGCAGGTTTAGTATGTTATAGTATATAATTTTATATTGAATCGAGATAACAGTCGTACGTTAGTGCTCTAGCCTTTGGTCCAGCACTGCGTTGGTTCGTATCACAAGTAAGACTTGGATGTTGTTAGTGATTCGTAATCCACTTAAAACTGTATGTCCTGGTTGTTAGACCTCGTGTGCAAAAAACGACTGTTGAGGGTCAAACTAATTAATTTTATTGTGATCGATTTTCTGTCATTATTATTAATACATTGGATTTCTATTAGCATCTATCTAAACGTGTTTTATGCAAAGCATATTAATTTCATTTACAAATTAAGGCTAGAAAAGTTACATTATTGCCAAAAACCAATTTTTTCATGAAGAGTGTTTAATGCTTTTATCCTTTAGAATTCAATCATTTCATTATTTGATGATGGTAAACTGTATGAATTTTCTATTTTAGGTACGAGCCCTTTGTGTACAATAAAACTATGACTCACGAGCCTGAAGCTTCTCACTCTGGCACCACCATTCTGTCAGTCAACATGATGTCTTATGTAATAGCAGCAGTTATTTTCGCCCCTGGCCCGCCATATAGGAAAAACTTCTGCTCGAACAGTAAGAAATCTTTAAAGCATTTATATTAAAGTTGTTGGAGAGGATTTGTGTAAGTCGACACATAATGTGTTAGGAATATAGCACATTATATTCCTAACAACTCATGCGTTGTGAACTAAAATAAAGATAAAAATTCTTATTACGAATAAATTTATAACTTATTCTAAACACAGTTTTTAATGTTCCTTAAAACTTGCAAATGTAATGAATGATAAATTGAAAGCATGTAAGTGAGAAGTATAGGAATTTCACAAAGACTAAAACATTATCTGTGATGATAAAGGTATTTATCTGAAATAATTTTATGTATTTACTAGGAACTTGATATTTTATATTTTCTAATGTATATATTTTTAAAGTTGTTTTAATATTTATATACATATGTCTGCCAACGATCATACCATGATGAAAATACTGGTTCTTTTACCGCGAAAAACAAAGTTACTGATTTATAAGATGTTAACGGTCCCGTTTTGACCTACGTTTATTAGACCTAGATTTTAACAGTAAAAGATGGGGGTCTGTTGGGCCTGTTTGGGCACAGGATCATATGAAGTGTCTGCGGAGGTACAAAAGAAAATGATGCCTGGTACAGAAGATACAATATAGAAATCTACCGATTATACAAGAAGCCAGACGTTGTATATCACATGCAAATAGGCCATCTTGGTTGGATTGGGCATGTTATTCAGATTGAAAAACAATAAAACTCTTAATGAAATTTTCTTAGCAAAACCAATCAACACAAAACGATGAGGAAGACCCAAGTTGAGATGGATAGATGCTGTCGAGGAAGACTCTAGGGTCTATTGGACTAGAAATTGGAGGAGTTAGTCTGCAAGCAGAGGTGGCTGGAAGAAACTTGTTCAGAAGGCCTTGGCCACTTCTAGCATGAGCGCCATGAATGATGATTTGTTGTTTTCCAAAAAATTACATAAAAATACAATATGGCTTTATACATAATTATAATACCTTTATAATTTTATAGTTATAACATTATAGTTCTACACATTATATTATGTATTGTAATAATAGTGAACAAAATTATAGTTTAAAATAAATAATAAGTGATTTGAGTGTGTGAAGATTATGTTTACTCTTTACACAGCTTATTATCGTTTAAATGTAACCAACATTTTAAAAGTTGTATTAGAAATTTGCAACTATCTTTTTGATTTTACTCATTAAAAAGATAGTTATTAACTTTTCATACACACGACTCTTTATTTTTATTAATATTAACTACTCTTAAATTTATTGTTTGATTGTAAATCTGACGAATAATTTGATTAAATTTAAATGATTTTCTTTGAAAAGCCAATATTTATATTCAAAGTAATAAATATATTCCACCATGATGGTGATTTTTTTTGTTGAAGATAACTAAGTTATTTTCATTTCGTTCTTTTCGTGACCTGGTAGAAGTATACAAAATTTGACATTAAAATGAAGAATGACACTTTCTTTGGCAGATAACTTTAGTAATCATGTAAGTGTCAAGTTGTTTGATAAATGTAATAAGCAAATTATTTTGAGGTATAAGTGACAAACATAAAACATATTTTTAAAAACTTCATTTAATTATTTTTAAGTAAGATAAATAATTAAATAAACTTTTATTATTGCAATAAAACTTTTATTATTAAATAAAACTTTTTTAAGATATATAATTAATGAATTTTTTTTATTATTACTTTTATTATTTTATTTTTAAAATTATATTTAATCAAAGCAGTTTTTCTCCTTTTCTATCTTTCACTGTTGCGATGATATTAGAAAATAGACAAACAAATACTAAGAGGAATGTTTTTTTTAAATAAAGGTGTATGAGGTTAAATGATTGATGTATTGCATTATTCTTATATTGGATCTGAAACAATTTGATTTAGTTAAGGATAACTTTGAATTTTGTTTTCAAAATTACATATACATAAATGAAATTTTTCTCCTCTATTAATTACATTGCTTTAAAAACTGAACTATTTTTAGTAGCAACATATAGAAATGTATTTTTAAGATCGATTCTTGCTGAGACTGATTCATAAATTCTTCCAGGAAATCAATACTCACTATATATTAATGAAATATTTCACATGTGAATAAAAGCAATATAACTGTGTGCAATAAACATGGTACATTTTTATTCTTGAATTAGTAATATAAATCAATAAAATAGACTTTAAAATTTTTTTTGAATATAGCAAGGAAAAAAAAATTTACTTCTTTTTGTGAAAATACACGAATAAATATTTGTTTTCCAAAATGATACTGATTAATAATAAAATGTTGTTAATGCTTTTAACAGGCGGTAACGAACTCAAAATGCGCAACAGAAAATTTTTTTTAATTAAATTTTATTTCAGCGATTCTGGAATAAAAATGTATAAATGTCTCGTTCTAAAGTTACATTCATTAAAATTCTTCTTTATATTATGTAAAAAAATTTTCCATATGATGTACATTATTTATTGTGAATCTACACTATTGACCACTGTAAATGGAACACTTTAGATGGAGCATGCAAGTAGTATAGAAACGTTACAACATGCATTAGCGGAGGTGACGATAGGGAAATGGCATCACCCTAAACGAAGCTTGCAAATAACATGAAATTTACATCATGTAGGGGTGAGGAGATACGCAAATGACTAGAATTTCAGAGCAGACGCACATGACGCGCGCCTGTGGCACCACTTCAAAGCATTTTTAAGGCTTGGAGATTTCGACGATTTCAAGTTTGGAAATTGTGTTTTTTGTGGTCTTTTCTAAAAGAAAAAAGAAAAAGGATCAATTATGCCTCGTAGAAAACAGCAAACATATTTTTGGTCAAGTATCCTAGTTCGACAGAGGAAGGATAGTAGCCTACCGAGATTGTGGATTATCTTTCAGGGATATCGGTAGTTGTGTTGGACGAAACTAAACAACTGTAATGCGGATATGTGATCATTGGACGCAGGAGAGTACGACGGACCGACTTGTTCGATTGCATCCACATCAGTGAACCACTTCACGTGATGATAAGCAAATTGTACACGTGACGGATCGCTCAGCCACATCAGTTAGTGATGGATTGCTCAGCCACATCACTAACTACAGTACAGCAAATTCTGTAATGCATCATCCAATGTCTGCGCGTACCATTCGACACCGTTTACAGAAGAGTTGTCTGTCCGGAAGACGTCCATTGCTTTTTATCTACCCTTGACGCAGAACCACAGACGTCTCCACCGCCAATGGTGCGATGAAAGAAGGACGTGGATGGCAGAATGGAATAAAATTGTCTTTACTGACGAGTCACTCTTCTGTCTGCAATACCACGATGGTCGCATTCAAGTCTGGAGACATGGCGGAGAAAGGATGCTGAACAGAAGTGTTAAGCACTTCCATTCTGGTCCTGCACCAGGTATTATAACATAGGGTGGTACTGGATATCATTCTCGCACTCGTCTAGTACACATTGCCAGTACTTTAAACAGTCTGTGCTATATCTCAGAGATTTTGGAACCATTTGTCCTTCCTTAACAGTGCTTGCCCACAGCCATATTTCAACTGGATTATGTGCGACCATACGTGGCACATATTGTCCAAGGGTTCTTCGTCAATCTCCAGATCTCCAGATTGAATTGCTTCCCTGGCCATTTTGCTCTCTGGATCTTTCACCGATAGAAAACAAATGGTCTTTTGTTGCTCAATAATTGACCCAAATTTCATCCCCAGATGCCACACCAGATCAACTTTTTCAGAGTGTGGAAACTGCTTGGTCTTCTATACCCCAAGCACACATCCAAAGTCTCTTTAAATCAATGCCAAGGTGTGTGGCAGCGGTAATCTCCGACAGTGGCAGCTGCTCTGGCTACTGATTTTGGCAGGAACCACAGTTCACAGTCTATAGATTTAATCATTTGATTCTTGGTTGACATGTAATCTACTTTGATTTATAATCTCAACGATGAAAACCATATTGAAACGTAAAATTATATAAACAGTTCTAAGGAAAACTAAACAGACCAAAATAATCTTGATTCTCTGATATTATTTTGTACTAGAACATGTGAACTTGTTTTTAGTACAACTAGTTTACTAGAACATATGACTGTGACTGTAATTGTTTAAGCGGCAAGGCAATGTATCTCAGTTCTAAATGCAAAATTAGTTTTTAATATTAGCAAAAATTAAAATATATTTCTCTTTCAGAAACGTATCTCAGTGTTATTGTTGCCGAATTCATACTGGTAACTTATTTGACTATTTATCCTGCTGATGTGGTCGCTAAATTCATCAATGTAAGTCTAAAATATTTTTGTGTAATAGTAATAACAACAGATAAAAGGATTATAGAATTAATGGAATATAATAAAATAAGTTTCAGTTATTCATATTTGCTTTTTTGGGTTGTAGGATAAAAATATACATTTAGATTGTATATATATATATATATATATACATATTTTAAAATGTCATCAATTTTCATATTATCCTTTTTATTATTATTCCTCATGTAACACATTTTGAATTAAATACAGTATTATAAAATTTCTAGACTTTTGTAAGATCGTCTTAATTGCATTTATCTAAACAAAATAATGCAATTATGAATACAGCTTTTTGAAAGGATGGTTAACTTTTAAGTTCCTCTTGAAAGAAATCCGGAATTTTAGTGTACCCTATATATTTTTTGGATACTTTTATAAAAATGTAGCTACTAATTAATTTTATTATAGAGAATGATTGATACTTTTTGTTACTAATATTAGCTATATACTTTATCTCTCAAAAATGTTTTACTTAAAAATATGTGATAAATTGAAATGTTGATTTATATTTTTATTTAAAAGTTTGAAGTAAAAAATTTATTTAAATGAAATTTGCTTTTTTGTTTCTCTAAAAAACAATGAGTTTCATTTTTTTTGGCATTAAATTCTACCTTTTATTTTTTTGAGTCTGTATTATAATTTATATTTTATCGAATGTACTTTTTGAATGTCAGGATTGCACTAGTATGGCTGTGTCGTCTGCTTATATAGAAGTAGTTAGTTGTACTACTACTTTTGGGAAATCATTTGAATTAAAAACAATAGAAAACTCCTTACCTATCTGCGTGACTTGTCGTAGAGAACAGGCGACTCCTGATCACATTTTGGATTGTCTAGTACTTTCCAGACTAGATTTATATCGAAACCCAATCATGGTTTTGGACTTTTTGAGAGTGTTTGTTATATCTAATAAAATACAATTATTTGTAGAACGTTTAACATATATTTTTTAACATTTGATAAAACTTTCTTAAATTCCTATTGTTCATTGTAATAAGAAAGAAATGCTTTTTTTGTTATATAATTATTTCTAATATTTTATTCATGGAGAATAAAACTTTCTATCTGTAGTTTTTAGTATAAATACAACTTTTCGTTTAATTAAAAAATATTGTAGAATATTTTCAGGTTATCCTGCGCTTATACAATAGTTATATCGATAAATTATCTGTATATAATCATGTAGATATATATAAATATTATTACACAACCTCTAGAAACCAGATGCAGCCAACATCAAATCCTTCACTATCAATCATTGTGAGCATCTGATTAGCAAAGTCAACCCTTTGTTGCACAGCTCGTACGGGTGAGTTTGAATTTTGAATGGAAACATGTGTAGGCTCTTTCTCAGTATTTTCTGCGTGCTGAAACACTTCAAACCAGGCTCAGATGCAATTTCTACGGACGGATGACATTGGATTTTGCTAAGTAATTGCAGAAACTGTGGCGACATTTTCAGGCGAAACTGCAGTTTACTTGCGGCCAACATTCCCCTCTAGATCATCAGTTACGCTGCGTGTTCGTTAAAATTTGGCGAAGAGTGTACGAATGGTTTTCGCATCGGGTCTTTTTGGATAATTTTTAAAGTTTTATATGAGAATATTTGCGGTTATTAATTTCTTGATTGACTCTTGCCAAGTAAGGAAAAACCATCAAACGAAATTCTTTTAAATGGAGGAAATCCTTTATAGTAAGAGACTTTGTTTGAAAGGCACGAGGTAAAATAGGCAGGGAAGAATCAAACATTTTGTCGGGAGAAGAATTTACTAAACGAGATAAAAACTTTCCATTTTTGTTTTTTTACTCGTATCTGTTTATTTTCCTGAAAAGTGACGCACTATACAACTACCGACAAGAACACTTATGCATGCAATATATGCAAAACTTGTTGCTGACTCAAACTTCATTTAAAACTGGCTTTTTGAAAAAGTGCTTGACAATCTTATGAATTAATTATTCACTAATACAAATATTTGTGAATAAACCATAACTTTAGCTATATTAATTCATATATGGAATGCCCACACAAAGTAAAGGAAAGTCGTGGAATAGTGAAGAATGGAGGTGCTGGTTAAATTCCTCTCGAATTTTTGCCTTATCGGCTTTATATGTCCACAATTAGTAAGGAGACGATACAATTTCTGTTAAAGCTAAATTAAATTGCTTTATGTTTAGGAACGATGTAATATTTAAAAATCCTGCTGAAATTTCTTTGTTAAATGAATTTTAAATGAAAAAATTAATATTTCCATCTTATTCATTTCAGCATGTTTGAAATTCCTATTTAATGGCATTTGGATTTATCTTTTATTTATAGATACATTTTCTAGTTGAGGGTCTTCTAGGAAACGCTTTATTAGTTGGTTAGAAAATTTATCACACTTTATAGTTGCTTTTTTTATGCAAGGATACTGAGATTTCGAATTAAAATAGACTTGTTTCAAATCATATGGTTCGATTTACCAGAACCTATGTTTGAAGGCTACCTACATATACCAAAATTATATGTTTGAAGTAGGTCTCGAATCGTTACAAGCAATAATGTCGGAGCTGAGACCTACAGGCTTTTGAGTTGAAGATCAGAATGTTACCCTTTAACTATTAATTTAACTATTTTAGAAGGGTATTTTTTTACGAAATAGTACCGAAAATGTAAAATTGATTTTATTTGTGCCAATTCTATTACATATTTCTATCTTCAATTTGTAATACAAAATGATAATTTTAAAAGCAGCTAAATTTTTAAAAATCTATTTACATAGATTAATTATGTTATTCAATATTTGGTTATTAGATTTTTTAACAAGTATTTTTACTTTCAGTTCAAGCAAGCGCCTTTCATTGAATATCACCTAGTTTTATATGTTCTCTCGCTGGCAAATTTTATAGTCTCTTATGTGTGGGAGGTAAGTTAAATTGCTTACGTGCATCTTTATTTTAATATGTTATTCGTTTATTTTTTTTAGTGAAATCATTTAAGAAGTTCAAAATTTTCAGACTTACTTACATTTGTTTATTTATCAATTCTTAAGGATGACATGTACAGTAAATTCATCAAGGAGCTTATAAGCTTTTTGATGTCCTTGCTTAGTAAAATGCATGAAGGAGCTTATAAGCTTTTTGATGTCCTTGCTTAGTAAAATTCGATATTTTCTGAAACTTATAATGCTGCATTCCTAAATAATGTTAAATTTATCTTCCTTTTTCATAATGATTTTATAAAACTAATGAAGTAATGTGCCCTCTTCAGATCCAGAATAATGGTCTAGGTAAAAATATTAATAGATACTAAAATAATATTGTTTTCTATTTCTTAGAAGTTGAAAAACTATTAAATCCAAAATGTTACATAACATTTACAATACCTAGGAATAATTATTTCACTAGATTTAGTTTACTTACAAGAAAGAATATATAGGAATAATATTTAGATCTATTGGTAGATTGAGAAGTAAATAATACATATATAACAGTGATTAGAAACAACCAGTCAATTATTATGAGTACAGCTATTTTTGAGATCTTTTCTTTGCGAATATTATACTTTCATAATCTGGAAAGAAATTCTCAAATATTACGAAAGTTTTCGAATGTCACAAACAGATTAACGTTTAGATGTAGGATTAAACATGATTATCAGGACAAATTGTATTGTAATTTTGAAATAACGAAGCCTATGAAATTGGCAACGTCCATTACAGTTTTTGACCACATCAGCATTGAAATATTAAGACCTGACTATACTTTACATGGTTTCTATCTACACGGAAATCTTATATTAAGTTAAAGAAAATCGGAAGAGATTAATTTCCTTAACAATCAGGTTTATTGAAGTGAATTTTTGATTTTTTAAATTTCCTAGTAAATGCAAAAGGTAAATAAAAACAAATCTTAATTTTATAAGTAATTAAACTATTAATTCAGCTTTTAATTCATAATTTATTAATGAAGCACATTCCATCATAGTTTAACGTAATTCTTCAATTAAATGCATTTTTTAAATAATTACTGATGTAACGAATTTGTATTAATTTCTTAATATTTATTCTTTTAATTCCAAAATTCTTGTAAATTCTAGTTAATGATTTTAAAAAAATATTTAAATTAGCACTATAAATTCATAAAAAATACCTCTTGTAATTCATAACAAAATGTGCTTTTCTGCATTATAAATTACTTTATAAACTATTAAGTTGGTGATTTAAATATTGTGTAAAAGTAAATACTGTAATTTTTATAACAGAAAATATATGACTAGTTCTATTAATACTTTAGAAATGACGGTAAAAAGCTCCACTGAACTGTTGATAGTTTGAAATTTTTTGTATACTCTTATCCAATAACTTCCTCTAAGCTTTTCTTACATTAAAATATTGTAAACTGATAGAGTAACATAGACTTTTAGAGTAGATAGGAATTATAGGACTATAAAAGAAGTATAAATATTCCAGAAAACAATTGAAATTTACCTATATTAAATAAATAAATAGGTAAAATTTAGGTTAAGATTTCATAAATATTTTAGTTAATTTTATAATTAAATAACATTTTTCATTATATTTTCTGTAGTTAAATATGTTTTCTTTATGTTTTATATTAATCCTTTGAGTTTGTCTCCCTTTTGTGTCGCAACATTATTTATATACGATGTGTGTGTGCATTTATCATTGTAAGTTGACTTAGGCGTGTTTTCTGTGATGTATACTCTGGAATTTCTCTATTTATTATGAAAAGATATACTTATATATCTTATATATAATTATAGTATTCAATGAATAATATTATATTAATGAATTTTTTCTGTTAGTACAATTTTTGATTTTTCTCTTTCGTATTTAGATATTCTTCATCCAAGGATTTCTCTTTGAATATGTGGTTCCGTTTTTCCAGCAACTAAGAGGGCCAACATATAAATTTGAGAAACTACAACTGAAAATGGCATCTGACAAGAAATGGCCACCTGTTGGACATTATGAGATAGCCACTCTCAGAAGTAAATAAAATTTGCACACAATAAAAAAAAATTGCATGCAGAGTTGTAACAGAAATACAAACACAAGAATGTTATTTTTTAGTACTTATAGTTTCTAATATGAAATTAAGTTTTACATTCTTCATGTTGATTATGCGATAAATACATCAACAGAAATTTCGAATAACTCATTACTATTTGATTAACTTATGGGAAAATTAACGCAAAATATTCATTTAATTTTTACCTAAAATGCAAGAGAAGACATTAAGCTCTCTCGTGCAAGTTCATGTTCTCAAAAATCTTATTTAAGAGAAAATATTTGAAAGAGTTTATCACATATTTTCATCGTAAATTAATGATTAAAAATATTTTTTTTCTGTATTGATATTAAATTAAAATATGAACGAAATTTTCTTTCAGAATAACTCGAACTTTAAATTTATAGCTACAAAATTTTTTTTAAAAAATATTCACTTTGAGAAATATTCGCAAAGACTTCAACTTTGATCCTGAAATTATTTTCAGACATTGACACGCAGAACAATATCGATACGACGATTATACGAAAGACCATTAGAGTCTAACAGGAAATGGCTGATAGGTAAAAGTACCGATGCAGTTTCAACACAATGCTGCAATTCATAAACCATTGTGATTAGCTTGTAGTAATTATCCAATTATTGTGTAATCAATGGCATATGGTTTTTATTGCTGACAAATTTGAAGTACATATATGACAATGAAGCAACTAAAACTTTTTGTTACAAAGGAGATCCGTATAGTCCAGTCAACATGCAGGCTGCGGTGGTCTGATTGGTTAATGCGTTTTTCTAATTATCGGAAGGCAGTGAGTTTGAATCCCAACTTAATAACCTTAGTCATGTTTGCTAAGGGCGGCTGGGGGACGTTAAAACTGGGTGTGGTCCCAATGTTTTCCAAGTGAAAAGATACCTCTGGGGGTGGCAGGGAAAGTATTGAAGGTCGTCTGCTTGGTCCCTATTTCAAAATCATAAAAACTCCATCCAGCTGCTTCGATTTAACTAGACAGGAAAGCATGCTGGTGCATCAACAATTGTCACATGCTGTTGGGAATTATTTCGCAAGAACTCAGAGTTTCACAGAATTCAAATATAAGTTAGTGTTACAGACTTCAACGTAACGGAAATTTGACGGCCAGTTTTCAAAGTACCGAAAATGTGAACAAGTGACGAATGAGATACGTATCCTGTGGCACCAGATACAATCGCTTCAAGTGATGGGCTTCAAACGAAATTGAAAACATGATGACAATGTGCATTTTGTCATCAAATACACGATGTCATGATAATGTCACGATAAATGTCCCGATGTCATGATGAATATGAATGAGAGTATCATCATGATTGATGTAAACTGATCCAGGATTCTTTTGAAAATGCCACGTAATTTCCTTTCTGCGTCACACTTTAGTGTATTAAATCATTACAATCCTATTTGTAATATAGAATCAAAATCCATGGGGGCTGAGTTGATCGTCCATGTTGCGGAAAACATCATTATACAGTTCAAGAAGACGTTTTTTGACTTGCAAATGGTCATATTACATGACTCAGTGTTCATGATATGACTGTATGACCCATGATAATCTTTTTCACCATCAGAGTAATCAGGAAGCTGAAATCCAGCACGACCTTCCTTAAGACAGACATGAATTTATCAATTTCATATTCTGAAGGTAGCCATTAGATATTTACCAACACGAGCAACGATATTATAAATCACAACCCTGACAAGCTATACTTTTACTCCTATAAAATTATGAATGTACTTGTAAACATTTTTCTTTTATAAAAGAAATATCACAATAATTTTTCGATAGGTAGGAAAGACAATGTGAGAATCCTTTTGAGATTTTTTTTATTAACACACATTCTATGCCTATAGCTATCATTTTACACGAATAAGTTGAAACATTAATTTGCATACCACAGATTCTTTTATCTATCATGTAAATTTCACGTGTGTAGCATCTTTAATAGTCATGAGTTCAATTAGTTTTTCCTTATTATTAAATTCTGAGAGTATTACATAAGAATTCTTACTTAAAATTCTGAGAACATTCTGAGAGTTATTCTGAGAAATTACTTATAGTCTCAGTATTAATACTTTGTTGTTGAATGTTTGTATGTATATAAACTCATCGCCATAAAAATTTATGAAGCAAGTATGAATGGGATTGTTGCGAAACTTGGCATGAAGGCATGCATTTGACAGATAATTCGAAATGCAGTGTGATTGGGCAATGCGTAATGCCTTCAGAAAGCGTTGAATATAATTTTTCTTGGATTATTTATAAAGCAGGTTATCAGAGCTTGTTTGTGTATAACTAATCTATTAAAAAGGGACTCTATTTAACTAGACACCATTACGCTGCTATTGAAGACAATATAAGTACCTGTCAGACTTTGAGAGCGGAAGAATTATACGGATAATAGAAAGTCAGCTAGTCTTGTCGCTTGGCATTCTCTTGCTCTGACACTACTGAAAGATATGAAAATTATATGTAAATATGTACAATATGATAATTTTATTAATACATTTACGGAAAATAAAACAAAGTCATTTATGAATTGTTGGACCATAAGCTTTTTTATTTGAGCAAATGTGGAACCACATTTCGACCAAACATTTTTATAAATATGGTGTGTCAAAAATTTTACTATGTTTTCTTAATAATGGTTGCATGCATAATGTGGTACTTATATTCTAATAAAGTAGAAATGGGTTGAAATCAATTTATTCATTGGTATCCTAAAGTTTGTATAATAAATATCAGAGATTTTTGATTTAAAAAATTAAAATTAAAATTTGAAAATTATTAATATTTTAAAAATTATCAATCATGAATAGATGAAATGAAATGTGAAAAAATTTAAATCTTACAATTATTACTTAAAATCAAAAATATTATATTAAAAATATTACATCCAGCATTGCATTTGATGCATGATTAATTTAGTGTTTTTATATTTATAATGATATATTCATTACCAATGCAAATAGATGTTTAAAAATTACTTTTGAGATGAAGTTTCATTAAACTATACCTGAATAGTTACGTTCGAAAATTCCATGGTGATTTTTTATTAAATTTATTACTTTATCAACAAGCAGTTTCTTAAAGTTTCAAATTGAATATAAACGTTTTCGATTTAATCCAAAACAAAATTAAATTTTTGATATGTTTGACGCCGAACTTAATATAGCATTATACATTTATATGGATAATGTGACCAAACAGCATCAAACCAAACTTTGCCAAGTAATGGCATCTAACTAATATGAATTGGTGATTTGTGTCTCGAATGCTTATTTTATATCCTTGGATTTAGTTTCTGTATTCAAGCTGGATATTTATTGTATGTCTATCACTTCAGTCTTATTATGTTATATTGGTATTTATTGTTTCTAGTATTCTAGTATTTTCATTTGTAGATGAACCAGAAGTTGATGAGACAGATGTTGCCATCAGTCGCAGTTCCATCAAACGTTTACAATGGAGAAGACAAAGCAGCGACATTCGAAATTCTGTGATGACAGGCCTAAGATTAAGTAAGACAACATCCATCGAAGAATGCCCTGAAGAAACCATGTCGTTTGTTACTTTTAAGGAAGGAAGGCCTAACGTTACCAGAACTGAAATGTCCATCAATAATGATCATAACTTTGTGTGATGAGTGAAAATTTTGTGGTGTCACCATCAAGAAAAGAGCTGCCTTGATCCGTTCCTTTCAGAAGAAAAGCATGAAAAAAGAATTTAAATCATACAGAACATATTTTATGTAAATAATTTTACTATTTTAAGCGATGTATATTATGAGTTCACAAAAGTGACATTTACCGTTATGTTTCGGTGTTTGTGAAGCAGAACAATATTCACATATTTCTTCATTAATGAGAGACTTATAAGTGTACATACTTCAAAATTTCTTTAGTATATGCATTTTTGCCATTTAATTCCTTCTAAAATTAATGATAATCAGATCAACATGGCCATTGATGATTTTATTTTAATGAAACATTCATCATGATGCATTTATAAAGAAAGTATTGTGTTTATTACAAAAAATAAGGAAAGTGTGAAATTTTCCTTAATAGGCTTCTAGATCATGCAAATGTATATATTTTCATTTAGTACTATATATAAAACCTCAAAGTGAAATTGTTGCAAAAAATATGTAAAGGTGAATAAGTAACGTTTCCAAATTAAAAGCTCAATTATTATGATTTAAGAATACATTCTAAAGACAATTTTAAGCCCCTTTTTTTATTTAAGAATGTCATTGTTCAAATGACTGATGATTATTAATCAGCTATATTTGAATATAGGGATATGCATACCTAAATAAAGTTTGAACTAAGCCATATCGAAAGCGATAACTTTTGATCATTTAGTTCTATATGTTGGTGATTTAGCATCAGGATTCGATAATATCAATTCTTTATAATGTGTTCATTGTATTTTATAAATACAAGCTTAACATACAAGTAGTCATATATTTATCATTTTATTTTGATTAATAATTGCATTTTCATTGTCATGCACTGCATTTTATATATTGCATTATCTTTTTACTGCGGTAAATATATTTCCTTGTTTAATCTAAAGTATATTACTCACACTTCATTTTTCACATGTAATGAAAAAGTTATGTTTAGAGATTTCATGAAAAACTCTTTAATTAAATCAGGGTGTAATTTTCCATTTTATTATATTGTCAGTTGCTTCTAAAATAATAAATAATGCTAATAATGATTATAATTTATAATTTTTTAATACTAGAAATTGAAAATTTTATCTAGTTCACATGTATATAATGTAAAATAGTTTCAATAAAGCATATGTAATTTATATAAATTATTACTTACTATATTTATATGTTACCATTATCTGTTAGTAAACCAATAATGTTATTGAAGTCGATGCTGGGAAATCATATGATTTTAATTTTGTCAATGGATGTCATGACTCTTATGCAGAATCGAGTACGTTTATTTTGAAGTTGCTGTCACTTTGAAATTGATTGTAAGAACTATATAAATCATTGTCATAATCATCGTAATAAATCATTTTTCAAAGCAAATGCTTTTCTGAAATACTTCGAAAGATATAAATCAGGAAATTATTGAAATAAATTTACTTATGCATGTGTGTGCACTGGTGTTGTGTATTTTCAAAACACAGATATGATATTCAACACTAACTTAATAATTTCCGCCTACACTGTTCTTGAAGAATTCTTTTTTTATGAATATTTTTTGATGAATAACCTTGATAATAATTAATTAATATTAATTAATAATCTCGTAACCTTGTCAAAGTATCCAAATCTAAAAGATTTAATTTTAATGAATTTTTCTTGTAGTTTTCTCACATGTTGATGCGAAAATAATTTTCCAAGTTTTTGCCTTTTCAAGTTATTTTATATTTGACTGTAATTATATATGTTATAATAACTTTTTATGCTGTTTATTTTAAAGATATATATTTGAATCTTATTTTTTAAGTAATTTTTTTAAAAAAGCAATTTTTTTCAAAAATTACCTGTTTCCAAAAATGCTTTTTCCAAAATTTATTTTTTCTTAAAAATGTTCTTTTAAATTTCTTTCCAAAAGTTTTAAGAAAAGCAATTATTTTTATAAAAATTCTGTCCCTTGTAAATATTTTCAAGAATTTGGTGCTTATATTATAAAGAGATATGATAAATTATAATTTTTTAAAAGAATTTTTCAATACTGAATGTTTTTAAGACAAATAATACTTTAAAATACAATAAATCAGTGAAAATTCAAACTTTTTGATCATGAAATATTTATGTGTTTGTAGTTCTTTTTGTTAAATGTATTCTAATATAAATATATTTGTCGACAGTTATGAAAAGATATGCATACATATATTTGAACGTTATTACATCAATTTCAAAGGCACCAGAAATAAGATTGTATTTCAAATAGATTTGCATTTATTTTAATAATAATATTGAATTTAATTATTTAGAAATGTGATAAATAAATTTGAATTTTACTTTAAATATGTACACCAATAAACACGGACTGAAATTTTTCTTTAAAAAATTAAATTCCTTAATTAAATAATATTCTAATTATAACAATTTCCTTAACAAATGATGATTGCAAAACTAGTTATTAAGATGTAGTAACAATTTTCATTTCAAAAATTCACTTTAATTTTTAACTTATTTAAAATTATTTATTAGTCTGCATTAAAACTTCCATTTTTATCTTATATTTTAAAGTTACATGTAAGTGGATATTTTATTACATAAAAATTATTTTTAAAATTTGCGCTGACGCTGAAATTTGTGAAATCATAAGTTTTCATCTAGTTTTAAAATGATGTATTTGATATATTTAACTAAACTAATCATTGTGGAAAATTGTATTTATGTTAAAATAAAATGATATATTTAACTGACCTTATATTATGTATATTTGTGTTACGATTAATATTTATTTAGTCTGATATCCATGAAATATTCATGAATATTTTAATTTTAATAAGTTCATCCCTTCGAAAAGTAGGCCCATTGGAAATTTATTTATACTCAGAAATAAATAGCTAGATGATGTTCAAACATGGGTCATTTCAATGAAAATAGCAATCAATCAGAGTAAACCTATCTATGAAGGGGGTGGCATTCATGATATAGTTGGTATCCGAACTATCAAACCTACGAATACGAAGATGCCCATCAGAAAATTATCTCTTACTAGAAGTAACAATAGGTGTTGTAAAAAAATTATTTTCAACTCATTAATATTTTTTATTAATTATGAGCCTAATTGCTTAAACAAGTTGCACTTCATGCAAAATTAAATTATTGACGACGTACGTATAATATATTTAAATGATTGTACGTATATCATATTTAAAAAACACGAGATGCATTTGAATTTCTATATCTTGAATTGAGGAACAAGTGTCTTTTCTATTTTTATTTTACAGACAATAATATATTTTAATGGAAACTATGTGATATGTTTTACATTTGATAATGAAATATAAATTTATTTTCCTGAGGTATGAAAATTTAAGTTGCATTTGATATTAAGATCAAGATTGTAACAGTATAAATAAAACTGTTAAATGTTCTTGATTTATTGCAGCAAAGTTAGAAAAGGCAAAAAGCAATTTAATGTACATTCCCATTTTTTAAGAAAAGGTACTCCAAATAAATGACATTAATTATGAGAAATTAAATGTATTATTTTATTCAAAAAATATGTTTAAATATAAATTAAATATCAATGATCGAATCAATGATCAATTTAATATTTTGTATTTCTACTTAGTTATTAAATAGTAAAAAATGTCCTCTCCTAACTGATTTTCATTGTTTTGATTTCAAGTAAATTTCGTAGATACTTTGCTAAAATTGCTTAATGATTCAGCTTATGTCTTGTTATAGAAAGTAGTTAAAAAATATAAACTTTAAATATAGCAAATATTTTTGCATAAGAAAATTTAATTTGAAAAGTAATATGTGTATTTTTAGTTTTTCGAAAATTTTCGGACTATGCTTAATAAATGGTGATTGTCTAAAATTTTTCGTCAGAATTTAAATATTAGACATTCATTTAAACCATCGTATCTAAAAAAAATTGAAGCATAATGTTCAATAATGAAAAAGCAAAACAAAAAAATTTTTTTTGATAATATATATTTCTTATATATCAATGCTATAAAAAACGATAAATATTCAAATTAAATTGATTTATTCAGTATGGAATAGTATTTTCATATGAATTACACGTGTATACGTGTTAGATATTAATATATTTGTTTAAATAATATTTGATCTTACAGATTTGCTCATGTAAAGCAACAAATTAGTTGTTAGAACTTGCCATTATAATTGTTAGCCATTGATGGTCAAAATGAGCTAGTTAGAAGATAATCGTGGAAATGTCGATGCGTAGTTAAACTTCATACTAAATGTAGAAGGTTAACAGAAATACAGTTGATCATTTATTGTATTAAAATGCGAAAGAAATGTCTCTCACTAAAGACCTAAATCATTAAGTACTTTTGTTGTTGATGTGCATAAATACATTATAATCTCACGAGTTAGATAAATAGTATTGAATTTAAATTTAACTGAAAAATTGTTAGCTTCTATCTAGTTTCTAAATACAGGATAATATCACGAGTTAGATAAATGGTATTGAATTTAAATTCAACTGAAAAATTGTTAGCTTCTATCGAGTTTTTGCAATAGTTTAAGCTCGTTGTTTTGACAACATTCTAAACAAGCCAAAGTGATAAGTCAACATATTGATAGATAAAAGATTCTCTTCATATATGATGAGGGTAAATATAGAAAATTAAGGCTTAATCCAGTTTCTAAATTCTTGTGTTGACAACCAGGATTGTTGACATTCAGACCTACATATAATTTTATCTTCCATCTTAAATCCGTTACCTTAAACAGAATCCAAATCTGCAAGTTAATATGTTTGTCTTAGGGTAAAGTTTCCAAAATATTTTTCTGAGAATTAATTTAAATTAAAAAGGAACATTCATTGCAAAAGTGTTTGGCATGTGCTATAAATTTATTTAATTTATTTTGCTAACAAAACCATTATATTAATGGTTCCCCTTAGTGACTTTTAATTATATAAATTATACTCGAAGTTCGATAAAAATTCTTTCTTGTATTATAATATCTTGTAAGAAATAAATATTAATCTTTGGTGTAATGATCAATAATATGACTACAAATAGAGGGATATATCTCGAGCAAAATATTTCTCATTCTATTAAATTATTATCAATTCCATTAAAAGGTTAAAATATTCTGCCTTCATGGAAAAAAAAAAAACAGAACTGAAATATTTACAAAGTCAAGAAATTACTTTACGTATAAGGGAAGAAATATAAAAAATAATAACACTTTGGAGAAAATATTTTTAAATAAAATTCAATTAAAGTGCATTGAATATAATTAATGAAAGCATTTACAGAAAAGAGAAAATGTGCTTCCTTTTAATACATAGTTATCAAGATTTAAAAAAAAGGAATCATTTAAAAGAGAAAAATGTTTGTCAGCCAATTTGTGTCATCTTAGAAAAAATTTATTGTGTATTTTATTTGCTTAAATAAATGACAGTCAGTGTGCATAATTTTCTTTATCATATTTGTCAAAAGTTAAAATGCAGTGCTGCCGCGTCATTCAAATCTGATGATAGCAAAACATTTTGGTCAATCTGCATCATCCGTATTTAGGCGATGCAGATTTGAAGACTGTTATAAAAAATAACAAACCTTTGGAAAAATATTTCACAATATACGAGTGCTCTTAAAATTTTTTTACATACTTAGTTTTCATTCAACATCTTCAATTCTTGTTCATTTCATATAGCATTTGTTCACTTAAAATTCATCATAAATACTTTGTACATACTTCAGAAAAAAAAGACTTTACTTTCAGGTAGGCGTTTTGTAATTATTATCCCATTTTTGCTAAGAATCTGTAATAATTGAATTAAATATTATATAAAATGTTTATAAAATAACATTTTTGGTGATAATGTAACTGAAAGATTCTTTTAGTATTTTTGAATGTTAAACAGCTTTATAAAATATCCATAAATAATACTGTGTAAATAGCAAAATGTATAGTGAAAATTTAATGATAAATATTACGGGTTTTATGAATAATTTGTCATTATAATTGTTAAAAACATAGATTATTATTTAAATATTTGCTTTAAATTAAAATTAAAATATAAATTCTAAGTATTACCTATATTGTTATTATTATTATTCTTATTTATATAATTTATTTGATAAATTATATGAACCATATGTTTCTTATTTTATTGAAACTAATTATTGTTATAATTAGTTATTTTAATTTCGTTTCATGATAGATATTTACATTCATAGTGGATGAGATAGCTTTTTATATTACATTAAAGTTAAATTTGGTGGAACTTCCAAAAGAAATTCACTAGAATGTTTCGTAGTTTAATATAAGAATTAAATTACGGGAATACGCTGATGCGATTTCACTTCAATTTGAACTAAGTAAACATTTATGTGTAAAGAACATGAAAATGAAGTTACAAGTTCCTTACAAATATAATCGAAACACTTGTAAATAAAATTAGGATAGATCGACCTGTTTGAATTGAACTAATTTGTTTTCAGCCATGTAAAACACTAGCATTTGAGAAAATAAAAGAATTAACACAATGTACTTGATTTTTTTGATGATGTATTTGATTGTGTAAGCTCATGATCTTTCTTTTATAATAAAAGATTTGAAGTTCAAATTTTCACTCTTCTTTGCACGCGTTTAAATTTGCGAAATAATTAGCATTAGAGAACATTTGAATTACCAAGATCTCGTTAATTTAGTTGAAAAGAGATTGAGTATAAATGAATTTATTTCAACAGGAATAAATACTGCCTGGTTGTTGAAATAAATTCATTCTTAGTGATGGTGCAGTTATTTTACTAGTAATATTTTGATAATTTGTCAGCGATTCTAGGATTAAATCAAGCAAGTGTCTTGTGATCAATTATTAAAATAAAACAATTGACTACATTTTGCCAAAGAAGCTGCCATGTGAAATATAATTCTAATATTAATTAGTTCATAATAGTGTTTTCTGAAAACAGTTTAAGGAAACAGATTGGAGTTTTATGAAATATACAAGATGTTCTACTTTCCATATTTTCTTAAAATTGAGGTATGAGCTCTTATGAATACAACAGAGTGCTCTGCTGCATTTTATTCTATATTAAGCTTCTGTATTTCTTACCCTTGCAGACTCAAACTGAAAGATACATTAAAATGCACAATCGACTTGAATTTACTTTTGTGGATTGATTAGAGTGTTTATCATAACATGATAGAACCATCATACATACTTGTGATAAAGTATAATAATTAAAGCATTTTTTATGTAAAAAATATCTGTTTTTGCAATCAATAAAAGGTAGAAAATCTGCTTCTTAGAAGTGTTGAATAGCTAAGAGTATTCGTGCTTTTACTAAATGCTTTCATGGCCATATTTACATTTATGTTTTCATTTAGCCTAGACAAGCACTATTTTTACTATATTATATGTTGACGGTAGCTTTCCTATTTAAAATATATTGTTTAATTTTTAATGTAGCAGTCTCGAGTTCTTTATATAATTTGTTCAATATCCTTTGAATAAAACAATAAGATTTACTCCAAAAAAAAGTGAACAAATTTCACTTAAGTATGTTTGTATATTAGTGATTTTATTTGAACTAAATATCTTAATTATAAACATATATCGCATTGAACATTAATGACTGGATTTAAAGTTTTAAGTGTGCTTAGTTAGTTTTAAGTATATTTAAGTTAGTTTTAAGTATATAAATAAGGATTTAAGAAATTAATCATTTCGCTTTGAGAATTGTTTGTGTCTTTGTTACTTAGAACAGAATTATATCATCAAGAAAATTTAATGCTGATTTATATGAACTAAATAAAATCTATATTCCAAAGTTATTTTTAATAGTGCATTTGTTTGTCTGGAAATTTTCTCCATTAATTTTCTTTAGTAAGTAGAAATGACATTTTACAACTGAATTGCTTTGTGATTAGAGGAAACTAGCTAAAAAGTGACTGAATTAGGGCTATTGAATTATTACTATTGATTTTTGTTCCGTTAAAATTTTTGTATGTTATTCAGATGACTTATAAATAGAATTAAAATTGCAAAGTCACATTTTTAAAGACAAGAAAAAATCTTGCGATTTCTAAGTAAATGCATCAATTTCTTACGAGTTTAAATTTATTATGAATTTACTTCTTAAACTTTGAGCCATGCTTGTATTTCTTTCTGCATTTTCTGGAATAAATTATTCAATCCTGCTTTTTACGGAGTGTAATGCTGCACTGTTTCATCAATTACGACTTTGTTCTGGCTAGTCATTTGTTTTGAATTTCATTCATACTTAGTCGCATTTAGAGGATAATTAAACCTTAAAAATACAATTAAAACTTGTTTCAAATTGTAATGCTTTCCATATTTCGTCGTAAGAAAGGATGTTTCAATTATGCCTGAAGTAGGACATAACTATTTCTTTAAGTAATTTTAGTCTTGTTAACTTCCTGAAATACTAAGTTGGAAATATTATATTTGGATCATATAATTTTTTTATTACTTGTATTCCTGAATACAAATGACACCAGTCATAAGAATTTTATTTGATACTATAAGCTCTTATTACAGTATTATTACACACGTCATTCTAGTTAATAAGGGTGTTATTTAGCTTTAAAACCACCATTAATGAAAAAATTAACTATGAACATCATTTATATATTAATTGTTGTTTTCTTATCAAATTTTACCATTTACTTATCATATCGAAATAACATCATTTTTCATTTTGCGTTTGCAATGTTATTACAATTTATTTATTTATTTTTTTTGTATGCTGAATATGTTTTTTTTTTTGCATACGTTATTTTTAGTATATTACAAAAAATATATATATTCGATTTATTTCTACCTCAAGACTGTTTCAAAAAATTATTTATTAAATTTGACATATCATCAAGTTAATAACCTATCTTGATTATCTTTTATTAGAGACTTAATTGATTTACTTATAATTCATCAAGTAAAACATTCAAAGCGTAGTATATTATGAAATGTTTTGTTTTTAGTACTTTTATGAGATTCAAGTTATGGCAAATAATTCAAAATTTTGAAAGGATATTTGTACAAATTAGCTTGTTAATCAAAAACTTGAATTTTTAAAGAAAATTAAAATAAATTAGTTTATTGAACAGAATACTAATTTTATATAAAAAAATTTCATTCATGAAAACGTAGTTCCTATTTCGCAATTCTTTTTTCAACGTACTATACTCACGATATTTTTTTGTCATTCGCAAAAATGAATAATTATCCATATATCCAGTAGAAGCTGCTAAGATCTTACCATCCCTTCCGGTGATAAAATCACTTTTGTAAACAGGATAGACAACTATTTGTAAACGTGAGCATTTATTATTTATATTTCACTTCTGCGTCTTTCAATTAGATTGATTAGGTCACATGTCAGCTTTCATTCATAGAATGAAGGAAACGGAATAGATATTCTCAATATCATGTAACCTTTCAATGCTGAAATTTAGTAGTTTGGAGATTTAAATATATCCAATTAGAGAGGGGATAGATTTAAATTTTCTATGTAACAAAAAATAAAATCAACATTCCTTTGCCCATGAATTTACATTAGATAGAAATTTAAATTAGGAATATTCTTAGTTAAAATTTTAGCTCTTTATCATTGAAGATATGAAATAAAACCTTAAGAAAATACTAAGATAATGTACCTAGACATAAATAAAAACATTGCATTACAGACCAAAAAGTATCCTTATTTATATAAAAACGTGAATACATATAACTATTGAGAAACGTAAATGTTAATTAACGTAAACGAAAGGAAATAATGCAATTTTATTTAATATAAGAAAGACAAAGCGTTTTTTAAAATACGAATTCGGAAATGCTTATAAATTTTTATCTTCCATGTGAATGATATATAGTATAAATAGTTCTGGGCATTACATCAAAAATGAATACAACCTAATCTCATTCATTAAACCATATAAAAATATTCACCAAATTTTGGATTATTTGAGCTTTCATAAACATTTAATTTTCTTTTTAAAACACTTCTCTTAAAGAAATCCCTTTTATTTGTCACCCATTAATCTTTTAAATGTAAGAAATGTTTACAAAAAATTTGCCATTTATGTTATATTATATTTAATTTTTTTTATTATATTATGTTTGTAGCATAAAATGATTATTATAAAATCATGTTTATTCAGACGTAATTTGGTTGATTGTTATATACGACAATTTTTTGACTGCATCATTTGTTTTGTATTTTTAAATAGGGAATATATTTTTGCAAAGGTAGTTTTATAATATGTTGCTATAATGATATACGCTTTTTTTCAAAAGGCAAAACACAGAAGTTAGAAACGATATATTAAATGTATCAGATTTTTCGTGAAATCCAATAAAAATATGTATGAGTATATTCATGTGATATACTTAAATATAACGTGATAAGTAAAAAGAAACTTTTAAATTAATTGAAATTCTTTGTCGATTAGATTAAGAATGGTATCAAAAAATCAACTTGTAACACACCTATATTCAGACCTAGACGCTCCAAATGGGATGAAAATATCTAAAAATTTTCAGATTTAAATGAATTATCTTCCAGGTAATTTTTTCAACACATTGTTAAATGTAAAATATAGCATGTAGAATGTGTGTGTGGGAATAATTATAAATTAAATTGTTTTTTCAGTTAAAAAAAATACTAAATTTTACATTTCATACAGATTCAAAATAAAAGATTAGAACTAAATAAATAAATTTGAAATTCATATTTATTTATTTTATTTCCAAAATTCATTTTTACTCAAGATTGTTTTTTAATCTGTTCGGAAGATTGTCCTTAAATCAGTGATTCTCAACCTATGGGGTGTGCCCCCCTAGGGGAACGCGAGCATATCCAAGAGAAAATGTTATTTAAAAAAATTGATTAAGTGACTGAAAGGAAAGAACACACTCACTCATACAAAACACAATACATTTCGACATATTTAATAATTAACTCATTAAATTATATAAAACAACTTATTAATTAAAAACAAATTCATTAATTATTAGTGACTTCCTTGGGCCTGTCTTTCAGAGCAAAGTCTTTCGAAGGAGAGTTTAATATTAGAAATAGACACTCTCATTTATTTTTATATATTTAGCTGAGATCTACATTTTGTCTACAAAGAAGCTACCGCAGTAAACCCAGTTTCACAAAGGTAAGATGCTGAAAATGGTAGTAGAATGTGAAATGCCCTTGTTTTCAGTGCAGAAAACTCATCATCCAATCCTGCCCAAAATTCAAAGAGTGATTTATTACTCAATTGTCTTTCGGTTTCACCCCTTGCCGTGAAGTCAATGAAGGTTTCTTCCTCTTCAATTGAGAGTCCTTCGGGAGTATTTTGAAATGGATCCCTCACCCACTTGTAACTTGATATCAGTTGGTCGTCAACAAGAAAGCACTTTTTAAAATTATTTGCTAGCATTGCTAAATGATTATCAATGGTTACAAAAACAACTTTTACATGTTGTTTTTCAGCCTTGTATGTTTTAATACAATCATTGTTAAGTTTTCTTGCTTTATATTTCTGCTCTACAATTCCAATTCCCTACAAAAAGTATTAACTTTATCACCCGTATCCAATATATGTGTATTTGCTCCTTGCAGTTGAAGATTCAAGTTATTTAATTTCTCGAATATGTCAACCACACACACACATGTATCTCAATTTCATCACAAACAAACTATCGCGAAAACTCTCAGTTTCCGGTCTGTTTTCCTCTTCAAGGAAAATGGAGATTTCTTCTCTTAATTCAGAAACAAAAATTTCCCTCGTGATAACCATCTTGTCTCGAAATAAAATAGTAACGCTGAATGTACTGCACCCATGTCTTAACAAAGTGTGGAAAAGATTCTTGATTTCAGGGGTCTCATTTTTATATAATTTACTACGGTTACAACCATAGTTAACACAATATTCAAACCAGGACTCATTTCCTTGGAAGCCAAAGCTTCTCTGTGGATCATGCAATGTGTCCAGACGCACTGTGGCGATTTTTGTTTTCACAAGTGCTTGAATACTTTGGAATCTTCCGGACATAGAACGAGCACCATCTCGGTGCATATTCCGACGCAAATTTTCCATTCTATGTTTTCCTCGTTCATAAAATCATTTAAGATAGCAAATAATGCAAGTGTTGTTGCTTTGAGTTCTATTGGTTTGCAGAAAAGTAATTCTTCTACTACTGACAAATCATCACAAAATCTAACATAGGCAATGAAATGAGCATCTTTATTACTAGCTGTTGCTTCATCGAGTTGTATTGAAAACAATTTGTCACGCAACTTCGACAAAAGCTGACACTCTACATCTTCAGCTATATCACCAATTCAACGGGCAACTGTATCATTTGAAAGAGGTATAGACTGCAATTGTTTTGCAAAAGTATCTCCATACATTATTTCTACAATCTCAATTGCGGCTGGCAAAATAAGCTCTTCACCAATGGTGTGAGGCTTTTTACATCTGGCTATTTTATATGAAACTTTGTGAGAGGCAATTAAAGCTTTTTCATTTACAGACAAAGCTATTTTAAGCAATGATTTTTGCTTTTCATATGATTTTAATTTTAATTCGAGGAATTCTCTGGGTTTGTTTACGTACTCACTATGAAGTGTTTCCAAATGTCGCTTAAGTTTATTATGTTTCATGCTATCTGCCGCCAAAGTTTTTGAGCAATTTATACACATGGTCCGTTCTTCTTCATACTTCAGTACTAGTGAACTCAAAATTTAAGTATTCTTGAGAATATTTCCTTGATTTTATTTTCGGAACCACGCTCGTCTGTGTACTTGTTGATGCTTGTCTATCTCTAATGCTCGCTTAAAAATTCAGCCATGATTCTGTATAAGTCTGCTGCCGTGAATATTTAACACGATGAATTGCACAATTACACGAAAATATATATAACATACACATTCAGAATAGATTCAATAGCGATAGAAGGATCGAATCGAATGAGATGTCTTGAATTGAAATTGGCGTCATAGAACTTTCTCCTTCTCCCTATGAGAAAACATTTGTTCACATCTGCGCACGCTCCTAACTTAACTTTTAAGCTGACCAGACAAATAGAAACTTCTAGCGAAACCGTGAGAATGCCCGACATGGTGGGACGCAAGAGCAATAAAAAGGCACAGGATTCTTGTTTTTTCAATGCTGAGGATCGGTGTTGCAAAATGTCAATAAATTTCCGTATTCTTGGAAATTTGTATAGTTTAAAATTAAGGTTGTAGTATAGATTTAGCACCAAAATATTTAGAATACATTATAATAGTATGCATTTTATTGTATGCGGTGGGGAGGGGGGCGCAATGAAAATTGGACCGTGAATACTTAAATGTTGAGAAACACTGCCTTAAATGTTTTCTTAAACTGTAAAAATAATACGTATAAATTCAAAACTTTTGTAAGACTGAAACATACTAAAATTTGTACTATTTTAGTAAGAAATGTTCAAATGTATATTTTTTTGATAACGAGCAAGTTAAAACCTGTTCAATAACAGAAAGGTATAAAAATTGACTTTTGATAAATATATTTCGATCTAGAAAATATAAATATTTTAAAAATTAGAAAAGTATTGACGGATTTGATTATCTTTGTAAAATATTTCGTTTAATGTTCCAAGTAAGTTAATTTTATTTTTTGGTATTAAGTCAAGTTGAATTGCATAATTTTTTGGTTTTCTTTAACAATCTAAGAATCAATTTTAATAATTCAGAATTAATTCAATCATGTAGAATTTAGCAAATCTAACGCAGATGTCTTTTATTGAGAAGAGTATTTTTTTATCAGAAAAATGAACACCAATATAAATTTAAATCAACATAAACACTTTGTAATTTTTTATTTTTTTAAAAAGTAATTAATTTTTTATATTTTAATGTCAAATAATATTATTTATATTTATGAAATTTCATTCATTGTCTTTTATGGGGTGAGACTTTCATCTTTGAAATGTATAATATTGTAAAATTCTATTCTTTAAAAAAATCTTTGTTAGCAGAACGAATTCTTTTTTGACTAAAACAGGCTCATTATTTGATAGGAATTAAAATTCATTCGGATATATGGTCTTTTTATTTGAGCAATGTATAAATTTGGAGGGAAATTAACTCAAGTATTAAGTTCTTTACTTAAACGTACTCTTGACTAATTAAGTCAGAAAATTCAAAATGTTTGAATGTGTTTAAAGGTTATGATAAAAAGAACTGACTTCTGGAAACGGATCTAAGAAAATAAACAAATAAATATTTTTAGCAACCCCTATATATTTGATGACAATTTTAGAAAATACTATTATAAGAATTTTATTTTGCAAGGTGATGTATTTAACTTTACGTATATACGTTAAATATTTCTCTTTTTCTGCTACTTTTGAGACTAATATTTACTTAAATTAAAAGGGAATGTGAATATTTGCTTTAAGATACATAATAAACATCTGTTTTTTTCAAAATAAATATTTTATCTACTCTTTTTATGTTTGAAAGAATACGAAAAAACAAAGATTTATTTATTTTATGATATAAAGCAAACAACATCATAAAGCATGTTTTTTTTTAAAATGGCAAAAGTTTTTTATTTTTAAAACAACATATCTCTAAACTTAAAAATTAAAAAATGATTTAAGTAACAACATATAATGAATATTTTTTCATTTTATAATGATGAAAGTATACTTATTTTATTTAAATTGCTTACTTATTTTTTACTAGTGTTTCATTAGTTAAGAAACTTACGAGCTAATAAATTGATAATGATTTTTGTGTAAAACTTTATATCATTTTGCTTTATATTTTAAAAATAATTTATATACTGTACATAGCTTTAGTTATGAAAGTAAATTTCAAGAAAAATTTACAGTACGAGTTGACTAATTTAAATAACCGGTTGGATTGGTGACTTTAATATGCATGTACATTCTATTTACAGCTCTACTCCTATGTCATTTGCAATAAAGAGTAAAATTATTTGCTTAATATTTAATGAGTTTCTTACACTTATCAAACTTTTAGAAAAGAAATACTTCTTTTTTGAAATTAAATGTTTGAAATCGTGTATAAATGGAATAGTATCTTACTTTAATTAGTAAATACTCTAAAATTATACGTTTTAATTTTTTTCATGAATCACTACCACATAAACATATTCAATCTAATTATAAGTGAGAATTTATAATTATTGAATAGTAAACGTGTTTACAAAATAAACAGTGTTTTTAAAAATAGGTTGTTAAAAACAAAAATATTTATAAGTTATGAGTAAAACAATTTACATACCCTCTCTATAAGGTATAATTGTGAAAAAGTGAGGGTTCAGAAATTGAATCAATTAGTATGAAGAATATTATATTTTCTAATGTTTCATATTTATATTAATTCGTATTTATATTCATTAATATTGATAGAAGAAACAAATTTTCGTAATAATCGACAATAATTTTCGTAATATAAGCTTTTATGTTTTATATCTAGATTTGGTGCAATTTTCATAACTTTTATCTTTTAATCGCGTAAAAAAATTCTAAATAATAATAAATAATACTTAAACCAAATTATAAGATAACTTATCTTAAAATTTTTTTCACTTTTCTGTAATAGAGAAAGTAGGAAAATAGGTCATGGAGAATTCTGTTATTGCGTAACTTAGCACAATTAATTGAATTTATAAAAACTGGGAAATATATAGCGGAAACAACAAAGAGAAGTAAAAAACAAGCTAAAACTATTTTTCATCAATGTTACACAGCAAATATTTTACAGATCACTGACTTTTTTTTTTAAATATGAGAACACTGCTTCTGAATTACTTCTTTTCACATTTCATTGGGTGTTGTGTTTTATATTTATTGAAGAAATCAGAAAGGAAAAGAAAGACATTTTCCAGTTATTTAAAACAGAGAAAAGTAGAATGTATAACTCAATGCAAATGATGAATGCATCCTATAAATAACATCACTTTTTCCCAGTTAAAGCAACAATCTTTGCTTTTTTTCGATTTTTTAAGATAATTGCTGTATTAAGAAAGATTATTTTAATGAAAATAAATAATATTCTAGTAGAAGCTGTAAGTCCCAAATACGAGTTATTTTTATCAAATACTATGAATAAATTACTTCATTCAAAAATTCCTTAACGACATGAATTTTTTTTGATCTTTTTGCATACCGTAACAAGAACAGAAAACGAGCCTACAAACACTATATTCCTAGTTTTACACAATAAATAAATAAAAAATCTTGTAAAATTATTTGATCTGGCTTTAATCTGCGCACTTGAATTCAAAACATAATTACTGATTTCTCTCGAAATGTTTTTAAAGGTGAAAGGATTGCTTGATAAGTTTTAATTTACCAAAAAAAGAAATGTGTTAGGATATGTGATCTCTAGTGGTATCGCTTCATGCTCTCATGTCTTGAAAGTTCGATCCTTGGGTTGGGCAAAGTCGACACAACAATTCATTCCTTCAGTGAGCCTATAAAATTGAGTACCAAGCATGCTTGGGAACTAAAAACTGGGAGTTTCATGTTAGGCTGACCACCTAACCGGGACATATGCTTCACACCCGAGGGCACTCAGTCGTGGAAACAGATATGCGTATTGTAGGCCTTGGCCTCCATATGGGTTGTCGTGCCACTGAGAAGAGTAGTATGTATTAGCTCATATTCAATAAAAAATCTTCACTGAAAAGTTTCATGTATATGGTGATCAACTTTCATGAGACATAGCTTTCATGCACCGTCACTTCACTAGTTAAAATTGTAGCACCTGTTACTGTTTTCTCAATATAAACTTAAAAGATAATAATTAATACCTAGAACTAGCAAATGTTTTACACATTTTGCAGTGTTATATCATAAATATTATTATGCATTATATTTACACACACATATATATTATACAAAATTAGAATTACAAAAAAATGATAATTGTAAAAGTGATTTTATAAACTAGTAAGTTATTTTATTGTATTAATTTGATTTTTAGGTTCCTAAAATAAATAACATTATATTTTTCCTACTTGCAAAAAGATTTAAAACAATTTCATTTATTAAATTTTAGTTTTTAATTTGTTGATGAAGAATTTTTTAATTAAAATGCTGATTGTTTATTATATTAACTTGATTCTTACGTAACGAAAACTAAATAAATGACAATTTTAAAAATTAATGCTGTTTAATCCAGTACAGATATTATTTTCAATTTGAATAAGTATTAGTTAATAGTGTGCAGATTATCTAGGTTATTTGAGAAATGAAACAATTTTTAAAATTAACACAAAGAATTTGTAATGGTTTAATATAATTCAGTTTTTTAAAACATTACATATTACTTTAATATAATGAAAAATACGTTTACGTTTCTGTAATTGGAAGAAATATTCTTATGGTTATGTAAGAAAAGTTAATAAATAACGCAAATTTGTCACAAATTTTCATTAACAAGTTAATTGAAAAGCTGAGGAAGTTCCTGGCATTCACATCGAGTAAGAAGATATTACTGATTTGGGAATGATTAAAATACTGCCCGGAAGCTGGTCGAAACAGGCGAGGTGAACTTTCATAACAAGAAATAATGACACTTTATGACAAAACTGAAAAGGAATGTTAGTTTTGTTATCACTTGAAAGAATGTAAAACTAATTTATTTACTCAGAAGCATGCAAATTTACGTCACACTGGCAGTAGCAAATTTATATTTCATGCATTTTATCAAGAAAAATTATTTTATTTTATGTGTTATACAATTTAATACTTACAAATATATGCAAGAGAAAATATTTTCATTTATAGAATATCATTACTAGATACTTATAGAAACTAAAGTTGTTTATTAAGATTTGACATCACAGGTTTAATAGTTGTCTTTTTTGCGTAATTAGTTACGTATGATCATTTTGATATTAAGGAAGAGAAACAGAAAACTCTCAAACATGAAGTTTGGTATTTGTGCATGCAGAAATCATTGTGATACATCATTTGCCTAGTGTGGTTCATCAGTTGGTAATGATGAACCTCTCACTGCAAAGTCTTTGTGTTTTGATTATTAAGAATGGTGAGCATAAACTTACCTAATTTTCTTTTTATTTAATAGAAATTCCGACGAATTCTGATTACTAAGTTTTAATAATCTGGCTGGTAGACAACAATTTACGCCTAATCTAGATAAGTGTATCTTCAGGTTAAAAACAGGTTTAAAATTTAATAGTTTATTGAGTTTAATGATGTTTTTTGATTTTTTTACATTTATATGAATATTTTGATTATTTTTGCATTTGGTTATTTACAATGTTGGAAAATACCAAGATAAACTACTGGCAGAGGTTGAGAATGCATATCAATATTCTAGCAAGCTTAGAATAGTGAAATGAGTTAATCTGTGTCTCGTGTCAGGAATATCAAATACAGTGATTACAATACTATTTCAATGAAGAAATGACATACCTCCAGTGCAGTGTTAAAATAGTATTTGATTCAACTGAAGAGAATATTTTGTAATTTTTTTGTTTTACACAATTAACATTTAAAACAGATACAAAAGGAGGTAAGTCTTAAGTTCCTTTATAAATTTCCATAATGAAACTTAATAACATATACGGATATTTATATTTTTAAAATAATCATATTCAATAATAAAACAATTAAAGGCATTTAAACTATTTCTACTTTTCCAGAAAAAATAATTTTAAAATGTATTTAAATCTTCTTTTCAGAAAAAAGAGCTTATAAACTTAAAAAGAATTTTTAAAATAAAAAGCTTGTGATTAAAGTATCTCAGACTTTATTGTAAGCATGCAAATCGATTATTCACTTTGCTTTATCTTGATGAAATATCCATTTTTTCCCGTTGAAGCTAGTTCGGACTAGAGAGAAATTTTCCTTTCAAAAACGGCTTGTAAAATATTTAATAAATATGCGTGTCTTCTGAATAGTTAATCATAGCAGCTTGTGTAACAACTGACATGTAAGACAAAATGTTATCGTGCGTAGATAGCTATTAGATGATTACGTCTTTTTTAAAAAAAATATTTGTTTGTCACATTTCACATTTTCTTAAGCGATAACAAGGTCACATTATTCAGCTAAGTATTGACTTCAAGTCTAACCCTGAACTAATGACGTCATAAATGTCGAAGGCAACAAGTGATATTTTGAAAATCATAAATAACATGCAAATTCTTTCAAGTATAATTTATTTTACTCTATATTTTAAATATATAGTTGAATATTTAAGTTACGACTTTTCTAATGTCCCAACAAAAATTAATTTAAAAATCATAACGTCTGATCAGACGTTATGATCTTTAAAATAATTTTTGCATTCCAAACACCCACAGGTTTTATGTGATATGTAGCAATTGAAAATAATGCACATTTTAATATTGAACTTAAATATTGCGTGCAAAACATGATACATTTTTATTAATTGTGAGTATAAATATTGTACTCACTAATAATAATTATAAGAATGTAAAAAGATTAAAAAGATTTATTTGCATGAAAAATTTTTAAATGGGTGTACAAGAAGACGTGATAGAAGAATTTGAGAAGGATTGCTTTTTTCTTCGTTGTAATAATTTACTAAGCATATCAACTAATTTTAATTTGAAATAAATGATGCACTTATTGTAATATTATGTTTTTTATTTAAATATTTTTCTCTCTATATATATATAATTATTTTAAATGCAAAACATCGAAAAGTTTTTGATAGTTTTATTTTAGAGAAAAATACATCGTTTTATTTCATTATTTGGATCCATAACAAGAAAAGAAAACATGACTTAAATCTCGAGAATCATCTGAAATGGGAATAAGAAGTAAATTTTGAGTGAATTAACAGAAATTTTTAGTATCTTTTTAGTTTTTTACTATCATCAGTTTAACTTTTCAAATTAAAAGTTATAAAGAATTTTCGCTAAAGCATATTTTTAAAATAAAATACAAAATTAATAGTTTATGAACAATTCAAATTCTGTTCAAGTTTTTTCTGATTCATCCAATTCACGTATCGTGTGGTATCTACATATGTAGATAGGGGTAGAAATGTATGTACGTATGTGAACACGCAACACAAGTTTGAGAAGGATTTCTTTTTTCTTCGTTCTAATGATTTACTAAGCATATCAAGTAATTTTAATTTGAAATAATTGATGCACCTATTGTTATATTATGTTTTTTTATTTAAATATTTTGCTATAAAAATATGTTTATTCCATGTATGAATAAAACAAATTTAGCAGCACAAAAATATTATAAAATCAAGTTTATCGTTTATTAGAAATTGCTTCACCCAACATTATAAATGTAATTTCACGAATAATATGTAATGTATTTTTATTAAAATGTTTTGATGTTTCTTATCCTCTATGTCTAATGATGATAGACAAGGTCCATGAGATTATTAGCTCCCTAAATGTCCTAAAATATTAAAGGATTTCTAATTAAGTCATAACAGGAGTCATAATTAAGTCATAATTGGATATACAATGCTAAGTTCATAATATGGTGCATATGTAAATTTGCGTAATTTAGTTTCAAAGCCAGAAATTGAGATAAGTGTAGACAATAAATGCTACACGAGACAAAAACTTCAGTTGCCACACAAGACACTTCAGATTCAATTAGATGACACAATTCTATGTATTCCTGTGTTAAAACTCGCGAGAAAATGTTTTAAAGGGTCACAGACATTTGAAACTACTGAGCAGAAGTTTCATCATACACTCACTTCCAAAAGTTAAGTACGAAGATGTAAAATGCAAAATATCAACAAATTCTACCTTGATTAACACAAAATTAGGCAGGAAAGTAGCATATATACTTATGCATAAAATAAAATCAATTATATTATACAGAAATGAAAAAATTATTAAATTTTTGTAAGTTATCAGATAATGAAAATAAACATCATAAAATGAAAAAAGGACATTAAGAGGGTATGTAATACCCCTTACTCTGTATACAAAGTTAACACCTTGTAACATGCTTTTAATTAGGTGGTCAACCACCACAGAATTCTAGTAGAGCAGTTTCCAGCTCAATAAGAATGACTGGAGGTGGGAAATATGAAAATACAGCATGCCCGAGAGCATCCCAAAGACTTTCAATGGGATTAAGGTCGAGCGAACATGCTTACCACGCCATATGAGCAATCACTTCAATCTTCAGGTAGTCATCGATGATGTTAGCTTTATGCGTTATCATCCATTAAAACAAAAGTAGGATTTACTGCTGCAGCGTATAATCTCACAATGGGTTCTAGGACTTCATCTCGATACCGGACATCCGTCACAGAAACCCGTTTAAAGATGTGCAGGTCGGTGTGGTATTCTAATAAAATCCCTGCCCACACCATAATACTTCCGCCTCGGAATGCATAATGTTCAGTGATTTTTTTGGGGGGGGGATTGCGTGTTCCTTGTTCACGCCATATCCGCTTGTCATCTGGGTCCAAAGCAAATCTTGACTCATCATAAAACATGACATTGCTCCAGTCAGACACAGTCCAACTGACATGTTCCTGACACTATTTTAATCGTGCCCCTCTTGATTGGATGGATAGACAAACACAAACTCCAGGTGCATGGCCGTACATTCCACTCATAAGTAATCTTCGGCGTACAGTTGCTGCAGATATCACCTTACCAATGGATGCTGTAACCACAGATGTCACACGTGTGGAGTTCGTTCTGCGATTCCGCGTGGCTAAAATCGCAATATATCGATCTTTCGTGGTGTTTGCAACCCTTGGGCTACTGGCTACGGGCCTTCGTACAACTGTCTGTGTGGTTTGGAATTGTTTCAATAAACGAAAAATTATGGAATTATGAACGCCGAATAAAAGAATAACATCTAAGATCAACTGTCCTGCTTTAATGCGCCCCACAGTACGTCAGCGCTCAGGATCTTCCATTCGTCTTCTATTAGTTATAGAAACAGGTATGTCTTGAAAACAAATTGTACGAAAGTTTTAAACACCTTCTATCAGCACTTACAATCAACTTCTGTAACCCTTCATAAAGCTGGTATCATATAAGACTTCCCTTTTTGCATATTTCTGGACATGAAAGCGTGATTGGCTGTTACATAACATATTTGATTACTCCATCTACCTCTGCAGCGATTTGCATCGTCTTCAATTCTGATTGGCTTCCGGAAATTAAAGGTTTCTTCTCCGTGCTTAACTTTTGGAAGTGAATGTATTATCACTCAGAGCAGATGACTCAATACTGCTTTTTGAATATTGAACTTGGTGTTAAATATTACTAACACCTGAATTTCTTAAAACCTTGCCATTAAAAATCAAACTTTGTCTAATTTTCAGTGTGAATTCAAATATGATGAGGAAAATTATTAATTACATTATTTTTGAATTTTTCTTTTTAGAACTTGAATTTCAATTAATTTCTTTTTTGTAAATGTTAAAAAATGTACAAAATTGTCTATCCATTTAAATATAGCAACATTCATTCAATATTTTATGTTCAAAATCTTATGTATTGTTATTAATATTAATTAAAAAGTGGTATAATTTGAAAAAAATTGTACATAAATAATTTAAATAATTTGCTTTAAAATTTTATTAATAAATATCTCCATTTTTAAGGTATAAAATTAAAATATTATATTAAGGAAGTTTATTTATAGTTTATAGAACTGATAATGACAAAAAGTATTTTTTAATGCCTGATTGAGTAGGTAAATATTCCACAATTCGAAAGAAATATTTATATATAATTTGTGATATTAAAATATTATCTCGTTAATTTTCATCGGTACATCAAAGCATTACTAGGAAAAAGTATAAATTTGAAAATGCTTTTTGAAATATTTCGTACGAAGCCCCTTTTCAATATCTTTTCATTTTCTAATCTATCAATCAATCACCTTGTTCAGTAGCTGTCAATAAACGAGCTGGTAATCTATCCTCTATCCTCTGAAACAGTGATCGGCAATTATTTTCGAATCTTTGTTTGAAGAATTTCAAATTTATTTATTTTAGGCGAAAAAGAAAGAATCACTGTAGGTTCATAGGGTTTGGTCAAGTCTTTTTAATTAGCACAGCATTCTAGACAGTTTAATAACTGGAAACTGTTCCTAGGCTTCTTTATATTTTTATAAAAATTCATGAGTTTAGCTAACAACATCAAGATTGAAATTTCTCAAGCAGAGGGTTAATACAATAATTTAACATGGCCAGCCTTTTCATGATATGATTCTGAATTCAGGACTGAACACATTATTTAATCATAACAAAAAAGAATTACAACTAGTAATTAAATTTCTAGTAAAATTACTTTTATGAATGTTTTATTATTTAAATCGATATGATGCGTCTTAATTTACACATTTTAATTATACATTTGTTAAAAAAATAACACATGCTACCTGCTCTCCTTTTAAGAAAACTATCCCCCGCGCTGTAATAAAATTACAAATTCAATTATGTGTAACTATTTTATAAATCACTTTACTCGTGTAATTTATTATGCTTTTGAAATTTTTTTGATGGTATTAATGATATTTTAAGACCTTGTTTAAGCTAATTTTGTCTTAAGATTAAAATTCTAACCACGGTCAAATTTCGTGATATTACAAAACATTCCTAATTTATATTTGCCTTTATTTTAATCCACAGCATTAAGTTAACCAAAAGTTCTAAAGCTAATGAATTAATTTTATCAATTAGTATATCTAAGAAGAGGCATACTCGAAGTTTAAAGTCAGCAGAGTAAAAAATACCGTTCTTAAATAGCTATGATTTTTATAATGGTTGAAAATTTATTATTTGTTTTTAATTTAAACAAGTTATGCTTCTATAACTTACATATAATCTTTTTAATAAATAGTAATATTTAACGGAATTTCAGGGTTGAACAAAATAAACGTTCAAATAAATAATTAATTGCTTTATTATTTTTAAAAACAAATATATATATATATATATATATATATATATATATATATATATATATATATATATATATATATATATATATATATATATATATATATATATATATATATATATATATATATATATATATATATATATATATATATATATATATATATATATATATATATATATATATATATATATATATATATATATATATATATATATATATATATATATATATATGAAATATTAGAATTTCAAAACAGAAATCACAATACCATTGCTTTCGTAATTGTAAACACAAATTATAATAAGTATATAGAAACATCATTTCTAAAATGATGGTTCAGAATAAAATACTAAAAAAAATAATTCACAATGACATTTATTTAAAATAAGGAAATTGAGAACAATACAACTTGTAATTTAAGCCTAAATATACAAAAGACAAAAAAATCTGTAGAACACGTTAGAAAAGTCACATGATCTATTCTTGCAAAAATTCTTACAAAACTCCGAAAATGAAATAAAATATTCTAAATTTCTTTATAATTAAATAAGTACTAAAACTCCATGGCACGACAGATCATGTGGGCCAAGGCCTACAAAGCCCATAACACTTTTCATGACCGAGGGCTCTGGAATGCAAAGCATATGTCGCAGTTAGGTGGTCTGCCTAACGTGAGACCCCTAGTGTTTAGTGACGCAGCATGCTTAGTACTCAATTTATCAACCAACTAAAGGGGTGAAAGCTTGAGTCGACCTTTCCCAACCCGAGGACCGAACTTTGGAATTGTGTCTTGGGATCTTTGAAACGCTGCTACTAAGCCACCCGACTACATAATACTAGAGTTGCCAAGACAGAATTTTAAACATAATTCTTTGTATTCTCCATCTCGAGCGAAAAACCAGATTGCTAGATAAACGGCAAAAAATCCACCAAAAATTCAGAAATTTTTGAGGAATTATGCTTCTACTGTGCCATATCTTTACAACATTATATGAAATTCAACTAAATCATAACACAAAATTTCTAATCACAACATTTTAAAAACAAACGTACTTTCAAAGTCATAAGCGAAACGAAATTATAGAACAAATAATTTAATGGAAATAAAAAGTGTCCCATACTTAATAAGGTTTACAATAACAGGTCTTTTCTTTTTAATGAAAGTTTTATTATTCTTGTTTAAAAAATATGATATATGATGGGTGAACACCACTCTTCTGCATAAGATTTATGTTACTTAATTTATTTATAAGAAGTTGTCTTATTTATGCTAGCTTTTATATTTTATTTCAAAATAACTGATGATTATGTTGTATAAATGAGAGATATAAAAGAAAAAAAATAATTAATTTCTCATAAAAATTAACCATTTCATAAAAATTAACCAATTAACCAAACAACATATATACTTTAACTTTGCAGAGAAAGTTCAATCACTATGTCAGTTTAAGGAGCAAGTGTCATAACCATCAAAAAGGAATCACAAAATGTAAGCAAGCAATTAATAGTAGTATTTTTGCTTTATATCAAAGTAAAATCAATGATTTGATTTGCCAAGCTGTCTCATCAACTTGTAAATCAAAAATATCGCTCCCCAAGATACTTGAACATTAACTATACAATTTTCTACATTCAGAAGATATTTGACTCAATGGTACCAAATCTTTTACTTAAAATGGTAAAATAATTTTATGCATCATTCAATATAAAGGAATATTGTTTAAGCATAATTTTAATTTTTGTTTAAAGCAAGCTAAAAATAATGCAGATGGTACACTGAACTAATTATTTTGGTAAAATAAAAATAAGCAATAAGTACATCAAAAACATTTCAATGAATTCTTCAAATAAAAACTAGCTGTTCTTAATTTCTTGAAATACAATTGAAAAAGTTAACTAAAAATTTAAAAAAATTATTTCCTGGGCTTTGTCACTAGAAGTAATTATACTTTCTTTTATAATTAGATTTTCTTAATCTATAATCAAAATTCCTACTGGAAAATTATATATATATATATATATATATATATATATATATATATATATATATATATATATATATATATATATATATATATATATATATATATATATATATATATATATATATATATATATATATATATATATATATATATATATATATATATATATATATATATATATATATATATATATATGTATATATATATATATATATATATATATATATATATATATATATATATATATATATATATATATATATATATATATATATATATATATATATATATATATATATATATATATATATATATATATATATATATATATATATATATATATATATATATATATATATATATATATAATTTTCTTCTTCAATTCTTTCCTTTTGTGTCTTATCATAACTATCCAGTTATTTGAAAATACATTGTGCTAAGAGCTATTTTATTTTATCAAATTTTAAAATAGCAAAAAAATATATATATATATACATAAACTTTGTAAGCTTTTTAAATAAATGTTTTTAGGGAACTTATGCTCAATTAAGAAATTATATATTATGCTCATATTGTACTGTTAAAACTAACATAAGATTCTGCTTTAAAATACTATAAAAATTTTAAATTCAAACTCATAAGAAAACATTTTGTAATGTTAACAAAATAATACTTCTTTTAAGTAAAAAACTTTTTCAGTAAACTAATATTTTCCATTGAAAAAATTCATTTTAAGCTATTAAGTTTCACCAATCTACATACATTATTATTATATGATTTAACTTATTAAATTTGTAAAGGACATTATTATAATACGTAATAAAATTATTATAATAAATGTAAATGATGCTAAACAAGTTATATTTATAAAACATCATACTAATTACACATTACAGAGATATTCATAATAAATAATAAGTTAAATATACTCACAATTTAAAAAATTTTATTCCATTTTTAATATAAAATATTCAAAATTCTCTACTAGATATTTACATATTTTTAATAACATAAAATTTTTATTTAACGTTCTCCAAAAAAGAAAGAACGCGCGTTTAATCCTATAACAAACTAAATCTTCAAGTTATTGAAAATAATATTTTCAAATTAGCGTTAATATAAATATTGCTTTAACAGCATTTATCATAAAGTATTAATTGATAATTTTGGACTGATATTTAGTAAAATTAATTAACCTATTTGAAGTAATTATTTTCAACAAATAAAATACACAAAATGTTTTGAAAATCTCATTAGATCAGCTAATCACAAAGAAACAGAAGATAATCACAAAGAAACAAAAATAAAAGAAACATGTGTTGTCATATTTATCAATAATTAAATATTTGATTTAATTCTAAAATAATCATTAAATGCTACAATTTGTTTTCATAAATTATTCTGTTTAGGCAAAATATATGAACAGAATCAACTACCAATTTTTACATAGAATGATGTTAACATTTATGAAGTATTTTAAAATATCGTTATTGTGTAAATGACATTCAAATGCAATTCACTATTTTACTTATTAATTTCATACAACAATTAAACTAAATTTTAAAATCTGTATTTTTACTTTAATTGTAATACAAAACTGTGCTTATAGGTGAATTTCAGAAAATGAAAGTATTGAGAAACAAAAGAGAATTCCGGGAAATAACACTTATATTTTATGAGTTTTCTGAAACGCATTTTTAAAATTGCAAAAATAAAAAGACCTCAAATATTCAAGCTAACAACGTTCGTGTGTAATATTTGTGAAGAAATGTCTTTCATTTATCAATAGTCCGTTTTATTTCTAACTAAGTTTTACGTATAAAATTATATTTTATTTTTCATAAATGATTTTAAATCTTCAAAGATAGAACAAATTTTTTCTTTATTAAATTTGATTAAGTTGCTGTTCTTATAAAAGTTGAAATGTAAAAATAAATTTCTTTCAGAATATTAAAGTTTAATATTATTTCAGATATTATATTCAAAAAGCTTGTCACCTTAAATAATGTTAATTTTCTAGGGAATTAATATAAGGCTTCAATGTGTGCAGAAAATGAAATTATATATAATAAAATTGATTGTTATAGTATGAGTACAAAGTTTTTGAATGATATTGGAGCAAACTGAATCTGCTACAAATTATTATTAATTTTATATGTAACAAGTAATGTAATTTTTTTTAAGGGCAATTCATATTAGGTCAAAAACGAAGAATTTTACTGTCAATATGTTTACATTCAATTCCTACTTAGATCAACAAAGAAAAATACTTTTTCTATACCATTTAAAACAAAAACTAATTAATTAAATTTTTAATGAATTAATATTTGAAAGAAACTGTATTAATATAAAATATCATCCACTACAATCTTAAAAAATGTGCTTGAGCATAAGTGGAGGGATAAAAATATTTATTAACAATATTGAAAATTTCAAGAAGATGTATATAGAGAGAGAGTATGAACAAACAGTAGAAATTGAAAATAATTTGACATGATTGAAGATATAAATAAATATAAAAAATTTATTCAGTTAATTTTCCTATGATAATTTAGCCCATTAACTTAATTTTTTTTAGTATGTAGTCTTTAGAATATGCTTAAAGTAGCATAGTTTATATTTCATATACTTTTCGATTATTACACAGCTTTCCAGCTTTTGTTGATTAAAATAAGTTGAACATGAAGCTGCTGCTTCAATAAAATGGAGAATTTTTACAAGTATTAAGTATAAATGCTGGTTATAAAAGTATTAAAGTATAAGTTAAATAATTTGCTTATACTTTCTCTTATAAAAATAAGATAAAAGCTACAGTTTCATTAAGCTATTGCAGTTTAAAATTAAATTTATGGTATTGAAAATCAGGATTGAATTTAGCTATTCTTAAGTTTATTTCCAATACTTTAACTTAATTAAGCTGAAAAAAAAATGAAAAATAAAAATGTACTTGATGGCTAGTAGATAGAATTGCATTATAGAGAAAATGCTATAAATTTCTAGCAAAAGTCTATGAGTTGGCTACAGAAGGAATTCATTTTCGCTCACATAACAAATCAGACAGAAAAATTTTCATTTTTTGGCAATGATTGTTGGCGTATCGTGACAACATACTCTGCAATTATAACTAAGTACAAAATATTATTGTTGTCACTATTTTACATTTATAGAAGAGTTTAATTAATATTTATTATTAACAAATATATACGCTAATGTATTTCTGAAGTGATTGTAAAACACACAATATTATTGTAAAAAGATTGAAACAATTTTTATTTTAAAACCAGCGTATTAATGTACGCAAAATAAGAAAACTTCTCTTCTGAAAGCTGATTTGGACTTTATTTTGATAGGTACTTTCTTATTATCAAGAATTTAACAATACAGTTTTAAAATATTTTCCCAAAAATAATCCAAAAATTTAATTTTTTGAAATTTTGATTTTGCAAATTTAAATTTTTGAATTGTTTTATTTCAGAAATATATGTGCAATATCTGCAACATTTATCTACAACAATAAATACACTATATGGTTTTATTATTGCATACTAGACTATTAAGGTTGTCAGTATCAAAAAAGAAATATTTTAAGTATCTGTTTTGATTGATGCATAAAAATTCGGCACCCAAAACATTTTATGATCCAAGGTAAAAAAAAATAATTAAAAAATATTTTCAGAGATACTTAATATAGGTTGATATGTAAATGAAAGTAACATTAGTTAAAAATGGAAGATTCAAATATCAGGTTTTATTTCTTTATTTTCTCTTAATTTCTCTCTTTATGGTCTCGTCTGACAATCTTAAATATTTAGTATTGTAATAAGACCTCATTTTGTTTTTGAAGCAATTGATCAAAGATTGTGATAATATTATTATTTTTCCAAAAACTCCAATTTAAATGTCTGGAATTGTTTGAGAAAGAGTTGTGGACACACAATGGCTTTTCCTACAACATTTCGCAAATGCCTTATGAAACTGAGGCCTGAAAGCCAACAGCTTTTACAATACGATGAATTCACTTTCTCTAAATATTCGTTTGTAAAAACAGTAATGTGAATTTGTTTTATTCTTCCAAAACGACGTAATCTACCACAGTTCTCGAAAACGTTGCTCTAGTTATGCTCGAGAATCTTATTTTTATACTTTTCTGATGTCACTCCGTTAACAGATAATGTATGGTGTGGTATATGTTCATCTAAATTTGCTAGTGATAATAAAGTGATTGGTTTTTATTATGTGTGCAAATAATATCTTTTAGTTCTTTATGGATGAAAATTCGTTGAGAGTCACCTTACCTAGAATCTAATTCTTCGTTGAAAATGACACGGCACCAAATTTATGTATTCAAAATCTATGTCCAAAATTAGGGCCTGTTTGATCTGTAAGAAATAGGCAGGCTCTCCTGTCATATGCGTCAAGGGAACAGACATCACTAATCTTTGAATGTGAAAGTCTTTTTCAGTTAGTCATAAATTAATTATTTATTTCGATATCTTTGTCGATAGAGGAGTCTGGAGACAGCTGCGCATTAGTTACATGGTAACTTTTATTTAACACTACACAGTAGTGATGCTGCGAACAATTTGGGTGAAAGAAAATTCAACGATCTTCATAATTAAACAAATACCAAGTGCGAAAGTTGAAAATGTTCTCTAAATTATTATCGATAACATTAGTTTTCAAAATGGTTGTAGACATTTCTATTTATTCCAAAAAATGTACTTGTAATTCTAATTTCGGATACAAATGTCAATTTTAATTGGCTTGATTTCTTTCAGTCTTAAACTTTTAAGAGAACTGAAAATCTGAATCATAAAAAATACAAACTAAAATAAATTAGATATGATAAATTTTAATTACGTGAGTTTCAGCTTGACAGTTATTTGATCTGATCCAATTGCAATATCAACATACCATAGCTTATTAATCCACCTGCTACTGTAATTACAAGTCTCTTCCGAATTTCGAACATATTTCCTCCTGTAACATGCAAATCAGCTGCTCTTATATCCTCCACCATAATCAAGAAGCTTTGGATTTCTTTCATACTGAGGAAATTTTCAGTCACTATCTTTGAACACTTCACTAGAATATGCAACAATCTTTGGTATTCACTAACAACATGTTCTCCTTCAAATGTCAAGCGTAAAAAAGATACCAGTGCTGCAGCAAGCATGACGACTGCAAAGATATCGATGGATAACATTCCCCTTATGCTTAATGCCACGCTCAGAGCGTTAAAAAAGCAACTAATAATAGACCCATAAAGGTACAGAACACTATGCGAAAGTGATCGATCCACATCTTTTAAAGTGCACATAATCTGCTGAAACATTAGAATATTCTCACTTATGGACTCCTGACTGAAATTCTTGTTATCGAATCTCTTCTTCAGCTTGTTTGCAAAATTGATAATTAGTTGACTCAAATAGAAGTACGCTGTTGAGCTGAATAGAGCTACTATTCCACAAATAGCTTGACTGGAAGCATATGTAAAAATAAGTGAAAATCTAGTTGCTATCAAGAAAATTTCTCTGTTATCTTTTTCTAAAGTAAGTCCCATGAAAATAATCGGATTTGGTACAAACCTTACTGATCTGTTGTGTGTGACAGAAAAAGTAATTGCAGTTACAATGCTAAAAATGCCAAAGAAATGTAAAAACAAAGGACCATAAATACTCCACGTGTTTCTTTTAATTCTGTGATGACGTATTTGTGCCATAAGAACGGACATCTTCTTAACCGATGAAGTAATTTCTTTTCCATGATAAATAAGGCTTAAAAGAGCTGCAAATGCGAACAAATGGAAAGCATAGTAGGTCACAATCAAAGAATTATACCGTAAAAAATAGCGAATTGAAAATGATAAGAAGACAAAAATTAAAATACGAAAGAAATTAATCATACCACATATAAATTTGATACACTCGTGGTTTTCCATTTCGTCGTCGTATGCTATAGATTTAACCGAAAATGGTATTCCTGTCAACAGGGTGAAGTAAAAAAGGACTTTAAAGTGATGATCTAAAGCTTCATCCGTTGCGACTTTATACATTCTCATATTATAAACTATTCTTCCTGCACTTTTTTTATTTTGAATATAAAAATTTAGTGGATAATTTTTTTCACAACACCTTTGATGATCCATTGCTTGGCGAATGTTTTTTCAAAATAATTTGTAAATTAAAAACACTGAAAGGATTTCTTTTTGAAGGACTGATTGGAATAAAATCTCAGACAGCACACCGTTTTAAAGATAATTTACAAGGAATGAGAACAAAATTTATGCAAGAGCCAACAGAAATGTTTCTGAATAATAATGAAAAAATAAAAACGTTGATAGTTTATTATGTTTTTCTCTGCAGTCACTTGTAATTGATTTTCGATATACTTCAAATAAGCAAAGATAAGTGTTCTCCTTAAATGCACACAATTTAAGATTATATACTCTCATTTTTATAAAGAATCACGCAAATATTGACAGAAACAAAAGTTTCTTACAACGAAATTGCATTTCTTACAAGTGGAAAATTATTTATTATTCATACCACACGAATTATTACATTAGACGTTATTCATTTATATTGAGAAATAGATTGAGAAACAATGTATATCTATATCGATTATTACTTAATCTTTCATGAAAAAACATCTCAGGCAATTTCCATAAGAATTATCTGTAATTTTTTAGTAACTTGTCTCACCTGTCAAAACTTATATTAAGTTATCACAATGAATAATTTATTTAAGAATACACGAAATGTTTCAGACTAAATATATCAAATGCATCAGACGTATTTCATATATTTTTGGAAAAGCTGTTACAGTAAACTGACATTTTTTAAGTAAACTGACATTTTCAATAAATCATTAATTCTTAATTATTTATAATTTTTGTTTCATTAAATGTAACTACAAAGGTTTATTATTTTTTTTAATTCATGCAAACTGCCAAATTTCAGAATGCTTATAAATTCATGTCTTTCATTTAGACACATAAATATTATATAAATGCAGCAAAAATTTTAATAAAAATCAGGTTTATATTTAAAATAATATTTTATTATTGCTCATTTAATAATGCATATTAAATTAATTTCCATATGGGAAGAAATACTTACTATAGAACATTAAAGTAATATTTTGATTTTATTACACATCCGCTATAAATGATGAAAAAAATAATCAAACTTTTTCTATTAATTTCTTAAAATTCATTTTTAAGGTAATATTTTTTCGTTAAAGAATATTGCATTAAAGTATTTAGACAGAATTTATTCCATCAGAATCAAAATTGTAAATAAAATATATTAACAATGAAAAAAATCTGATTTTAAACTATGAAAAAATTAGGATTTCTAAGGCAAAATACATGATTTGTTTTTTAAAAAAAAAAAACTAATTTATTGATGCTACATATTCCTGTGGTGCAAGTTATTACTTTGTCCATACTATGAGTCTTCCAAGTCACGAATGTTTTGTAGAGTTTTATTCCAAATCCTTTTCAAATTATGAATAAAATCAGTTCTAATGGAGAAAAATTAGGAATTTTGTTTGTCATGTATTAAAGTACTTGATTAAAAATATTTCTTATAAGAGGGATGCATTTAACAATAATAAAATCGATCAGGAAAATAAAAGCAGTCTGCATTGGGGGTCAGATAATTGTTGTTATAATTAATTGCTGTGATAAAATCGATAGTGCAAAAGAAAATATGGTATTGTCTACTCACCACCACCTTTTAGTGAGGCTCCAATGGAGAACGACCTAAAATGCTTAGCTATCTTTTATCTAACTCCTACCATGCTAAAATTATTTTAATTTTCGTCTCTAAAAATACTTCTCTTTACTTCTACTCGTATAATGTGCACCCAGTAGGCGTGCTATCGTTATCCAAAAATATTATCTTAATTTAGAAGCTATGTCCAAGCTTATGAGCCCAAACTTCAGCAAGTCACTCTCTTTAATGAGGTGACAGTCTAAATCCGAAAACTTCATGACGTCTTTTTCTTGAAAAAAGGCCCACCAAGATCTATTTTGTGAAATCAACTCTCTATTAGTAAAGTTTGTCTTTTCCAGAAGTCGAACGCACAATCTTATATTCATGGATACAACACCTTAGCTCAGAAGGCTACAGCAATCTCACTCTGATGTCATACAAAATGCATTTTAGAGCAGAGTGACTAGTTCATAGATCTTTAATCAAATTACATTAAGAAAGGTATTTTTGCTTTCATGAATAAGACATAAATGGCGTCTATAGGATCTTAAATATAATCAAAGCTCACCGTTTTAATGATTCGTTATACATAAGACTCTCATCAAAGTGTTATGATATCATTTTCAACATCCTTTTATTTATTTCTTCTGGTTCTTTTGTTAAAATGATTTTCATGTTGCTCTAATTACTTGATAATTTGGCATAGAAATTGAAATACCTGTAATCTCTTCAGTTTCGTATTTCTAGCTTTGTTTTGTTCTGCAGCTCGAATAGGTGCAACATTATCTTGTTAAAATTTATGCATACATTCATATGAATGAGCTACACTGCATGTAATATAACTATTGCTAACGTCAATTTAATTTTTAATTGTACTAATGTAATAGGTGTACAATGAATACCAACTCAAAATTACTGTATTGGAATTTTTTGAAAAAATATATTAATAAATAATGGATTTTTGCATATGATTCCTAATAAAGTTATAAAAACAAATTATTCCTGCCTAGAATTCTTGTTGTTGCTTGTATTTCATAAATTTTCTTTGGGGTAACTATTTGTAATTACAGCTGTAACTAGAATCCGGAAAGATTATAAGATAACTGTTAAAACATTTTACTGAGTGAAGCTACAAAATGTTTCTAATTATGATCCCTTATTTTATTATTGAGATTACTTCGTTTATATTAAGAAATTATAAAATATCATTTTAAAGGAAAAACAAATGTAAGGTAAGAGAAAACTATATTACTTCTCTAAATATAGCTATATGTACATGGAATTAGTTTGAATATTAATTATTAGACTTGTGTGAAAAAATGATTGCTTAGTATCACATAAATATTCCAAATGCTACGTGTTTTTAAATATAAATATATTTTTGCAGCATTTCAAAAAATACGTTAAAAATAAACATGTTTCGCTAACAGTGAAATGACAAACATAATACTAAATTAGATATTTTATATAATCATCAATTAAGTTATTTTAGTAAATATCCGGTCATTAATAACAATTCCGTGATTTTCATTTGCAGGTCCTCATCAAACTATCGGAACACGAAGCGATTTGTTTATATCAGTATATCTATCAAGGTCATTTAATTGATTATGAGAAAAGTTCACGTGCAATTATGAATCATAGGCTAATGAAAACCGAAAAAAATCTTACAGATTTGAAAGATCAGAGAAGCAGAAAAATGCAATAAATTATGACCTACTGAATAAAATAAATCTAAAATAAATAGCTGATTTATTTTATTTCTTGATTAAATTTTATATTTTTCCGAACTCTAATAATATATATATATATATATATATATATATATATATATATATATATATATATATATATATATATATATATATATATATAGTATAAACTTGTGTCTATAAATTAAGGATAAAACAAATGTCTATTTGTAAGTCTAATTTATTAAGCAAAAGTTAAAGAGCAAAAAAGATGCTATATGTTTGATATCATTAATAAAAATTGCGATTTTTACTTTCTGGAGCAAATTTTGAAAAAAAATCTACTTACAAAAACCCATATAACATGGTTGGTACGATGGTTAATACACAGTATGCCCCCCAGATGTAATACCGTACAACACTTAGGCATGCCGAGTATCAAATTATTGATCTGATCTTGGGGAGTATTACATCACTCATCAAGCAATGCTCTCCGAAATTCAAGTAACACGTTGAAGGTGGTTCGTCGGCCATTTGAGAGAGAAGTTTGTAACGAAAAACTAAAAAAAAGTATATTTAATCATTAAATTTAACCATTATTTTCTCGTAGTAAAACATATTTCTATTTAAATTCTTTACTTCAATCATCTTATAATAGTTTTATGGAAATTCAGCTACGATGTAAGAATAGTGTTTGGAAATACGAATAGTGTTTTCAAAATGTAAAGTAGGTACCTTACATGTTCTTCACAGAATGACTTAAATCAAGGATCAAATATGTTTAATAAATTATGACAAAATATCATCTAAACCAATGCTAGAGCCTGTTGATAAGTTTACAATTTGAATATATTTTGGCAAACTCATACCACGTTTTCTAATTAAACATCAAATAGATTGCAACATGTGAGCATAAAGAAAAGGAAAATAAGAAATAATTGAATAGATATTATTTTTTATAAGCTCAAAGACTTTAATCGTCACACAATGTAATTATTAGTCAAAATGTGATTTAAAACAAATTAATCATCGAGGTTGTCGAATTTTCAAATAAAATCAACAATACAACACAGGTGAATTTTTCAACATATTCCCAATATCCGAAATATTTAGTCAAATTTGTTATAATTTTGCAGCTTGTTTACTTACTCAGGCGTTGTACTAATACAATTCTATCTGAATTCCCACAATAGATTGTTTGAAAAGTAACTTCTAAAGAGTGAATGAAAATTACTTTAGAATTTCAATATTGAGATTGTTCCATAGCAGGTGAATTAAATTAAAAAATTCATCACAGCATTAAAGTCTAGAGTAAAATTGTTTTAATTTCGTATTTTTTGATTCAATTTTCTTACTAAACATTTATTTCTTTAGAAATAATGTTGAAACGAAAACAAATTGTGTACTGAAAACTATAAGTGGGGAAATATAAAGTTTACAAATATTTTCAGTAGTTAAAGTAGAATATGAAAACCTAAAGCAGAAAAAAATATATTAGCTAGGAGGAAGACATTTATTTGCTGATAGGCTAATAAATAATTTGTAAATAAGTATTACCATTCGATCATTTACTTTTTTATCCAATGAAGGGTCCATGATATTATATAAAAATTTCTGATTGCCGAAAATGAAGAATATCGACCCTTACTTTTCATTATTGCTTTATTTTTTATATTTGTTCAGCTCAGGAATTTAGTAGTGAGATCATTTTCTTTCTCATGCATTATTTTTTAATTTAACCAACTCGTAATAAATGTTTGAACTACAGAAATCTTTTACGTCATTATAAAAGAAGCATATCAGAAAAAATATTAAATGTAAAAACATTGCTAAAACAATTTATGTGTGCCGTTATTAACCAATCACTATCCCCACTTACCAAAACAAAAGTCCAAAAATGCTAACTCTCAAGCAGAATTGAATCGCTCGATGAGATCCAATATTACTTTAACATATTTTATTGCTTCCTTAAATGATAAAACACATTTTTGAAGTATTTGATGCTTTTCTTATCCAGTTTCAATTAAAGTTATATTAATTTAATTACAAATTATTTTAAGATATGCTGAAATTAATTAAATATTATTTTCCTTATTTTGCTCTATACTATTTTGCTCTTTTTCCAGCTTAGACACTATGACGATTTTTAGATTTAGAAGGAATTATGATTCAGATGAGAAATTATATATTATAATAATTTTACAATAAAATATAGCTAATAATAAGATAGTAAGTAATTCAAAACTAGAAACTAATAAGAACTGTCTCCATAAAAATATATCATTTCCAATTTATTGTATCTTAGATTTTTCCTGGGGATGTTTTATCAGAAAAGTGTTACTCATACTTTTCAAAACATGTATCAGATATTCTCTATTACCATTATGTGTATAGTATTTTATGTGTATAGTATTGAAGATATTTTAAAATTAATTTATGGTGATATATTTTCGGTAAAATTATCTTTGTATTTATTAATCATATGAAATGTGTTCCTTCAATACTAATATACTCATTGGAATCATTCACTTAAAAAGTTTTCAGTAATAAAAATTACATATTGATTAATTGAAAATGTTAAATATTAATGGTAATCTTTTATGAATCTTTTATATTAATGGTAATCTTTTTTTTTTGAAACTAATATTTAAAATTGTATTTTATGCTAATTTTTAAAATAGTATTTTATGCTAATATTTAAAATAGTATTATATTGAAATGTTAAAATGTTTTTGCTATTTAGATTATGTTCATAGTTTTATAATTGATTGCGAAGATAGAGATATTTTTAAGATTTAATTTTTTAATAAAATTGCGTAATAGTATATTTGGCAAAACTAAATTCAATAAATATATTGACATCTTTTTTTAATGAATGTAAATTTAAGCAAACACATTAAATTCCTCCGCATATATTTTTCATTTTTAATTCCTTCATGGTAAAGTTTTAATTTTTTTTTCTTTTTACTTTCATGCATATATTTAGTTATAATTGACATTTAATTAGAGTTTTGTGTCCTTCAAATTTAACCTATCTCGAGCCTGTGATACGCAAGCCTAAATAATGTTAATGAAATATTTTTTATTCAAGTGGAGTAATAATTATGCCGAATAATTTTATGAATTTGCTACACGACGGACGAAGTGATGCATCGAAGGACGTTTAACCTTCGTAAATTATGTCATATCCGCTTAACATCAGAGTCATCTGGAATCATTTATCATCAAATGATATGCCAATCCCTTCTGTTTGCTTCGATTTGTTTCCTAGGTTATTCCTATCAAAATAAATCTTAATTTCAATTGGATTTTGTATAGTGGATTCTGTACGACATTTCGTTATATAAATCTATGAATGTCTTCCGACCTTTAAATGCACAAAAACTGAAATACTTGATACTTTTGAACAAAATATGTTTTTGGTTATGTAGAGATAAGTTTATAAAATATTATTCTATTTAGTTTAGTTTTATGAAATAAAGTAAGTTATTTTCTCATTAATATTTACAATTATTAATTTATATTTAAAAGAAATAATTTTTATATGATAAATTATATGTAAAAGGTAGTATTTATTTATTATCAATTTACGCTAACTTACTAGGTGTTAAAAAATTTAATATTTAATAATGACTGAGTAATTTTATGCTTTTTAAAGTTAGACACACATTTAATTTTTTTTTATAAAATAAGTTATATTGGATATTTTGTATGGTCTTTTGTTGGTATAAAGGATGTAGGCATTTATTGTAACGTTAAGCATTTTAAATATCAAAATAAAGCAATTCAGTTCAAAAAATGTTTTTGCTGAAGAGCTTTATCAAATCGTTCAAAATGGTGTATCTCTTGACACGTTTATGTATTGGATTTCACTACAGCTAAATATTCAGAATAATTATAACTATCAGAATATATAAATCTTTTTAACAAATGTATGAATGTTGACTTCTTAAATTAAATAAAAATATTTTGTTGAAAAAAAGTGGGTAGTAATATTTTAAATATATAGTGTTTATTTTTGAGTGGGTTTTTGCTCTGTAATAAAAATAAAATTTTTATCGCATAATACAAATTAATATAAGTAATAATAAATACATTTGAATTTGTTATTCAAATATAATAAAATGAAAATAAATTATATATAATCAATAATTATAACTATATATAATTCAAAAAATATTATGGAAAGATAATCTTAAAAATGGTAAATAGATTTTAAATTCCTGTATATTTATTTTAATACGTGTAAACTTGTATACATTTTATTGAAAATAAAATACATAATTTTTGTGTTTCATTCGTTGTAATTTATTACCATAACATTGTAAAACACGAGTAAATAAAGAATAATATAGAATACATTGAAAAAGGTGATATTTAATATCTAATAAAAACAAGATTATGTATTAATTGGAGCTAGTTTTTAAAAATTTTACTATTATCAGTAACATATAAATAAGAAAACTTTACACATATTTAGACAATTCAAATTTTTAAATTATAAATAATGTGAGTGATTTTTAAAATTAATTAATTAAAATAATACTTTTCATTCCTTTATTTATTTAAATAGAATTCTTGGGAACTATTTCCTTGAAAAATAAATATTAGATAATTTTTAAAGAATGATTTTTTATGAATAAAAATATTAAAAAAAAAAAAAACAGCAAATTTATTCAAATGAAATAAACTTAACATTTGACGGGATTAGCCTTTTGCTAGAATATTAATATATTGACAATAATCTGAGTGTAAAATAAGTTTGGTCGTTTGCTTAGCTGATTTGTACCTTCTAATAGGCAATTGTATATACAATGAAATAGAGAGGAAAATCTAAAAGTAACATTCGAGTCAAACTAGTACATTTATTCCCATATCAGATAAATTTAAAATTTTTTAAAATTTGATTATTTACACAAAATATTTTAATATAATGTAACTTATAACATTTAAAAACTATTATCTAATTTGATGTGGATTTTTAAAATGAGTTACCACCTAAATATTTTTTATAGTTGTTTTGAATCGCATACTATTATATTAATAGAGATCTTTTTGTATGTATATTTGAAGTACACAGTTTAGATATGCTAATTGCAAGATAAAAGTATTAATAACAATATTATGAGAATTATATTTTGCATTATAACAGAATAAAAGTGAGAATATATTTCATATTTCACTATACAATCAATTTTTACTAATTTTATTATTAAAAATGGTAGCCGACCAATGGCTAAGTGGTTAGCGTTCCTGATACCTACGCTGTTGGAACCGTGTTCGAATCTCTGTCCCTGAATATTCCTTTCTCTTTACTTCGTTGGCCATTCTCTTAAGATGATGAGTGAATGTGATCCAACCTATAAACGAGTTTGGGGTGGTGTGACGTGTATAATGCTATTCGCCTCAATGACACCGGTGCCTAACGAGTATCGATAAATTGGTAGCAATTTCTGGCCTTCTTATGGCTATAGGTTTGTCCCCTGGTGGCCACTATTGGAAAAAACTCCTAATTTTAATAACGATAAAATATAAAAAATAATTTAATAATAATAATAATAAACAAATAAATAAAAGAAAAACAAACAAAAAACATGATCAAAAATCGTAAATCATTATAATCACTATTGATTTACAGATTTGAAATCGAGAAACAATTAATTATTTCTAAATATGTGTGAAATAAAAGATAATTAAAAATGATTTTAGAATCTCGATTAAAATATAACCTTTTAGCTTTTAAATCTATGATTTATAAAATAATTTCCTCACTGTACAATAACATGTAAATGAGGGCAATAAAAATGCCTTTATCTAGAAATCGTATTAATATCAGAAAAACAAGTCTATCTCGTGTGTTATCACTTTTTTATATCAAGTCAATAAAAATAAAGTTTTTGAGAAATTTGTGATAAACAATCTCCAGCATTTTGTATTTTTAAATTTTACTGCAATTGGAAATATGTATTGGCTTTTTTTGCTTAAAAATGATTAAAATCTCTCGCTGCACATTTAATTAAAAAATTCTCATAACTGTGAATCAATAATGTCTGTGAACTTATTTATAATTAAAATCTTTGACACAATATTTGAACTTGAATGTTTTTTAGTAAAAACAAAATTTTAAATGGCCATATTTTCAGAATAAAGTTGTCATGATGTAATACATTAATATATATAGTCTTATTGATCTTTATATAATACAGCCATACAAAAAGCAAATGTTTGACATATATTATTAAATTCATTGATTCAGTTGCTATCTTTCTAAAATGCAAGACAAATAAAGTATTCAATACAAATTTGAAATACTTTTTGCTTCATCCAAAATTAGCAGCAGATAAAACACTTACCGAAACATAATAAACAAAATAGCATAATTTGAATATTCTATGGCAATAATAATTGTTTCGATGCTGGGGTGAATAAACTAAACAATTTTTATTTATTTTTGTTACTGAACACTGTACTAGAAAAACTGAATACTATAAGTTTCTCAAGGACTTGGTTTTCATATCAATACAATAAATGTAATAACTTAAAGGAGAATTATTTTAAATATATATATTGATAGTACTATCTTCTCGAAAATTAACCCTAACGTTATAATTGTTTCTAAGTAATTTCGTATATTAAGGTATAAAATTATGGGAATCACATCTCTAGTAGTTTAAATGCACATGGTAATGGTACTACTGAATTAATTTAGAAAAAACATGAATTTATAACTGTATTAAAAAATAAGTTTTTAACCGAAGTAAATAATGTTTTTGATATATTTCCTGAATAAATATGCAAAACAGTGCATATAAACTTCCAAGCCATATTTAATTTTTTAAGTAATAAGTTCAATAAACTAAGGCAAAAATATTGATTTTATGAAAGAAGTCATTCAAAAATATTATCTTATTAAAATTATATTTTGTGACTTTTATTATACAGGAATATCTTATACATTTAATTTTGACATTATCTTTCGTAAAGTTTCTTCATGAATATATTTATAATTTTCATTCAAATCAATTTCTTTAATATTAGTGAATTCATTCATCTTATTAAACTCGAACTCTTCAATCAACTGAAAAATTTATTTTATCTTTTATTTAAATTTCCATCCACCAATTCATGATATTTTGATTTTGGTTACTAAGGAATAAGAGTTCATATTTATTTTAAATAATATGAATTTATAAAAAAATCTTTAAAGAGGTCAAGTAGCTTTTAAGAAAACAAGTAAATCAGTATCGTTATCTATATATCTGATTTCATTGCACCATATTAAAGTTGAAAAATATTATTTTCAAACTAGGTATTTACATCTACAATGAGGCACAAATCAAAATCAATTGTGAAAGAAGGGGATAATAATTTGGTAAGTTAATAATAAACTATATGTATTCGCATTTATTTTATGATAAAACGCTCTCGAATAATAATTAATAATAATAAAATTAATTTTCTATTTGGTAAAACTCCATTAAAAATGATTCTTTTTTAAAAAAATTAAAAATTTTAATGATTTTACCATTAATATGGAATCAACGTAAAATAAATTATTTGAATTTTTTACTTTCTAAAATAATATTTTTTTATATTATTAATTAAATATTATATTAAAAATTAATTATGATTCTATTTGATAAACCAGTAAAGTACATTAGTAGTAAAACTGTTAAAATAATTTTTGAAGTAAGAAACAATATCAGAGAAATTCAATCAATGATTTTCGCATCAAATGAATCCATAAATTGATATAAATTTTAGCTCTTAGTAAAGAATTAATGCTTTGTTTTTCCTAATGTATGAAATTATAAATCATCAATATTAATATTTTAATGGCCTAATGAAATATATTTATAATTTCAAAGACCTCACAGAGAAACAAAGTGTGATTAATTAATGATAAAAAAATTTTCTGTCAAAGTATTCAGTGATACGTGATTTTAACTCTGATAATTGATAATACGAATTAAAACAAAATCGTAATGTAGTATTGAAATTGATAAAAATATGATAAGATAAAGCATTGGGAAAATTATTAATATAAATGATCATGAAATTTTGTTTTTTTTACCTGCTTTATTCTTAATTCATTTTTCTGTTGATATTAGCAGATATGTAAGCATTTAAATATTAACTGACTTTCTTAATTTATTTAAAATTAGAATTACATTATCGTTTTTGATAAAAAGATAGAAAAAATGCCTTATTTAAAGAAATTTTGCAAATACGTCTGTTTAATATATTTATTTTATTTTTTAAAACCAATTTGTATTTTTCGTTGAACTTAAATGAATTTAAGTTGATTAGTATCTCTAATCAAAAACAACACGTTTAATAGGATTTTATTCAAGGTAAAGGTAAAATATCAAATTATATTTTGGTTTGGAAAGTGAAGAAGTACCTGCATAGTGAATAATACATTACACAGTTCAATTTATTTAATAATTTAAACATTACACATTTCAGTTAATGTAATTTTTAAAGTAACAAAATGTAATAATAATGATAGCATTTTCAGAAGTGTTTATTTTTAAGAAATTATCTTTACTAATTTTTAAAATCAATTCAGCTTAGTTTCTTCAATTAATATTTAAATAATATAATAAAACTTGCATAATTTTCTTAATTCTAAATTACGCGTAAAAGTTTTACATTTTTTTGAATGAAATAAATCATGTTCATGCATAATGAAATTTGTAGCTTTAAATTAAACTTGTACTTAACATCGATTTTATATGTTAATTAAGCAGATATTTTTCAAAATAAGAATATTTATTTATAAAAATTAATTGAACTAAATCAAAATTCTAATTTAGAAGAAACTTTATTTTTTGATATCAAATAAAGTTAATCATAAATATTTCAGTAGTTTGAAAGTGCAAGAATTTTCTAATTGATGTTACTTGGTTTTAGATTAGATTGATTTACAAGTATGAAGAAAATATAAAATTAAAAGGAATATAATGAGTAAATATTCATAAGCCTCATCTTCCTATTATATTTTATTAGTTATGAAGGAATGACTCTTAATTAAATTAAAGAGTAACATATTAAATGTTCTTAAAATTATAAAATATAGTGTAAAAGTTGAGTAGTGAGATAAATTAGGAATTCAAATTTGATACATATATATATATATATATATATATATATATATATATATATATATATATATATATATATATATATATATATATATATATATATATATATATATATATATATATATATATATATATATATATATATATATATATATATATATATATATATATATATATATATATATATATATATATATATTTGACTTTGATTTTGTTTATTCAGTTTTTGTGTGAAAAACGTTACCAATGATAGTAAAATATTTTTATAGTTTTTCCAAATTTTTCATGAGACTGTAGAAACAAAATTAATATTACTGAACTTATATTTCTATGTATCATTACATTTACAAAAACTTTTTTAACGTAAAAACCAAAAAATTTTGTTTTATCTAGCAAACTTCATTAAATAATTGACCAAAGGAAACAAGCTATAAAAGTAATCTTAAACTTTAACAGCAATATTTACTTTTTAATTAATAGTTTGTATCTATTGCTTACTTTTTTAAGGGGAAGCGGAGTACATTTTGAATAATTAAGCAATTTATTCCGTAGAAGGCAAATATTTGTGCATTTTGTTTTTCAAAATTGCTACATGACTTCATTTTTTTTTAAGAAATCACTATTTTTATACTTTCTCTTAAAAATTAAAAGAAACAACTTTAAAATACATGGATTTTATCCTAATTTAAAAAACCCAAATAATTTGTTCAAAAGAAAAAAAAGTATTGCTTTACGCTAAAAAAAATTACAGTTTATTTAGCCAAATATTATTCCTTGAAAAATATAACCATTTTTAATATTAACCTATAAAAACCCTGTTATAATATTTTTCAAATTAAATAATTTTAATTAGTTAAAAAGTTACTATAAAATAATTGTGAAAAAGTATTACGTAATTCAAAATTAACTAAGACACCTAGTGACATTAATAAAAAGAATATTTTAATTTCTAGAAAATAAAGAAGGAAGCAATTACATTTATGCTGTCATAAGCTCTTAGATAAACAAACATAATATAATTATATGTTCTTTCTTTTATTCCTGATGTTTTGGTAATTTTATTGCTTAAATCTGAAAATTCTTTTGTAAATATTAAACATATTTAAAGTCAAACTACTTTAATAATATTAACTACCGATGAGGTCCTATTGATAGACGTGAAGTAGATAAAATATGAAAACTAATACGATTTTCGTTTTTATAAAATGTTTTTTTTTTTTTCGCATCGATAACAAAGAATTTTTTTCCATGTTTTCAGGAAAACATTTTTACTGAGTTTCCTTAAGCAATAAATTTTGATAATAAAAATCATTCTAATGTTATCCTTTTAATTATTTTTATTTCAGGAAATCCAAGCATTTCGAATATGTTACATCAAATTTGTCTTAACATGGATTGCTATCTTATTATCTGGTGGTCTTCTATGGATTGCCATGAACTGGAAGAAACGAGTTTATATGAACTGCAGCCATTCCAAATGCAGTTTGAAAAAGGCTGAAAAAGTATTACTTGTGGTGAGTTTCAATATTTCAAACAATGCTTTTTTGATTCCATAAAATGAAATCATTATCCTATTATAAAATACCGTATTTTTCATATACTCATTTAACTTTTCTTAGTTTATAGTGAAATCAATTAGTTAAAAAAATATTGTGAAACATCAAAAGTAAAATTTTGAGATGTTTCTTTTATAGGATAACTACGGTCAAGAGTATATAGAATCGATAATAAAAGTTGGTGAAAAAAGCAAGCGTAAGCACTTTTACTTTAAAAAATTGAAATTTTATTTGGATGAAACTGCAATAGAATTTATCAATGTGCGGTAAGTTATAAAATATAGTATTAAATAGAGTACAATAAATATTTTAACATTCAATAAATAAATTCCACAGCAGAATATTTATAAATACATCTGTGTATTATCTGTCTATATATATGTATGATGTATATATATAAATCTGTGTGTGTTTGTGTTTGCATAGATACTTACATACATATACATTGCTTAAAGCATTAAAGCAGTGGTTGCCAAGTTTATTTAGATCCTGCACTACCTTCGCAATATTAAATCCTATTGTGAGATAATTATCAATTTTTAAGAAACCTTTTATATATGTTTATTACTCCTAAAGTTACATTTTTACTGAATCTGTGAACTATGTGTAAAAGAAATAAAGTGAAATTAAATTATATACATAAAAAATGTATTGAAGTGTAGATAGTATTAAATAACAAAAAAAATGCAATTATGAATACTTTCTCACAAACTTAGAAACTTTAATAATAAATAAAGAAATATTTTCTTCATTAGCAGGATTTTTAATATAAGGAAGTAGGTAGTGTCAGGCATTCTAATATACTTGTCCGTGTTTGTTAATTGCTGTTTCTGCTATACTTATTTTAATTAGCTTTAACATTAGAAAAAGAAATCCTAAACAGATTTGTTAATTGCTTTAAAAAATCAATACTTATATCGTTTTTATCACTTTTGATTCAACTAAAAACCTAAATGGAAGTCCATACTTGGTATTTATTATCCTGAAGCCGCCTAACTTGTCTAGTGGTCAGCGTGCCTGACTGCGGATAGTGAGGTCCTGGGTTCGAATCTTGGTTCGGGCATGGGTGTACTTTCTCTCTCTACATATCCTGTCTTTGTCCTTTTCTTGTATGAATGGGTTGTGAATGGTTGCCTACCCTATAAACGGGTACCTATGGCATGTGTGTACTGAGGAAGTCAGACTCCACACCTAATATGGTTCAGTTGGAAAAGTGGAGCAGTGCACCTAATAATGCCAGCCTAGCTGGCACACGACAACAACAACAACATTATCCTGAAAATTAAGCAAGTTTTGTTAATAAACTGAACTTACCCTTCAACAATATGAGTTTAATTTCAATTGGTCTGAATTTATTATAAAATGCAACTCATGTTTATTCAATTAAATATAATGAATTTTCAAAATATGTTAGCATTTTCAAAAGGTTTATTCACAATTTGATATTTTAGATTTTGAAAAATTAGAAATATACCAAACACCATTAAAACTAAAATAAAGTAATTGAAAAATAATAACCATGATTTTAATTATGTTATGTCATTTGAACACCATAAGCTATGTTCTTTAGACTGTAAGTAAGCATTATATACACTAAAAAAGAAGCTTTTTCATGATAAGTATTTTTTGCAGATAAGTAGCATTATTTGGTTATGGTACTTATAAGGACAAACTTTCACAAAAGCATGTACATTTTCTTTTTAGTGGACTTGAGGTTAAAAAGTGTTCTGATTTCCATTATTTTACAAAAGGGCTACGCAGTTCAGAAGCAGAATATAACTTACAATTTTATGGGAAAAACAGCATAGATATTAAAGTTAAACCTATCATAAACTTGATACTTCGAGAGGTAAAGTATAGCATCATTTATGTTTTTTTAAATGATATTTTCAAGCAAAAATGATACTTGTTCTATTTTATAAAAATGAAAGGAATTATAAAATGCTAGAAGAGAAAATAAAGAAGCATATTTAATGTTTCACATATTTGATACGACCACATAAAGATAAATTGTCACGTCACATGTTAATCATATGTCACGTCCTCTATCTTCATATAAAATATGAAAAACGACAATAAAATCATTCATATACAAAATAATATACAGTTTGGAGTTTTTAGATTTAAAAACTGCCCTCTGTCAACGCTAAATGAAATCGATATTTTGCAATTTAAATTTATAAACTAGTGGCATTTCTGACAAGGTGAAGTATCGAAAATTAACTGTGGTTTACAGTTAACTTTTAACTAAAAATTAAACAGGTATTTTCGGTATATGTTTGAGGCTTCAGCCCTTTGAACATTGAAAACCTAAAAGTCTTGTCTAGAGAAATCTAGAAGAAACCCAGTATACTGAATACGTACATCAGTAAAGAATTCAAACATTCATCATGAACTTAATGCATATAAAAGAATCTTGTTGAATTTCATTTCTAAAATTACCAGTTTTCCAGTTGCTAATGATATACAGCTACTCACAAACCTTTGATCACTGAATCCAGTAGATAACACAGCTAATGCCTTTTAGAGGTTGGAGCCAGTGGATTGGAGAACAATGAAAAATACTCAAGAGCGATGAAACGAAATTCAATCTTTACCGTGACTGAGTTTTATATGTTTGCAGAATACCTCTTGCTAGAATATGAAGTATCAATATTGAATTTGGACGGAAATAGTATTCTTTAGGAGTGCTTTTCTTAGTATGGCCTTGACTTCTTACTAATATGCCTGATTGGATCAATATTAATACCTATTGCACAATCCAAGATGAACAATGTGCTTCCTATTTTGTGGCAGTTTTAAGGAATCGATGGCTAATGTTGCAAGTCCACCACAGCTTAGTATAGCTACAATGTGACTTAGAGTTTCGATTAGCCACTATAAGAATTAGACTTTAAACTTTTCTAGCACATGGGGATGAAAGTACCGCCATTTGCTGAAATCAGTAAATTAAGATGATATTGTTCATAGTAGTTGGACTCGTAACGATGCCCAGGAGGATAATTTTAAGACACTTAACTTAATAACTCAATATATGATGAGAAACAATAATCATTGTTATTTGATTCTGCCACAAGTGTTCACTGCAAATTGGCAAATTGGTAGATAATGTAGAAATATTATTGCAATGAAAAATGTTCATGAAATAAGATGTGAAAAGAAAGAAAAACATAGCCTTGTACTTTCCCATTACATTTACTCTAGAGAACATTTTATGTTTTTAATTTAAGATTATGTTTAAAAACAAGCATCAATGTTAAATTCGTATCATTTTTGATTTTTCATTCTTCATTCTGTACACAACGTTGGTACAGCTTACTGTATCCATTTCTTTTATCCTAAGTAACTGTATCTAACTCCTAAAACTAAGGGTTAAGTAATCTTTAATTTTGTTAAAATTATGTTTTTACTATTTACCAAATATTTATCTCGTTTCTGAACAATCTGATTTAAAACCCTAGTGTTTCTGTAATAATTTTCAATAAGATACTCTAAAACATTAATTTTAATAGGATTACCCTACGTATTCTACTCAATATATATAATTGTATTTATCATTTAATTTATGCTTTAACAAATAAAGTTTGGATTAAAAATAGAAAACTAGATTTTTTCATAATTCATTTATAAGCAAATTTATGTTCCTTAATAAAAAAGATTTTGGGGATAAAAAATTTAAAAATGTAAGCGTTGTATTACTATTATTATATTAAAAATTATACACGTAAAATTTTTCATCTACTATGTATTTACAAACTCTTTAATTCATGCAGAAAATGTAAAATATATTTTTACTTTGAGCGACATAATTTTTACATTTATGTATTTAAATATAAATATTGACCTAAAAACTACAATGGAATCAAATTAATTTTAAGTGTACCTATTATTGCAAATAGCATATTGTAATGGGTTAATAAGAGAATATTGTGAACGTTTAGTATATTTTTATTTAGTTTCTAGGTTAATTATGATTAGAAAATGATATATAATCTAAATAAAATCATCTTATAAAAGATAATACTTTTTATAGGAGATAATTTTATTTTATAAAAAATTTTAATTAACATTTTTAATATCAAAATCGCAACTTCTTGAAAAAATATTCCAGCATGCATAAATTCATGACCTAAATGCGTTCACTTCCATAACTTAAATAAATGATTATATTTTTAATGCAGTGTAAGTCATGAAAGATTTAAGTTACCGTCCATTACGGAATTGATATAAAGCAAGAAAAAGGTAGCCATTTTTTAAAAAAATTACATTGTTTTCTCAAATAGTTTTTGGGTGTGCAGCCTTAATATATTTCATAAAATATAAAATGAATATTTCTAAACTTAATAAATAAAGAGATCAAGGAGCGTTTGATATCAAATTCAGATATTTCACACCTTCTAATTATTTGCATTTCCAGAAAACTAATCAATCTCTTATTTTATGTCATAAAATGTGATTATCTTAACATTTAGGCATGAATCGACCAGACACTTATCTCGTTATTTCAAAAGAATAGTACACTCCTAGTTTTACATGATATTACATTACACGAAGAGCTATAATCTCTTTTTTCAGACACATTTATCAATGAAAAAATTTTAGATTTTCATTAACATTATTGTTCATTTTGCTGAACTGATTGATTTTTATCAGCACACATATGAAGATAGAATAAAAAGTATATGAAGAGAGAAATATTATTTTTAATAACTTGAGCATTATTATTTTACTTAATGTCTGATTGTGAGCAAAAATAAAACAATTATTCTGGTGGGAATTAAATATTATATAGTCTGACATAATAATTCTGGTGTTGTATCTAATATGTTGTATCTAATAATCTGGTGATGTGAAATAAAACAATTATTCTGGTGTTGAATCTAAATAAAATATAGTCTGTAATCAGAAGTATGAGTCGAAGATATTATTTAGATAAAAAAATAATAAATTTGAAATAGGTGAAAATTTTCTTTTAAAATTAATAGACCTATTATATAGTAAAAATAAAGAATACTTTATAAAAACTAAGTAAGTTATACAATTTTAAAACCTTCAAATAATTTCTTTATTTTACTCATTTCTGTTAGAATAAATGGTAAAAATTCATTAACTTTTAATGAATATTACATTGTGTTTCTTACAGGTAATTAGTCCTTTTTACATATACCAAGTATTTGTTGTGACTGTTTGGTTTTTACAATATTATTACCAATTTGGAGTTTGCATCATTACCTTATCTATCATCTCTGTTTCGGCAACTGTGTGGGAGACAAGAAAGGTAGTAAATTTCAGATTTATTTTATTTCATTTGTACTTAATTTTCTTTTCATGAAGGACATTTCCAGAATTAATGCATTGATGAAAAAATGCTTTGATTTATAAAATAAAACTATTTTAATTGAAATAAAATTTGATTATATCATTTTAAGAAAATATTTCATTAAAAAAGTAATTGTTTATTTATTGTTATAGAAAAAACATGTTAACAATTATTACAGATTTATTAATATTTCAAATATAAAATAAAATAATAAGCATTTTTATAGTTATTTGTTAAAATAAAAATGCAGTTTTTAATACACAAATTAAAAATATGTTTTTCAAAAAATACATCTGCCTGTAAATAAAGTTTTCTTAAACTGATATCGAAACATTGTTTTGAATCATGATATTTTACGTTTTAATATGTCAATTTTAAGGATTTTAAATAAAGAATTTTTTTTAGTAAACAATGATAAAGCTACTCAAGAATCTATTAAAACAATTATTTACGATTTTTTATTGGAAAACAAATGATTTTGTAACAGGAATTCTTATTTTACATCATAAGTATTAAATATTTATAAAAATTTCAGTCAATTAATTTTTCTTTTGTATTAAAAGAATTTTCACTGCAAAGAATGAAATAATGAATAAATGTAGAGGAATAGGACAAATTCAATTTACATACATTAAATAATGCATTTTTTATTATAAATAGTGTTAACATAAAAAGACATAAATTTAAACATTCTTATTTATTATAATTTGCAGTTTTTGAGTAAGTTTGGTTATTTGTAATTCAAACTTTGAATTTTAAAATGAATTAAAATTAAAAAATTTAAATGTGAAAGATGTTTTAAAGTGTATATATAGCTTTTCATATCTTTGGCTGTATTCCATTATTCGCATTAAAATACATTTGGAATTTTTCAAAACTTAATTATGAAATTTTATGATTTTAATTCATTACTTATATATTTAATTTGTTAAGAAATATATTTTTAAGGACACACTGAAAAAAGTTCTTTTATTTTTCTTATGGATTTATTTGAAATTTGTATAAATGTTTGATAAAATTATTCTTGTCTAATATTGAAAAAACATTTTTATGTAAAAATGTATTTCACTTGATGCCAACATTCTTGTCCATTCGTAAATTTATCCATTTATAGATGAGAAACGTAGCATTTAGCAGAAATATTAGTTATAAAATGTATCTTTTACCACGTCAAATTTGACTTCAGATATCCTTGAAGAAATTCACACTACGTACAAATAAAAAGAATAAATTATCCCTCTTCAGTACTTGAAAAAATTTTCTATTTAGCTACATCATTTACGAATTATTTGTTGTATATCTTTCATAAATGAATTTAAATTCATCTATGAAAGATACATAATTATTTAATTAATTAATTTAAAATGCTGAATTGGTCAAATTGAAAAATTGTTAGTGACATAATCAAATAATACTCATGTTTCTATGGAATAGTGGAATAATATTATTAAAGTTTAAATAACTTACAAAGTTTTTAAAGTTTGAATAACTTATGTAATAATATTTAAATGAATGTAGTTAAGAGAAATAAAAGGAATCTTACTGAAGTAATACATATTTTAGAATTAATATTTTCGATTGAATAATTTTTGGGAAAATTTTAATATTTTTATTCAGAGAATAACAACGTAATCTATATAGAAGTTCAAGTACTTCTGATGTCAGTTTGTATAAATAATAGTTATATTTCTTTTTTAACTTCTTAAATTTACGAATTGAAATCTTTATTCTAAGTGAACGTTACCTATGCAGTAATTTTATTTTGACCACAATTTAAAATGTTGATTAACTTTTCAAAAAATTATTTTTTAAATCATCGAATTTGACATTTTGCTACTACTAAGCATTCCTGTACATAATTCGTAAAGTAAGTTCAAATTTAAAATTTCACGTACTTTTAAAATGTAAGAAATATTTATCAATGGATTATATTATTATTTGAAGTTTGTTTATTCATATGTACTTACATTTTTCAGCAAAGTCGCTTACTGCGAGATGCAATGCGATCTGAAACAATTGTTACTGTTGATCGTGATGGGAAAAGTAAGATTTATCATTATATTGGATTTGCTAAACTCATACGTCCTTCCTAATAAGTAAATTTAACATAAGAAAAATAAAATTAAATGCTAAAGTTTAATTTTAAACTTATTGGAATTAAATTTATATAATATTGCGCACTTAAGTAGAAAGTGTTCATCAATTAAAATGCATGTATATATTAAGGTTTTGAAAGTAAAATAGATAGATGTTTGTTAAATGTGAGAGATTGGGAATAAGTATTTCCAACTTTTATGGAGGATAATATGGATTCATATAGTATTACAAAGTCACAATTCATGCAATCGATGGCAACGTTTAGAAACTCGATCACAAGTCACTATTGGAAACTAATATTTTATAGCCATTTACTGAGATAGAAGGATGAATAAATATTAATATTTTGAATTCACTGATCTTCTTTCCTAAAGAGCAGAAAAACTCTAACTCATAAATTAGTCGTAATAAATCACTAACAGCAATGACCATGCTTTTTGTTTTTGAACCGATACTTTTCTTTAACTAATCTTTTTCTCATCTGTCAGTTCCCTGTACATCTGATTTATGCAGAAGATTGCATGTGTGAAAATGATAAATTCAGAGTAGTTATTATAATAGTTGATAAAAAGAATGTTCAATAACTTACAAAATGAAAGCTAAGTAGATATATTCCAGTAACAATCTAATATATATGTATTCATTTCGCATTCAGGAAAATACAATGAACAGAATATAGGATTTTACATTTACAGTGTAGTCATAATGACGTTTTCAACATTAAAAAAATAACTTTGCTTGCTTCATTCAAATGATTGAAGCAAAACTCGTATTTCTGGAATCCATTTATTTTATTCTTGAACCAAATTTCTTGAATGTAGAAACTTTAAATTAACATAATGCCCACTTATGAACTTTAAAGGGTTCATATTTTTCCAAATGTATGAAGCCTAAAACCATTTTGTTTGCAGATATTTAAGTTTTTAAGATTTACTCATCTAAACATGATATTAAAAATTTAGAAATTTAAAAGTAATGTAAGGTGTGATATTTTAATAAATTATAGAAGGGATAATCTTCCTTAGTTGTGCTAATTTAGTGTAAATGCTTTTCCTTATATTTTTTAATATCATAATAATGAGCATTGCATGATAATAACTGGTATTTTTAATTATCAATCAGAGAGAATGAAATAATAATTTGGTTGATTTTAAATATTGTAACAATGTAAATGTTATTCTTTCATTCAGGACTGCATATTCCTTCTGAAAATGTTGTTCCTGGTGATGTAATGATTTTGTCACGCTCATCTACTTCTATTCCTTGTGATGCGGTGCTAGTGTCAGGAACCTGTGTTGTAAATGAAAGCATGCTCACAGGTAAGTTCACTCTTAAAATATAATACGCTGCCGTATCACCTGTCACTAAATTCTCATGATATGGAAGAAGTGAATCCTTATAATACTGAAATACGTAACACATTCTAGTTAGACACCTAAACGGAAAGCTTTTAATTAAATTCAATAATCTTAATAATTCACTTTGAAATTAATAAAACATTAGTTGATGATAATTACATATACTGTATTAATAGTTTGTCGTATTATATCCCAGAAGTTAGATTTTTATATAATTTAATAAATTGTTGGGAAAAGAAAATATGAATATGAATTGGGTAAAAATTCTAAATTTGTCATAAGTTGAGCAATAATTAGAATACCCCCAAAAAAGCCGTATATGTCTATTCTCACATTAACTTGAATTTATTTTACATATCAACAATAAATTACTGAATGCAAACATTATTTGAAAAGTGCTTTTGGACACTGACGATGAACAACTGCAGCTTGATTTGTTGGTGAATCAATAAGTTTTAATACTTATTGAGTCGCATTTAAAAGTTTCTAATCAGAAAGAGTACGCACGCTAAACATTCAAATGTCCTAATCTATCTTAACGTAAAAATTAGAGAAGATAATCCCAACTTAAGTATTGACAGCATCACTTCACCTGATTAAAAACTGAGAGGTTGTGTTTAACGATTGCAGCTTGAGAAAATTCTGTTGTGAAAAACGCAATGCATCAGTATCAATATAAATGGAACTTTTGTTTAAAGTTATTTAAGATTTTAAAGTTTACGATATTGGATTATAAGTGATATAATATATATGTCACTGACATAAAAATAACAAAACACTTATTAAATTGATTGTAAAACCATGAGCATAGCAAATCTGCGTGGCATAAAACAAAAAAATCAACCACATGTAACAGAGTAAAGCTCCTTAATGGTCAAAAAGGAACTGATACAGTATCAGATTAACTCTAACCCTAGAGATTGTTGCTTCTCGAAGATGTCTGCGAGAATTGTTTTGTTATAATGTTTTCGTATTGTGTTGTGCCCATGTTTTCTCTGTCTGACATAGAGGTTGCTTAATAAAAATAAATAGTAAAAAAAATAAAGCTATCAGTTGTGGATTATTCCTCATACCTATGACACATAAACGAAATTCCCGGCAAAATTAGGAAAGAAATAGTGTTTTTTCTTCTTGAATTAGTATATTTTAAAGCCTCTAATAAGTATACTGAACCAACAAAATTGTTGAATTTATTATTCCCATAGTACTATTCATACATTTAAGACATGAAATATCTAAAATATTTGTCCTAAATTTCGCTTCAAAAGTGAAATGTCCGTTATGAATGTGATTTCTGTTGCCGATGTAAACGATACTGATTTTCAAGTCAAAAATAACGAACTTGATGTCATGCAAATGCATGAACTCTCTTTCTGATACTGAATTGAAAAGAGTTTTTAATTAAAACATAAAAAAGGAAAAAACTTAAAATTCCATAGCGAATTTATAATGCGTATGTAAATAATATTACAAAATCTTGAAAATAAGAATCTTTTATGTAAAGATTAATACAAAGAAGAAAGTAACACAGAAATTTTATAAGAGAAACACACAGCATTTTTTAATAAGTTTAGTCCTTCAAAAACGCTTTTATTATTTTTGCAGAAAAAAACTGTATATTGAAAAACACTATTTATAATATGCATTATTCACAATCGATAACTAATTAATTCATCTTCAGAACTGTAATACACTTTCAATGTATATTAAGACTTTATTAAATAGTTTATATTTGTAGATTTATAATTATTTTTAGATGCAGGAGGTGTAACAGCAAATAATTTACAAGAATTTAAAATAGATAAATGATGAGCCCAATCTCTTACACATTTTCCTTGAATGAAAAACTAAAATACTATGTATTTTCTGGTATTTGATGCTTAAGTGAATCCTTTTTGTGACTAAGTTTACATAAGTGACTAATTCAAATAAGTTCAAATTTGTTTAGTATTTATGAATCATCGGAAGAAATAACTATTATGAATTCTTCTAGGATATTGGCAAAAACTATTGTTTAAATGCAAACTATATGGAAATATATATTTAGTATTTTTAGTGTGTACGTAAATATATTTTATTTTCTAATGGAAATAAAATATCGAAAAAATGAAGGCAATTCACAGTTAGTTCATAATATGTAGTTCATATTTTCAATTTTTGCTTATCCATATTAATGTATGACCAAAAATTATACTTCTCAGACACAAAATATATACATCTCAGATGACTAAATTTATATTAAGTCATCTGAGATGTATATTTTTTGTGTTCTACAGCAAATACTCTATTTTGTGTAGCTCTGCCAATCTTAAAAATTACCTAAAATATTATTTATGAAAAATATTATGTACCAACTAACTGGTTATTATTTGAGGACATGATAGTATACTTGTGAAGAGGCATCTTTCGTAGATCCGGAAATAAGAAACAGTGTTCAAAGTGTTTTCAACAAATGAATATTCACATTTGTTAAAATACAGGAAGCAAGAAGAAATTAATGTGATGAATAATGTATATATATATATATATATATATATATATATATATATATATATATATATATATATATATATATATATATATATATATATATATATATATATATATATATATATATATACATACATATATATATATATTATATATATATATATATATATATATATATATATATATATATATATATATATATATATATATATATATATATACATACATATATATATATATATATATATATATATATATATATATATATATATATATATGCATAATTTTTCATATAAATATATATTTTTTTCAAATTCATATAAAAAATACAATTATTTCTGTATTCAGGAAGTTCAAATCTTTCAGTTAAACAGGTACTCATTCCTTTTCTGATTTTAAGTACTGAAATTGTCTCTAATCAAATAGACTTCAACATTTAAGAATTCTAATAGATACGTTTAATTATATATATAACTTTAATATTGTCTCTAAATCTGAAAATTAAGCCAGATAATAATGATTTGTATTTCTTCGGATTATCAAGTGTATTAATTTTTTACTATAATTAAAGTTGATAAAATACGATGTTATTTCGTTAATCAATTCAAAATTTCAGTTAAGATCTCAATCACATGTTCATTTTATACTGCAATTTCTGATTCTGACTTATAGAAATCATAATCTATATCATAATCTAATCTCTACTAAAAATCAGCTCATATTATCTAATAAAAATTATTACTTGTTCATTATTCAAAATATTAAATAAAAAAGATTCAAAATACAACAAAGAAAATTTATGAAAATAATCAAAACTTGAAACTAAGGTGATTTAAAAAGTGAGCAAATAAAGTGGACTATTTTTATCGCTGCTATATTATAGTATGTAATTTGGAATCACACGTGTGAATTTCTTTACCATTATGTGTATGAAATACTATTATAAACGATGCTCCCTTTCTGGTACATTATTTTCATTGCTCTAGAATATTAGTAAACATTATTTTCTAATAATTAAAAAGTATTTTACAGTTTTTATATGACATTAAAGAAAAAACTATTATGGTCTGAGCACATATTTAATGCTAAATTTTTCATTATTTTTTTAAAATGAAGATCTTTTTACTTTTATTTTTTATTAAATTTATGACACAAGATTATGTATCAAAAATGATCACATAAATAATATATGCTAATTATTATTTTATTGCAAAGAACTTTAATTAATAACCCATCCCATAAACTTCATGAATTAAAAAAAATTAAGCTCCTCTGATTTCTATGCTGCTTTGTAATATTATTCTTAATTTTGTAATTTAATGAAAATGAATTTAAACATTACAAGTAAAATAAATTTAAAGATTCTGTTTCAGCAAACATTAATTTGTAAAAGTTAGAATGAAAATATGAACTTAACCTTCTATTTGATAAGAATCATATAGAGCTGATCAAATTTGTCATGATATTAAATAAGGTAACTTAAATTATGATATGTTTAAATGATTCTGATTTGCAATTTTTGAAAAGAAATTTTAAAATTTGCAATATTTTCGGTGTTAAATTTCTATAGGTCAAAACTTTATTATTTTCATAGGTGAGAGTATTCCGATTACCAAAGTTCCCGTTCCAGAGTATGATGAATCAGATTTTGATGAATTATCCCATAAAAGAAGCATCCTCTCGTGTGGGACGGAGTTGTTGCTTAGTAGAAGCACTGGGGACGAAGATGTGAAAGCAATTGTTTACAGAACAGGTTATTTAAATAATCTATATATTAATTATATTTAATAAAAACAATCTTTGCAAAATTTATAACAGTCCATGATTTTTTACTTATTCCCTTTGATAAATTTATTTACAATAGCTGGTATTGTAAAGAAATCATGATAATGAAATTGAAAGTAAATTTTATTTTCCGATATAAAAAGGGGAAAACAGAAGTTTACTTTGTATTTTTACCTCTAGGGTATATTACTGACACAATTGACTCCTGCCATTATTTTAAATTCTTTCTTGAGCTATATTATTGGCAAGAACGTTTTGAAAAAGCATCTAATATAGTTAGTTCATGAGAAGATTTACCTGTCTTTCATAAAATTTGAAAACCCTAACATGTTAGACTCTTATTTTCTAGAACGCGGTATCTTGCCCTAATTTGGTTTCCAAATGAACATTGAAATTTTATCTGCATTTTTTTCCCTTTATCTCTTAGTTTAAATTGATAGTTACTTCTAACTTTTATAAAATAGGATGTTTTGATTTTCAGCAAAAACACTGAATTTGTTATTATATAATGATTATTTTTCTTTAATACCTTAAAATTTACATTCTTATGTTAATAGAAAAAATATATAGAAATGGGATTCTTTTATCTACGTTTAATAATATTAGACTACAATTTAGAGCATGGGTGTCTAAACTATGACCATTCATGGGCCGCATGGCAAAAAAAAGTTTTTGCTGGGCCGCACATGAAATATTTTTTCAAAAAATTGAAATAAAAATTAATTTTATGTAGTTTTATTAAAATTAATTAACTTCTTTTTATTATAATTTTTTATTTTTAATTTAATATCTATAGGTACATATTTATTTTAAATTTGTAAAAGTTTCGTTTCATTTAGTTTGGATTTCATAAAGATGGAAAAAATAATCAAATTAATGAGATGGATGAATTTACTTTTGTCGAACAAGCGAATCGAGATCGAGTTCAATAGACGAGGTTGCAATTCTTAGTGCATTTTCAAGATGTTTGTCGGTAATTCGGTAATTTTTGTCCTATTTTTGTTTTTTGTATGATTCATTCTTGAAAATAATTGTTCACAAATATAGGTACTACCAAAAGCTGAAGACATTAATAAAGCATGATTGTGAAAATTAGGATATTTATCGCGGGGTAGGTAATCTTTATAAAACTCCAGTAAAGAAACATTTCCAAATTTTTTTTCAGTTGAATGTCACTTTACAGTTCAATGCATTCCATTTGAAAGTAATTTATTTATTTCTAGAGAAAATGGAATAGAAAATATGTTGAAATAATCTTCATTTTTTCGAAAATCTTGAAATCTACTTTCAAACTCTTGAATTAAATCAAAAATTAATGCAGCATATTTTGTGTAACTCACAGGTTTATGTACAGCCAAAGTACTGAAATGCGTCAAATCTTTCACTTTTATTTGATTGTGCCAAAATTTCAACTTTCTTTCAAACGCTGTTATTGTTTGGAACATATTATTAATAACTTGATTTTTTCCTTGAAGTATCAAACATAAATCACTAAAATGCTCTGTTAAGTCTACTAAAAAAGCTAAATTTGAAACCTAATCTTCGTCTTCAAATTCAGTCACAGATTTCCCTTTTGATTCCATAAATATTTTTATTTCAGTTCTTAAATCGTAAAATCTTTTGAGCATTTTCCCCTTACTGAGCCATCTTACTCTTCTGTATAATAAATAACATCTGCAAATTCAGTGCCCACTACCTTGAGGAACTCTTGAAATTGTCTATGATTAAGTCCTTTTGCTCTTATAAAGTTAAGGGTTTTTATAACAACGCTTAACACACTTTCTATTATTAAAATTTTTCCACACAAATTGCACTGATGTACAATAAATACAATGATATGCCATCAAGATCGTGTTGTCGGCAGCGATGGCTTCATTATTAACCATTTTAACGAGTCCCCTATTTTTACCAACCATGGCAGGTGCTCCATCGGTTATGATAGCTCATAAATTTTTCATAGATAAGGAAAACCTTTCCCTAGTCGTTTTAATGCATGGAATAAATCTACAAACTTAGTTGTGTCTTTTAACGATACTAAAGCAACCATTTCTTCCTTGATATTATAATGTTCATCGATTCCTTTTATAAAAATTGCCAATTGTGCCTGTTCAGAAGCATCAGTGCTTTCGTCCATGGCTAACGAATAAAATTTAAAATTGGTACAATTGCTTTTTAAAGACTTTTCAACTGCATTCCATAACTCCTCAATTCTTGTGGCTATATATTGGTGAGATAAAATGATTTTAGAAAAATCCAACTTTTTTTCAGGGCAAATTATGTTTGGCTACGCTTTCCATGCATTCTTTTATAAATTCGCCATCAATAAAAGGTTTTGATTTTTTCGCTTTTAAATTTGCTACGACATAACTTGCTTTTACAATGACATTATTTTGAGTAGCTGTCTTTTTAAAAAAAATTTGTTCAGACGATAGCCCTTTTGCTTCTACTCTTACACCGGGGGGGAGGAAATTTCGGAAACGAAAAACTACATTTTCGGGCGTTTTGGTATTTTGAGTACCCCTAAGAATTCAAGCCTCGGCATTCAAAGGGTTAAAGAGTTAAATTTTTATTTCAAAATAAATATCAGCAAATCGATTATATATGAAAAATATTGCAACATTTATTTTTTTAAGAAAAAGGTGTAAATTTAAATATTTTCATAATTTGTGTTTGGGCCGCATTTTAAAGGCTTTTGGGCCGCATGCGGCCCGTGGGCCGCACTTTAGACAAGCATGATTTAGAGCAATGCCAGTTTAGAAAGTTTTCTTGCATAATTTAAATTGTAAGTTAACTTTATTCTATCTAAAAGTTTAAAATTATGTTGATGAACATTGATCTACAAATTCTTTGAAAGTGAAGTCGTTCGAAAAGTTTATATATTTCCTTTTAATGTAATTAAACTAGTAGAACCAAAATCAGATTTAAGTACAGGAAAGTCTGCTAGTGCAGCAACAATAGCAACTTCAATATAATTTCCTAAAATCTGAAGCATCCATTCTAGAGAACTTTTGACCTAATACCGCATATTTGATGATATTTTTCCAATAAAGCTTGTGAAGGAGAAATAATATTCCCTGAATTTTTCAAGTCATTGTAAAAATATTATGCAAGACTTGTCGTAAGAAATCATCTCTTTTGTTACCTATAACTTTATAACACTATTATCATTTTACATTAAATACTGTTCTAAATATATTGAATTGCATTGCAAGTTGCTTAGCATTTTAACTGATAAATAAATTTTAAGCAATCATACTTAAAAATCTTGGTAAAATCATTCAGTGGGCCGTTTTAAAACTACAGATTCGCCAGAAACGCAGTTGAAGTAACAAATGACAATCTCAAGATTAATATGCGGATCAAGTAGTGAGTAATGCTTTAAAAATAATAAATACTTATCATAAAGTTAAAAAGCATAGTAGAGATTTATGAAAATTTATATGTTTAATCGGAATTTCATAATTTTAAGTCACTGGATGACTATGAAAATAAGCAATGACAATAGTGATTCAATTATTGATATATTAAAAGTAATAATAAAACATTAGATATTTTTTGTTTTCTTTCAATTGTTTTATTAAAAATTACTGTAAAATATTATTTTTCAACTAAACTTTGTAATAATGATAATAATATAAATTGCTATTAAAGTTGTAAACTATTCAAAAAAATAGTGATTTTTAAAGATAATTACAACATAAATGTATTCAAAGATATTACTGTATCAAAGACTTTTAAAGTTAAAGTGGAAAGAATTTCTGAATATCTATGACAAAAAATAATTTCAAGTCAGTAGTCAAGAAACTTCGTAATATTTCCTCGGAAAATTCCTTATAATATCTGCTTTTGAACTCTTTTTAAACTTTACTAAGAACTTTAATTTGTATCTAATGTTTGATCAAAACTTTCATCAAATCAAAAAAATAATAAATTTTTTATTAAAAAGTTGGCTTATACAAGTAATATTTATTTTCATAAGCACATTTTTTGTTACCTAGTTTCTATCACTTAATTTAAGAAAATTTCTAATTTTTATTAGAGTATTTGATAAAATTATTTTGTACAGAAAAATTTTAGGCATACATTTTGATAATTTTCCATAATATTAAGACTTCAAAACTATTATAGGATTTGCAACGGCTAAAGGAGAATTAGTGCGAGCTATTCTTTACCCGAAGCCTGTAAAAATTAAGCTCCATACTGATTTGCTAAAATCTGTAGTAATTTTTTTCATTTTAGGTAAGTACGCAGTTTTTGAATATTAACATAAAATATCCTGGCACAAATGCCGAATAATCCAGGATGCCAAATTCTAAGCTTGGTGATTTTTTGGCAGATTTTCTTCTGTATTTGATTATCTGGTTTTTATTAAGTCATGGATATGGAAACCAATAAGAATAATGCAAAAAATTCTATTTTGGCGACCCTAGTATTTATGTCATCACACTCTTCATAATACGTCATCATGGTAACATTTCTTCATCGCCAAAAAATTCAGAATTTATGATCTTGGATTATAAGTCATCTGTGCCAATATCCTTAGTTAATAAATGTAAAAAGCATTTGTTTTTCGTATAATTGATCATTAAAAGAAAAGATTATCTAAGTCATTTCAATTTTAGCATAATTAAATAAAAATTTTTATAAAATTTAATTTGTTGACGAGAAGGACATATATTGTTAGTTTTTTCTTTCGAATGGATTTAATAAATTTTATATGTACAATATGTGGTGATTCAATGGTATAATTTTTGAAAAATTCTTAAATTGCATTAATTTTAGTAAATATTCAACTCTCTTATTTCAACAAATCTGCTTAAATTTAGAATCTGAGAAGACTTGAGAATTTATATGGATTGCCTTATCTCATTAACATAGAAAAAACATCACTTATAATTGTTAATTTATATTACTATAGGAATTTTTATCTAAGATATTTTACTAATACATACTGAATTTTTTAAATCACTTGAAAATTAAATTTGATTTAACATAACCACTAAGTTCTAAACAGCGTTCGTACTGCTTTAATTTCGAAACTGATTTAAGAAATATTGGTTTTGATTTCTAAAATTTATTTATTGTTCCTTTACATCGTAAATTATGTCATATTTTTGAAATTTTTTGTTGTTGAACAGACATTTTAAGCATTTACTAACTAAAATAACGGTAATTATGACTTTGGTAATTCAAGTGATGAAAACGTACAAAAAAGAATGACACTGACAAATCTATTTCTTCGCAAACCTAACATAGTTTATTGATGTTCAGTTAATATTTTAAAATTAATTTTGTTCCAGCGTTTTTTCAAATTGTGCTTTTCTTATAGTTATTATGATGTTTTTTAGACATTTCAACAAACACTTACAATAATAGCAAAAACAAGATAAAATACACACAAACATATACACATATATACACACACACACACATATATATATATATATATATATATATATATATATATATATATATATATATATATATATATATATATATATATATATATATATATATGTGTGTGTGTGTGTGTGTGTGTGTGTGTGTTATCTTGTTTGTGTGTTATTGTTTGTGTATATTATATATATATATATATATATATATATATATATATATATATATATATATATATATATATATATATATATATATATATATATATATATATATATAAATAAAAGAGGTGATCAAATGGAAAGGTACTAAACCACACGGTATGTAAAAATGTAGACTTTATTCAAAATATACACCATAGGCTTGAGCACAACCATCCCACTGATGAACAACCCGTAGGATTCCTTGTTCCCGGAATTTCTGTGGCCGTGACGAGACCCAGTCCTTCACAACGTCCTTGAGTACGTCGTCCAAATTGAAGCGCTTCAATTTCAGGTGTTTCTACGGTGAACCAAACACATGGAAATCACAGGGCGACCGGACTGTATGTCGGATGGTTTAACGTCTCCCACTTGATTTTAGCCAGTTCCATGTGTATAACTCTGGAGACGTGTGGACGCGCGTTATCATGGAGCAGAACCATACCTTTCGTGAGCAGCCCCGGCCTTTTGTTCTTGATTGATCTGCGTAGGTGTCGGAGTGTTTCCTAGAACACATTGGAATTTATGGTTATTATGTGCTCGAGAAATTCCACAAGTATCGGACCTTGAACATCCAAAAAGAAAGTGAGCAGCACCTTTCCTGCTGACGGTACGGTTTTGAACATTTTAGAAGGAGGTGATGACGCATACTACCACTGGTTTCTCACTTTCCACTTTCAGAAATAGGATAACACCTCGTTCCTCCACAATCATCGAATTTTACAACGCGAACGACACTGTGTCCTCACACCGACTGCCGCATCATTTCGATGCCGCTTTTAATAAGAGCCTCTGTTCTTTTCTGATCTCGCATGCTCGTATCCCAGTCAGAAGCTCCAATCACATCCCGAGGTGTCTCACTACGTTCTCCCATGGCGGGATATATGCAAGTATTTAACTGTTACATTTTTACATCGTTTCGTACCTTTTCATTGGATCACCCCTTTTCTATATATCTATACATACATACATACATATATATATATATATATATATATATATATATATATATATATATATATATATATATATATATATATATATATATATATATATATATATATATATATATATATATATATATATATATATATATATATATATATATATATATATATTAAGAATTTATTGGGGATCATCTTTATAAGTGTGAATTTTTGAAACGTTTGCAACTATCTCAACTCCTAAGGACTATTATATATTAAATAATTTATAGACCTCATTATATATTTCTTAATGTACAAATTTTATTTTTTATGTTATAGCTCTTAAAAATTTCTTAAAGGCTTAAATTAAATAACAATTTTTTGTAACCGAAAATGAAATTGTCTACATTACAAATGTAAGTAAACATTCAATTAGAAGATCTAATATACTTCATCAAATCATGAAGGTTATTATTTACGTGCAAATATGAACAATTAATTGCTTACATACATTTTCACTACATTTAATTATTTACATACGTGCAATTACGTAATCAAACATACAATCACTATAGCATCTTGATTTGCATGCAAAATTGGTAGATTTTTGAATTCAATTTATGTTAGTTTTTTCCATGTACTTACTTTAACAAATTATTCCTATAATTATTGCTTCAAATTGTGATGATTTAAAGTTTTTTTATATGAAATTAAGGCTTTTTGATATAATCTAAGCTTATTTACATAAAGTTATTAATTTTTTTAAACTTGAGGGACTTTTATTTCCTTATCGCGAGTATAAAACTGCTGAAAAACAATGAGTACATATTTTTCTAATTTTAGAAAGTAAAGATTGATGTAATCTCTTTTTTCATCATGACTCAAGTATTTTTTAAATATTAAAAATGTAGTATTAAGGTGACAGAAAATGATGAATGATATCAAAACTTTATCAAGCTTATACAAGGAGATACATTTTAAAATTTTTCCTACTGAGGAAGTCCTCAAAAATAATATTTTCTCAAATGAATTGAAACTGTTGTCTATTGCAACATTCTCGATATTTTGTTCACAATCCAGATTTTAAGTAATAAAATGCATGTAAGATTTTTTCTAAAATCATTTAGCTGAATGCTTTGTTATATTTTAATATCTGTGATATTTTTTAAGAAAAATTAATTTTTAAAACAACAAGGATTTTACTCTGTGTAAGGAAATTGCTTATAAATAATATTGGTTGAAGTAATCAGTATTTAAACGAGTTCTTTTAACGTGGCAAATTGTATTAAAAACATTTACGCTATCATTTCTGTCATTGAAAAACTGATTTAGAATTTGACACATTCATTAAGGGAATTCATTAGGGAAGATATCTTATTTTCCCTGCGTCAAATTTTTTGCTTGCCAAAAATGCCAGAAATAGATCATGTATCCTTAAAATTTAGATTATAAGGAATTTTTCCTAGAATAAAAAATGAGATATGAAACAAGTAAGTTCCTACTGCCGGGATAATTATCATGAAAACAATTATAAGATAATCCTGCAGACTTTTTAATAACAATCATAAAAATATTCCATAAATTTCATTGTATTAAATATTGATGCACATTTTTTGATTTCATAAAACTGATGAATCAATTAAAAAAAAAACTAAATAAGCCCAAAATTGGCGGAATTGTTGTTTTAGTAAAGAGAGTTAACTCTTTTATGATATTATGCAAATTTATAGAAATTGAACTCCTTAAAAATGGTTTGAGGTAAGTAAGAAGAAAGTGCATATTTTCCCTTGCCTCGTAGAATTTTAATATAAATAAACACATTTTTGGACCTCTATAATTTGTTTCGGGACGAAGTAAAGTCATTCGTTACAATCATTTATTATTTTTGAAACAGGTGAAAGGGCTTACGCAAAATACCAGTTTAAAATGCATTTAATATCGCAATTAAATTATATTACATTGTATATAATAACATGTATCTTATTATTTCGAAGTATATTTAGTATTTTAAGATTACACACTCCAAGATATAAAAAACTTAATTTCATTTGAGTATATTATTAAAGTAAAAATAGAGAAACAATGTGTAATTTTTTGATTGATTGATTTAAAATAATTGTTAAAACAAACCTGAGAGTTATTAATACACTTTATATTAAAAAATAAATAAATCAACAATAACTGTAATATTAATTATATTTATTTTTGTATTTTTGATTTAGGAATTCCTGCTTTAATTTATACTGGAATTGTAAGCGTAAGACTTGAGGTGAGAACTACAAATAGATTAAAAATTATTTGTCATTGTTCCCATGCTGTGAATAAGATATACAATATTCATTATAGTTTACTACATAAAATTAAATGAGTTAAATAAATTATAATATTCTATATAGAAAAAATTCTTAACAATATAATTTTTATAAATATCTATGTCTAGTAGTTTAAAATATTGAAATAATTTTATAAGATTAAGTGCATAATCTTTTAAAAAATTAAGAAAAAAATGAAATGTTATTTTTGCTTTTTGGATGTTTTAATATTTTACTTTGATTCATGATTTTATTATACGTTACTAACCATTTCATTGATAGTTTTGTATTATGATTTTAAAAATAAAAATTGAATAACACATTTCACATTTAAAAATGCAATGTGGTGGTTATTACCTAAAAATGAAATGGAAATTAGTTAATTTATTCAACAAAAACGATAGTAGATTTTTCCAAACATTTAAGTAAAGAAATAGATTTAAAATGTATTATTAATATTCAAATTTTTTTCGGTTGATTACATTTTAAAATAAGAACAGTCATTTAATGAGATTGTGAAATTTCGACTCATTTCTCTTATTCAAATGGTCTTATTAGCCAATCAATTTCGAAAATATATTTTCTTTTCCAAGTTACATTCCGTAAATATAATTAAACAGGGAGGTAATTTTGGAAAAACATTCCTGAAGTAAATAGTTAGGAATAGTTATAGTTTCGAAAATATTAGATAAGTTGCTTATAGCTTTTCACTGTTAATAAAAGTATTGTATACAATAAATGTTTATTTTTTCCTTAAATTTCAAGCTCTTTTTGAGTTTATAAATAACGATGCTAATTTTGATTTGTTCACACATTTTTATCATTGATATCTTAAATGCTTTTCAAATTTTCACCTTAAATATAGTCATTTAATGACATGTGCATGAGACTTTCTTAAGCGCATTTTAATATTAAGATAATCTTTCAAATTCAATATTAAGGGAATCTTCCTTTGGCATTTGATATATAGAAAGGTATAGTTAAAATTGACTGTGTTCCGATTTTCACTCGATTATAAAGCAATTTTATTAGTTAGACCAATGAATCATTCAAGAATATGACGTATAATTATGATAGTTGATACTTATTTTAGCTCTGTTACTGATACATAGAATTTTGGATTCAAGTAACCTGTACCCACCACATTGCATTCTGCACAATCATATTCACGATACGTGCAATTTCAGATTTAAATTAATCTATTATTTCTTTTTCAGGCTAATTTAGGCTTAAAATATTTTGAATAAAAAAATAACTAAATATGCTGTATAAAATGAATGCTATGAAAATTTGAAGACATTAATATAAAGTATATTTTAAAAGTACTTACTCGAAAATTTCAAAATATTTTTTAAATACTCGATCAAATGTAATGTAAGCAATTAAAAATAAATACCAAATGTTTCTTATCAAAAGCAACACTTTCTTTTTTTTCATCAATATATCAGCATACTATTTGAAGACTTATCTTTTTAACATTAAAAATTTTCATATTTTAAATTTTTGTTCTTTTCAGGCCCATACGCGGGATATTGCTCTTTTTCTCTTAAACACTGTGACATTCTTCATACCACCTGCTTTACCTGCTGTCCTGACTAGCATTAATGAGCAGTCACAAAGGCGACTGAGAAAGCAAGGTATCTACTGCTTAAATACTAGATGTATCAACGTTGCTGGTGGTTTAGATGTCGTCTGTTTTGACAAGGTGATCACTCATTATATTTTCTCTATGGACTTCCAACTTTGATGAGATTGGAGACTTAAAATATTTATCTAAATACATCATTATATATAAAAAAAATTATTGATGTTTTTTGTATGAAAATATTTTTAATATAAATTTATTCTAGTTGAATAAATTAACTCCATTCCTTTAGTCCCGAGAAATAATTTTTGTCAAATTATTAATTTAACAAATTTAACGAATTAATTTTGATTGCCTTCCGTGCTTCCTTAGACCAAGTATCGATATGAAGCGTTCAACCAACTTGTACATATCGATAGGAAAGCCCTAAGCATTTGTATTATAGACTCATTCGTTTCGATGTGCAAAAAGTATAATTTTGTTTTAGTTGTCATGTGGGGAGAAGTCGTCATAGGTAGCCATCGATTAACCTTCGCAAAACTGATATGGTTGGACTACATTATAGTTTAAATATTGCTCTTGGTGCAAAGATGTCGTTGGGATAAATGCACATGATTACTACAACTCTCTGTGTTAGAGAAGCACATTATCACTTATTCTTTCACAAATCAGAAACATATTCACATATCCTTCGTACAAATATATAGGAGTTTTTTATACATTCTTAATTTCTGCTAATATGAAAAGCTCGTTTCTTAATGTTTGATTTATTCCTTTATTTTTAATAAACAAATGAAAAATTTATAAAGATAATTTTTTTTGCTATCCCAGAAGTTTGTTTTCATCTTCTTTTTAATATTGCACTTTCCTGGGTTGCCATTATATATAAAGTCATATAAATATTTATTTACTTACTATTAGGTGTCTTGTTTAACTCGATGACACCCATCATAAATATTTTTATGAAATTCATTGATTAAATTTTGTTTGCGTCCCTATTTTCTTTAAATTTTTATTCTCTAGATCTGTAAAATCTTTTCTTAGAATCTTTCATAAATTTAAAGGAAGTTTATAAGTAAATTTACTGCATACGTAATAAATTTATTTACTGCATAAGAAACAAGCATTTTTTAAATAAAATGCAAATAAAATATGCATAAAATGATTCCGTATGTATGATTTCTTATAATCTTGAAATATCCTTGAAATTATAAAATTAGTTCACGAACTTTGCCCCAGATTATTACACTTAACAAAATATATCTAATAAATATTATTTTCATTCCAATATGAAACATGTAGTGAACTATTTGCTTATAATTTGAGCCATAAATACATAGAAGAGAGTTTCCTTAAATGGCCTTAGCGATTTGCCTTTGAATCAGATATCATTAAGTTTAAGACCTGTTTTATTTGTTACTTTGGGGAGATGAAGCTTGTTCTTTGAGTAAAAAAGCATTATAAAGTTATTGTCTAAGGACTATATAATCTCAAAAAGGTAATTATCGTGCAATCAAAAAAATCATATGGAGAAAATTTTATTCAAAAATATATGTGTGCTTAGCTGACATTTTATTAATTATTTCTATATCTATAATGTCTACAGGAGGCTGTTTCAGAATTGCCAAATGCAATAGTCATCATAAAGATTATAGATTTCTGAACAGTTGTTTTAACGTCTTAAAAGAGAGATTACGTAAGATTGAATAGATATAGAGAAAAAAACATCATCTGCCTTAAAGTTCTATCAAACTGTCTAAATAGCTATTATTTTTATGATAGAATCTCTAGCAGACAAACATAAGAAATTAATGGATTTTATTTTGTAAAGAATGTCAATTTATATAACACAAAAAGTTTAATTTGCAACAAAATGAATTTATAATTTATTCTCTAAAATTTCAATATGTTTTTTATGCTCCGAATTTAATAATTTGCTTATTTACATGAATATATTCATAAGCTATGTTTAATTATTATTGTTTATTTCCTTTTGATTATGCATTTTGCAACTCGTAAATTACTGTGCGAATTAATTGGGACAAACATATTTCTTTAAGAAAATTGTTTCTTTCTCGAGTATTTTCTGTCTCAAACTGGTTTCAACTGCTTGTTCATGCAACGGGTAGCTGCTTTTGACTAATCTAAACTGCTTTAAATACGTGATCATGACACATCGAAAATTTTTCTCTTCAGTTGCTTAAGAAGTGATTGTCTAAATCACTTCTTACATTGATTGATTGTGGAAATTTTCTGCTTCTGATATGTATTTAAAAATGGATATCAGTGCCAGGAAAAGCACAATTTGATATTCTTAATCAGCATATTTCCATGATTGTAACAAAGGGATATTGCTGCAGCAGCTGTTGTAAAATTCAGTGATTCCGGGATTATTAATCAGCAAAAAATTTTAGACAGTGTTTCCAAACGAAAGAATTAATGTGGACGGATACATAAGGCCAATACTTATAGAGACAAATTTCATGTACGATATAGTAAAATTCATCCTCGCTTAACAGGCGCAGATATTCAGAAAGATTTTTAGTTACTAGTGTCAGTGTGGATTCATAAACAGTTCGATGGAGGCTTATTGAAATTGGGAGATTTCTAAGAACTCCAATCCAAAAATATAAATCCTGGACAGCAAAAGACTGGAAGAAGATTCTTTTAACCATCAGCAAACAATAACAGATAAAACCCTCAGCGCCTTCAACAGTTAAGCAACAAATGCTTTGGAGTTAATTTACTTTGGGATGACATGACAGCTTAGTACCGCTTGAAAGGATTATGAACTCAACCAAATACATTTTTGCAAAATTATCAAAAAAAGAAATGGTGTTTATGATGCAAACGTTTGCTGATTATATTGGTATTTTTCAACTATATCTAACTCCATGGCATACTTTTAAGCTACCAAACATTTTTTCAAGAGCAAAAAATATCGGATTTGGACTTGCCAGGTAATTAGCCTGATTTATATTCCATCGAAGATTTGTGGAGTATCGCAAAGAGATATTGGCGTAAAATAGATTTCTCAGCAAAAACTTATTGAGAATGTTATAATAGTTTGGTTTTGTGCTGACAAGATGAACAATTTATGTTCGAATTTAGTAAAATCCAAGCCAAATCTTGTACAGCATCTCATTCAAGATAAAGAAGGATATATTTCCTATTAAATTATTATACCGTGCATACAAAATAACCTATACTAATTAAAGCACGTTAAAAAAAGTTTTGTGGTAATCCCAATTATGACGTGCAGTAAACATATTTATTTTTATCACTAGTTCAGTGAAAAAAATCGTAAGATTCTTTATAAAAGCATTATACAGATGTAAGAAGGTGGATGTATTAAAATAATGATTTGTGACAAAAAAGAACAAAATTTAAAAATTTCAACAAGAGTTTTGTATTATATTTAAGGCTGGTATTATGTGAAAATGATGAGTTTTTTTTTTAATTATATATTGTTTTTTTTTTTTAGACAGGTACTTTGACGGAAGAAAATTTGGATATTTTTGTGATTGTACCCGTCATCAAGGGAAAGTACGTTAATTTTTTAAATTTATTTGAATTCAAATAATGAATAGTATGAAATAAAATTAATATTTTTGTATTATTTATATCGAAATGATATGTTAAAGAAAAAATATTTTTAATTTAAACAATAATTAAATTACTATTTGGTCACTATTTCAGGAGAATCGATTTCTATCAAAATTGCAAATTAATATATAATAATATTTACTATTGATGGAAAAATTTTATTTAGAAAATATAGTGAAAAGCAACTTTTTTTATTTCACTATTTTGCAAAACATAAGCATGAAAGATTAATGAAAAAAAATTTCAATAAATAGAAAATTTCCAACAATACGAAGTTGATTTTATTCAATTTCAAATTAGATCATTGCATTCAAATATGCCTAGAAATAGATAGTTACAAATGAAAGGGTTAAAATATTTTTTGTTGTTTTTATGAACAAATTTACTATCAATATATCTGATTACATAAAACTTTATAATTCGTATACCATTCGCATAATTTTTCATAAAATGTAATTCTCATGTATTTTTTGGTAATTATGTAATGTTTTTTTAAAATATTAAGGAATATTTCATCATGATCAAAGAACAGGAATGAATAATATTAAGTAATTATTAATAAAATTTTAATAGATACGGAAATGCAAGCAAAGAAGTTACAGGACCTGCAAAGATATTAGAAATACCATTCGCGTGTTGCCATTCTCTCTCAAATATTGATGGTCAGCTGACTGGTCATAACTTAGACATAAAGGTTTTTAACGCAACGGGTTGGGTAAGTTTAAATTTCTAAATTAATGAATTAATTATTGCCAGAAATATTAATGTAAAGTTTTATTTTAACTTACTTTATTTAAGGATATGTTAAACCCTGAAAAGTCCATATGCTTACAAAGAATAAAATCAAATTACAAACAATCAAAATTTGGAAATTAGTGCACATCAGCTGAAGATTAATTTTATTTATATACACTCACTTCCAAAAGTTAAGCATGGAGAGGAAAATACTAATTTTCGGAAGCCAATCAGAATTGAAGAGGGAGCAAATTGCTGCAGAAGTAGATGTAAATATGCAAATATTTTGGGTAACAGCCAACCGCGCTTTCATGTCAAGAAATATGCAAAAATGGCAGTCTTATAAGATACCAGCTTTATAAAGGGTCACAGAAGTTGATTTTAAGTACTGATAGAAGGTGTTTAAAACGTTCGTACAATTTGTTTTCAAGATATACCTGTTTCTACGACTTCCAGAAGACGAATGGAAGATTCTAAGTGCTGGCGTGCAGTGGGGTGCATTGAAGTAGGACAGTTGATCTCAGATGTTGCTCTTTTCTTCGGTGTTCATCATTCTGTAATTTCACGTTTATGGAAACTATTTCAAACCACACAGACAGTTGTCCGAAGTCCCGTAGCCAATCGCCCAAGGATTACAAACCCCGCAGAAGATCGATATATTGCGATTTTTGCCAAGCGGAATCGTAGAGTGACCTCCACACGTGTAACATCTTTGGTTACTGAGTCCATTGGTAAGGTGATATCTTCAGCTACTGTACGCCGAAGATTACTTATGAGTGGAATGTACGGCCATGTACCTGGAGTTTGTAATCGTCTATCCATCCAATCAATAGGGGCACGATTAAAATGGTGTCAGGAACATATCAATTGGACTGTGTCTGACTGGGGAAATGTCATGTTTATTGATGAGTTAAGATTAGCTCTTTAGCCAGACTACAAGCGTATAAGGATAGGTTGGGAACAAGGAACATGTAATAAGCCCAAAACATCACTGAACATCACGCATTCCGAGGCGGAAGCATTAAGGTGTGGGCAGGGATTTCATTAGGTTATCGCACCGACCTGCACATCTTTAAACGGGGTTCTGTGACGGCTGTCCGGTTTCAAGATGACGACGTAAGCCCATTGTGAGACTGTACGCTGCTGCAGTTGGCCCTTATTTTGTTTTAATGGACGATAAAGCACGTCCCCATAGCGCTGACATCGTCGATGACTACCTGGAGAGTGAAGGGAGTGAGCATATGGCGTGGTCAGCATATTCACCCGATTTTAATCCCATTGAAAATCTTTGGGATTTTCTCGGCTGTGATGTAACTTTACGTTTCCCACCTCAGCTACTCTTATTGAGCTGGAAACTGCTCTACAAGAAGAATGACCATTGCTTAATTCTGCGGTGATTGACCACCTAATTGAAAGCATGTTACAAAGTTTTACCCCAACTCTGTATACAAGGTGTAAACTTTGTATCAGAGTAAGGGGATCACAAACCCTATTAATAACCTTTTTTCATTTTATGCAGTTTATTTTCACTTTAAACATAATTCTGCTTAAATCACCAGTTTGTCATTATCTGTTAACTTACAAAAATTTAATATTGTTTTCATCTCTGTATATAATTATTGATTTTATTTTATGCATAAATATGTATACCACTTTCCTGCCGAATGTTGTGTCAATCAAAGCAGTATTTGTAGATTTTGTTTTTTGTATTTTACATCTTCGGGCATAACTTTTGGAAGTGAGTGTAGATAAAACTGAAATATTTGTGTGTGCGTGTATGTTCAGTTTAAAGCATAGTTTGTAGAGGCAAATTAATAAACTATATAAAGTTGTTTTCCAAGAAGCTTTTTTATTATTCAATTCAATAAGTAATTCAACCAGAACGACATGAAATAAACTAAAATATAAATAGCTTACAAATGATGTATCACAAAATTAATTAACATCTTATTTGAAAGCTCACAAAATTGTTGCGTTTTCCTAATCAAATGAGTTACGTTTCCCTTCCATAAAAACAACATGTACGGAATTGTTTTGATTTTGAAGACAGTTTTTAACTTCTATGGATGAAAGTCCTTAGCGTAATAAAATGCAATGATTAAGAAATTTTCATATTGCACAATCTATTATAATCTATAATTTTTCAGAATAATTGTTAATGAATGAATGAAATGAACGTTTTAAGATATATATTATTGTAAATACTCGTTTCATTATATAAAACATTGCTTAATGACGACATTTTTATATTTTTAAGCACTTCAGCTGAACTTTAATGAAAATGCTGCAACTTTTGCCTTGATACTTTTTCAGTTATTATAGATGTGCTGTGAGATTCATATCCTCAACATGATTGATGATATGATAATTGATTTATATATACTGGAAAACCATACTATGAAATTCATAGTACGCATATTTATTCTTGAAACTATAAAATTAAAAATGTGCATGTTTTGCATTGCATACCTGAAAAAAGATGACTTGGATATTATTTTGAAACAGTATTACTAACTTAAGATTTGATTATAGGAACTACAGGAGCCTACAAGTGAGGATAACGTGCCATTTGATTTTCTACCACCGAGAATTGTTTTTCCGTCTAAATCTGTAAATAAAACACAGGTATAATATACAAACTTTTAAAAATTCCTTAAAAATTCTAAACATTTGTGAATTTGTATGCATTACTCGTTTTATACACAATATACTTATCCTATAACATTAATATAAGAGTTTAATACCATATGTATACCATACTAGTTATAATGTGCTATAATTATTTTATTTTAAGTTAACAAAACGCATAAATTCCTAGACTCAAACATTTACAATATCCTTGAAGATTAGATTTCTAAATAAATTATTGCAATTTCATTTGTGACTTATTAAAAAGTTGTAAATTAAATATATACATATATACACGCATATATATATATATATATATATATATATATATATATATATATATATATATATATATATATATATATATATATATATATATATATATATATATATATATATATATATATATATATATATATATATATATATATATATATATATATATATGTTTGACTTTTGTAAAAATTAATAATCATTTGCAAATTCAAAGATTCAAGAAATATCATTTGCTTATTATTCACAATTAATGTAAGAAATAAGAGCCATGTGAAGCATTTTAAATATTAACTTTTTAAAAGTAAAACAGCTTATATAAGGTACAACTTATCTTTTTTTCCGTTTATAAAGGGAAAACGTTATAATGAATTTTAAATAAATCTGAAATAACTGGAGGAGAATTTTTTTTAATTTAGCAAATTTTTCTTGTAGCTTCTTCCATAATGGCTGTTTGATTCACAAAGGAAAAGAACTAATTAAAATGTTGCCTATAACAAATTGAATTTAAAGTAACATATATATATATATATATATATATATATATATATATATATATATATATATATATATATATATATATATATATATATATATATATATATATATATATATATATATATATATATGTAACTTCTAAATATATTAAGCCATTTTTTTTATTAAATTAAGCAAAAAAGGGCTTTATATATTTAAAAGTTACTAGTAGTCATTGTCCTATTAGCTTTAATTTAAAGAATTTTGAATTTTCAATCATAATGGTTTGATTTATCTATATGTTGGGTGTATCAACTGTATGTGATTTCTAGATGATACAAACTTTATGTTTATAAAAATCAAAATATATTCTGTTTTTAGCTGAAGGTTTAAAAACAAATTGTTTTACCAGAATTTTGAATATGCAAAATATTTTTGTTTAGTTTTGAATTTAAATAAATATTTAATATGTAGTTTCCATACTTTTCCCTATTACACAATAATTTTTTTCTATTAATTTAAGAATGATTCGATATATAGGTGACAATAAATAATTAAACAAAGCCATTTTTATTATTATATGTTATAAATTTCCTTTATTACTTATAATTTCTTTTTTTTGTACAAGAAAGTTATAGAGCTTGTTTGCTGCTCATTAATAAAACAAAATCTCTGATAAAAACAGTGTCATAGAAATTTTGTGAATAATTCATCAGTCTCAAAAAAAAAAAAAAAGAGACATTCACAGTTGGTTGCACTTTACCAAATTTTGCTGAGTTGTTTTATTTCCAATTCTGTTTACACTTATAAATGTTGATTTTAACATCATTAAACTTGATAATTAGAATCAAACAAAAATAACCTTCTAAGTCATAAATATTAATTATTTTTTATAATTGGATCATATACAAATCATTAAGTAGAAGCAATTGCATATCAAGTGATAAGCATCTGGATAATATAATATAAATAACATATAAAGTTCTTTTTTTACAAAACAGTAAGTGAATATTGAAAAATAAATGACTTCTATAATAATATTTATTGCTCATTTAAGCCATTTTCAAACAATGAAACCTGGAAAGGTCTAAAAATTGTACCTTTCAACAATCATTAAAGACTAAAATTATTTTCTGATAATTTCACAATGTACTGAGATTTGCGTGATTAATTTCCTTCATTTAAGAATACGTCTTTCTGATCATAGTATAAAATTAGTTTTTTTTTTCCTTTATCATACAAGCTTGATTATTCTCTTTTTAGTTTTATGCAAATTAAATTTATGATACTTAAATTTAAGATGTATTTATGTTCCCAAGTTGAAATTCATATTGTTGATTTTGAAATGTTTCTAGAAGATTGTGCTGTACATTCCAGAGATCTTTTTTGGAAATACTACATATTTTTGTAATTGTTAAAAAAGCTGCCTATTTTCAACTGAGTTTTGGATTATAAATCCTTAGAATTCTGCTATTCAACATGTTTTTTTTTCAACCACACACACACACAATGACGTACATATATTACATTACCAAATATTTTTTATTACAAATTAAATGGCAAAACAAAATTAAAACCATGACTCAGCATTATAAAATTGATATACACTTTTAAAAAAATAATTGTAAATGAATAAGCGATCATTTCTTTAGATCTCTTTAAAATATGATTTCATTAAAAAAGCCTTTTGTTTTTATCAACTCACAATCTATGTATAATTTCCCTTAAGAATTTCATAGTCATGAAAACAACTTAATTTGGCGTGAAATGACACGTAAATTTCCATGTATTTAGAAGTTAAAATAAATCTGTAATATTGTGAATTACTAATATTCTTTACCAGATTTGATCGAGAGTATAAGAATGGAAGAAAAATTTCATAATTTTAAGTTTTTAAGTATTTAAAGGTGCATAAAATGAGTATAATAATCAAATATAGTATAGCTTTCTAAGTGCCATATAAATTCATTAATTAAGTGCAGATTAAAGGTAGAATAATTGCATGAAAAGTAAATATTTTCATGCAATTTATAAAGTATTTTTGAATATCAGCTACTGGTACATATAATATATATTCAAATTCACTAAATTATTATTCTAATGGAATAATTAAAATTCATGTCTTTAAGTAATATTTTCTTGGGAAATTAAAAAAAATAATTATCTAACATTTTGAGTTTTGAGTTAATGATTGGCAAGTTAGTATTTAAAATATGTTGGAAGATTTTTATTTAAATTAAAATGCAAGTATATCATTCTTATTTAAATAACAGTTCTATAGTGAAATAAAATAGGAGGTAAATATTAAAGGACAAATTATTGTAATATGATTTTTTTATATTCATGAAATATTTTTTTAACTTAACACTAAAAAAATAGGTTTTCTTTTAACTTAAAAGAGTTTTAACTTATAATTTGAAGAAACTACGACTGTCTTAGAATATTTAGAGCAAACTCCCTTTTTAACCCTTTTCTTATAATAAAAAAAAAGTCTCGTGACAAAAGGAACACAATTTATTAGCTGCTGACACAATAAATGGATTAAAAAATTCTTATAATAACAATGTTAAAAAGGAAATAAGTATTCCAATCCAGAATCTTCCTAATATATTCGGATATCAATTGTTACTGCTTGTTCAGTTCATTAATTTATTAGTAATCTTGACTTGATTTAATAGAATTTTTCTGTAAAAAGAAAATAGAAGTCTAAAATTACTCACATTTTTTCTTGAGCAATTTAATTTCTTATTTTATAGAAATTTAAAAAAATTCTCAATTAAAACTTCTTTTGAGTCCTAAAATAAATGATCGAATTAAAGTAAAATTATTTATTCTTCTTTCCAGAATACAAAATCAGTGGCGTTGGTCAGAGAGTTTCCTTTTGAGTCAACATTCAAGAGAATGTCAGTTGTGGCAAAATCTCAAAATAGTGAAACTTTTACAGTGTACATGAAGGGAGCTCCAGAAATGGTAGCTTCACTTAGTCAAAAAGGAACGGGTATGTAAAAAATACTTGTGATTGATATCTATTAAATACAATAAAATGAGTTTATTTCCTTGTGCTTTAAGCATTTCATATTGTGTGACATTGTAATATTATTATTATTACTAATTTATTTATTATAAATATTCTAAGTTTTTATATCAGAAAATATTTTACATGCTGATACAAAAAAAATGATATCTCAAATCGTGTTTTTCTGAAAATGTAACTGAAAATGTGTATATGAATATGTCTCCATGTATATGTGATTTAACAAAAGTAATAAATTGTGCTGTTTAATAATATTATACATTAATCTTTATCTAGTATTAAGAACAACCTTTTTATACTAGAAATAGAATAAATTTAGTAATAAAAGTAATTACAGGAAAAATTATTGCAGTGGCAATATTTAAAACCTCTAATTGCACTCCCAAGAAATTATCCACATTTTAAATTTGGAGAATGAATACTACACATGAAAATATCAATGATTATGAGACAAAGATTCGAATAAAATGTTATCATAATAATAAAATATTTAAACACCGATTAAACATATATATATATATATATATATATATATATATATATATATATATATATATATATATATATATATATATATATATATACACACACACACACACACTGGTGTGCAAAAATTAAGAACGAAACGGTTTTTCTAGTGCAGCATAGCTCAGCTGTGTTCCAAATCAATAAAAACCGTATCAGAACATCCTCCAGATGTAAGAATATGGAAAAAGTAAAAAAAAAACTTCAAAAAATTCCAAATGATTAAAAAGGAACTTTTTAGAAAAATGAGCATGGAGCATAATGACAGAGACGGCCGAAACATCCATGTGACAGCTCCCTAGCAAGAAACATTCAGCTTTTAGTACGGGATATGATCTCTCCTGATTGCTGTGCAGGATTGACATTGTCTGTTCATACTGAGTATGATATTGTCAATAAGTCGTAGAGGTACTGCTACCCACTCTTCTTGCAGCGCCAATCACAGCTCCTGAATCATTGTTGGCAGTTGGTGACGTGTTGGCAAGAGTCTCCCTAGAAAGTCCCACATGTGTTCCATTGGATTTAGACCCGGGGATCTTGCCGGCCAATCCATGCGTTTAATATCCTAACTTTTCAACATCTCTTCGACAGCCACTTACGATGAGGTGGAACATTGTCGTCCATGAAGAGGAACTGGAGATCCATAGCACCTCTAAAAAGACGCACGTAAGGAAGGAGAAAATCATTACAATAACGGGAGCCGGTGACTGAATCTCCTTGGACGACATGAAGGTCAGTACGGGTACCAAGCATGATGCCTCCCCAAACGAGAACACCGCGAACTTGAAACCGGTCCGTTTCGACGATGTTGAAGGGTTTATTGCGTGTTCCCCACTCTCTCCAGATGTGTATGCGTCCAGAATCGGTAGTCAGACTAAATCTGCTCTCGTCTGTAAAGAGTACTCGACAATATTGCTGATCCGTCCAGTTCTGGTGTTCCCGGCACCACACAAACTGCCTTCTCCGGTAGGCTGACTTTAATGATATACAGCGTACAGGTCGTCGTGCGAATAAGGCACCATTGTGCAGCCTCCTGGCGACTGTAAACCGTGATATCGGCTGTTCAGTCGTCTGTTGGAGGTGTCTCGCAATTTTTCCAGTCGTCTGTCGCCTGTTCCTTCTTGCCTGTTGGACCATATACCGGTTGTCGACTGCTGTGGTTGCTCATGGACGACCATTGCTGAACCTTCGGACAGCTCTTCCTGTAGTTTGAAATGCTCTTCAGATTCGTGAAACGATGCTGTGAGCGATTCCATACTCCGCAGCTATTCTTGTCACACTTCAACCTTTTTCAATCGTCCCAATGATTTGACCTCTTGTAAGGTCATCTAGATGTCGTCTACGAGGTTGCCTATTCCTTATTTCACACTGATTAAGCAGCTCTACAACGTTTAAACTGATATACGCAGTGCAATAGCTTTCACAGAAACGCTGAGCGTACACCGCCATCTTGTATATGCATCATGTATATATATATATATATATATATATATATATATATATATATATATATATATATATATATATATATATATATATATATATATATATATATATATATATATATATATATATATATATATATATATATATAGTGAATCATCAACTCTTGACGGAGGAAGCATATCTGGTATGTTCTTAAAAATATAAGTGAGAATATATTTTTTGAATATTTTTGATTAGTTATATGCATGTATATTCGATGTAATTAAATGGAAGCTTAAAACATAAAATGCTTCGCTTCTATAATCTCATATCATAATGAGAATGTAGAAAAAATACATATGCATTGAACAAAAAGATTATTTAAAATATTGCTTGAGTTTCTGTACTCCATATTTTTATATTCTACATACATTTCTATTTATTTAAATTCTTGCAATAAAGATTAATGTTATGATTATGAGCTGATGTAATGATTATGTGATTAATGCGCTGAAAAATTACTTTATTATAAAGTTTGAATTTTATAATTTATTAAATTAATGTTAAACAATGAAAAATATAATTTTATTTATTTTCTTCTCACAAATACCCAAACTGAATAATTGAATTCCTTATGCAATCCTTTAACTTAATATTATGAGTTAGTTTGTCATAAAATATCGCAAGAGTTTATTTGTTGTGAAAATTTATTAATTACAAAGTGTTCTTGAAATATTTATTTCTTCATGATCAAAAATGTAGATATTTTATTAATTTAAATTGGAAATTATGCATCTACAAATGATCATTTACACTAATATTACAAATTAATTATTTTTATTTAGTGCCATATGATATGGAAGACGTTTTGCAGCTATATTCTTCACAAGGATTTCGCGTGATAGCATATGCTTCGAAGACGTTCAACAATAACGTCACATTAGCGGATGTGCAGAAGATGCGGAGGTATTTTATATGAATGGTGTTTTTATCTGTACAACATTTATTTATTTAAAGACACTTTATAAAAAGAAAGTCATTAATATTTAACAACTGAACTGAGAATATTTTTTTTTCCAAGGGAAGACATTGAGAAAGATATGACGTTTCTTGGCCTGTTAGTTATGGAGAATAAATTGAAAAAAGAAACTATACCAGCTTTAAATATTTTAAGAAAAGCCAATATAGGATTGATAATGGTAACAGGTATAAAATTTTTCTTAAAAATAATATTTATTTGAAGATTAATTAAGGCATTTGAAATAAAAGTAATACTCTTAAGCAATTTTTAATTTTAATGTATTTACTGGTTTAAAAACAAATGTTTAATTTTATCTTGTCAGATAAATAATATTGTTTCCTAAAGCTTACGTTTAGAATACAAACGAAATTGAGACTTTTAATTCATATGATAGTAAATATTGTTTATTAGTACCACGCAATTTAGGTACTATATTTGATTTAATTTTGTATTTTACGCTTCTAAATATGTTATTCATTTAAACATATTTTGTTAGTTTCTATAGATTATATTAAAAGATTTTTATATTTATTAATATTGCCTTATTTTTCACGCATTTTGAACGCATGTATTTACGAAATTTTATTTAACGCAATTATAAATAATACGAATTTAATATTCATAGAATAGCTCATATTCTTATAAATTTATATTTGAGTAAGAACCTTTATTTTAATAAATAAATAAATATATATATATATATATATATATATATATATATATATATATATATATATATATATATATATATATATATATATATATATATATATATATATATATATATATATATATATATATATATATGCATATATATATATATATATATATATATATATGCATATATATATATATATATATATATATATATATATATATATATATATATATATATATATATATATATATATATATATATATATATATATATATATATATATATATATATATATATAAACTTATCCAATTGATTTTGTTCACACATGGTTTCATGTGCATTATGATGAAGTGAACATCTTTCTGACACGGATGTGAACACCATTGAATTTTATGGTATTCTTAAAGAGAAAAAAGTTCTTTCTTAGTTGCAGTCTTCACGCACATTACTCAAATTTAACTTTACGTTTCGTTAAAAGGGCAGCTCGTTTGTTGAAATTAATGCAGATTTTGATTTGACGATGTCATTTTACATTCAAGCTAGAATTTAAGACAAGGGATGCTCAACCTTTTATTCATGAAAACTTCACTGTTATACCTATCAGGTTTTCAATAAAAGTTACTTATCTAATGTAATGAATTTTTCCGACTTGTAAAAAATGCTGTGACCATCCAGCCTCACCGAAACATATTCTGGATTGCGCCAGAATTTCCCGGGAGGATTTATTCTCAGATCTTCTGCTAGTCATCGACTTTCTGACATTCAGCAGTTCATTGGAGTTGATCTGACAAATGTCAAATCTTTAAGGAGGATAAGCCACAATAACAACAGTGACTGTTATATTTCCAATTAATATTTGGATTTATGCGTTGGGAATATTAAATTGTGTAGCCTGCTAAAATGTTTTGAAATCTACAATAATTCTTTATAAAAAGAAAATATGTTACAATGTTGTTCAATAAAAATTCATAAACATACATAAAAGAAATTTACAAATTTATGCCTTACTGCATATTTTTATGTATGCTATTTTCATACAAATAAATAAATCTTTAATGGATAGTGTCATTTGAGAATATTCAACTGCAGAGGATGAGTAATTTCATTTCATGAAAGAAAATGTGGATCATTATAATCAAATGAATTTGCCTGGAAATAAATAGATTATTTTCTAAAAAAACACATTCTGGTGTTTTAAATAAAAGCATCCTCTCGAGCAAATTCGCTGTAAAGTAATGAATTTTGAAGTAATGAAATTTGTTTCTATGCAGTTTAAAATGCGGATTTCATATTGTTGAAAATTATAATTCTTTTATAAACATTTATTTTACTTAAACATTTAAAAATAGTGTTTACAGTCTACATGATGGTATTATATTAAGGGACATTTTTTGCATCATTTTATTACTCTGTATACATACTTATATGAAAAACTATAAATATCAGCCTGAATTTTTTTGTATCAAACTAGATGCTAACGATATTTTTTATGATTATTACCAATGATTCAGTTTGCTGTTATTTTAAAATTGAAATGTAGTAATAAATTTTCAATGTTACTCTCTATTTTTTTATTAATGATGAATTTCTTTTTAGGTGACAATCTTTTAACAGCTATCACTGTAAGCAAAAATTGTGGAATAATTGAAGAAAACAACTCAGTAATAATTGTTGAAGCAGACATAAGACCCGATATTTATTCCGAGAATAATTGTAAACTACAGGTTACTTACAAGCATGCTTCGCCTCCTAAAGTGTCAGTAGATGCTCTGATCAAGAAAAAGTTTGATGTGAATATCATTTGACCTTCATTACTAATTTAGATACTTATATATATTATTTAAAATATTATTTTACTGTGATTAATTTAGCTATCAAAAACATAATGTTTCTTTGCGAAGGTAATTCTTAAAGAAGTATATTGGAAAGTATTTAAATTGTATTCAAGTCTGCATTATTTAATAAAATAAACAATAATCTTTATGGAAAAGAATAAAGTTTTCTGTTTAGTAACATATTTCTTGAATTTCAAATCGTTTATTTAAAAAAAAAGTTTTAATGATTCAAGATATAAGAATAAATGGATAAAATGCTCATTACCTAAATTGTAATTATTAAAGGAATAAATATACGATTTGTGCTTCAAAGTTATTGAGCTTAATGGATAAAACGTCTTTTTCAGAGTGTTTATTTACCCATAGAACTCAATGAAACTTATAATTTTGCAATGGACGGAACTACTTTCAACCTCTTACGTATACATGAACCTGGACTATTAGAAAAAGTAACTAAATATGTATTAAATTATAGTACTCATATTTTAGTCATTTATTGAAAGTCAGATAGTTATTACATGTACTTTCTTTTTCAGATCGTTATAAAAAGTGCTGTTTTTGCTAGAATGTCTTCTGAACATAAATTATTCCTAATTGAAATATTGCAAAATGTTGGGTATGTATTGGATGTTCATATGCATAAGAACAAAATAACCGTCAAAATATCTTATCATTTTATATATCATTAATAATGGATAGAAAATTGATAGTAATAATTATCTATTTAATATTTTCTGGTTGTAATGGGCATAATCAGTTGCCATAAAAGAGAATTTCTACTATAAGAACACTCGAAAGTGCTTGCATAATAATAAGATTTAAATAAACAAAAACATGTTGTTGTTGTTGTCGTGTCCATAAAGGTGCAAAGTGCAAATGAATTTTATATTTCTTGAAAAGTCCTGGTGACGAGGTCTGCCAGAACAAAAAGATGATATATAAGATTAAAAAAGTAATTATAATTATTAAAAAATTTAATGTCATACTGACATCAAATCAAAACTATTTATAATTGTTTGAACCAAAAACTAATGTGGCCCAAACATTTACAAAATAGTGGCATGTTTTTCTTACTTTGAACACTTTTAGTGAATAGCGAAGATTTTCTCTAAAAGTGTTCAAAGTAAGAAAAGCATGCTATTCCTTGAAACATAACACACTTGCTATTTCAAATTTCAATGACATTAAAGTTTCCAGGTCGATTTCTGTTAGTTAAATTGTTTTACCAAAATGATAATTCCCCAATATGCTTTGCAAAACTTTTGTATTTTGATAGATGTTCAAGAAAGTTCATTGATTGATAAAAGTCTGCGAATATTAGTAACCAATTATGGAAAAATAGGTTACTTTAAAATTTGTTCTGGAAGAGGCAGAGAATTTCTTGTCGTAGAACCAACAAAAAACCTTAGGCTTCAGATAGGAGAGAATAAAGCTTCCAGCCTAAAGCATAGTAATATCAGAATCCATCGTTTGCAGAAGCAATGAATATACTTCACTCAACTTCCCAGAATATCATGCGAAGTTTTTCTTATAGTATTTTCAGTATAAGGCTCCTTTAATATAGAAATCGCTTCCCCAAGACTTTGAGTCTTGATATCGATTCTCACTTAAATTTCTATCTCACTTTGAGGTTGATTCAGAAAGGGCATGGATATCATCTGGTACTTGAACGTGCGTGTTACACATTTTTATTTTATTACGGCAATAACAAATTAAGGAATTTTGGGGAAAAGGAAAATATTTCATATCCATATGCATACATACATTTTTTACATTCAATATCCATAAGCACTTACGTAATGATTCATAAAATGCCTATAAATATGAAAATCATCTCAATTTACAAATTCAAACTCCTTTATCTGTTTTTAATGCTTTAAATTTATTATATAAATGTTAACATTAATTCTAAATTCGCAAAATAATTACAATGGTCAATCAATTTATGATCTACAATGTCTTTAAAAGGGGGATTTAAGCTAAGAGATGAGTGATTATTTAATCAGTGAAAAGAATTAGAATATATAAGAGCTTGCATTTTAACTAATTAAGATTTATAAAACTAGGCTTTTACAAACTCTAATAACATACTATAAACATTTCAATGTATTATAAATTTTGAGGATAAAAGCATGGAAAGAATTTATAATTAAAATATCTGATGTATATAAATAAAGTTGTGGTTATAACACTTGAATAGGATTTTAGGGAAATTTTACTCTTCATAAAATATATTACAAGAAAGAGAGTAGCGTGTGCGAATTATTCACTTTGAATATTTTTATCAAGATAATTGCTGGTGAGATAAAAATTTAACTAGATGTTGTGCTTATTTCATTCGTGTTTACTGTTTCGAATTGCGTATTTTTGTCTATTTATACAGATATCAAGTGGGAATGTGTGGAGACGGAGCTAATGACTGTGGAGCTTTAAAGACTGCCCACACTGGGGTTTCGTTGTCGATGGCCGAGGCTTCAGTGGCTGCACCTTTCACTTCCAAGCAGCAGGATGTACGATGTATTAGTACATTAATAAGGTATTTTTTATAATCTTACAAAAAGAGAAATAAAATTTTTAGTATAAGCATTCTTAAGTGATATACCTACTTCTAAATTTGAACGCAAACAATTTTTGGGAATAATTGGTAAAATTAAATCCTCTACTTTACTATCTATATCCCCTGTGACTTAGGGGGGGGGGAATTTACCCCTTCACATTTTCGATACAGTAAGGATGGAATTAATGGCAATTATCTAGTGGCGCAAGCAGTGGATGTGCTTTGTCACCCAGAAGGAGGTTGGGCCTTCATAATTTAGAAACGGAGACCTAGCAAAATACTCCTAGACATGGCCTGGTATTCCTAGAGGTATCATTTTATATGGACGATATTGTAACCACAATATATTTTACATTTTTCAGTCACCATAAAGGGAATATGGCAGCTCTTTGGTTAGATCAAGAATAGAACTTCTTATCTTTTAGTTACTAGAATGAAGTTCTCTTTAACAAGGCCGCTCTTTAACATACAACGGGTATTCTCTCTAACATACAATGGGATTAAATTATGTCAGTTTTGAGTTAATATTTTATTAATCTTGCTAAACCCAATAAATGTGAAATAACAAAATATCACAAATACAAAATAAATATAACTACTTTTTACAATCTCTGTAACGTGAAGAATATGCATTAAAAAATTCACTTGAATAATTTCATAAGGAAGGCATTCGCGAAACTTATCTTGGATTGTTATTGTGAACTATTATTATATTTGGAGGCACGTGTGTTTGTGTTCTAAAATAATTTACCACTTGATTGGTTATTATAAGCTCGAATAACTCATCATCAGTGTTAATTTTATACGAATAAATATTTTTTTGTAAATTCACTATAAAAATATTAATGTAGTCTTTGAAATTAATGGAATTAATTAATATTTAAAACTTTAATTAAAAATGTTTGCTTGATTATAGGATTCAACTACATTAATTATTTGAAATAGACACTTAAAGATTTTATTTTCAATAATAATTCTCTAAAAGAATTATTGGCTTGAATTTTGTTAAATACACCATGGTAATGAAATTTGTATCAAAATGTAACACGATTTCGTAATTTAATTTATCAAAGTACTTATTCCTAATAGAAAGTTATCACTATTCAAATTTAAATTATATGTTTTCAAATTAAATAAAGTTTAAAATCAATATACCTAAAACTAAAACTTATGCAAATTTTCATTATGTAATTGGTACGAAAAATATTTTTGTCACAAATTTATCAACAATCATTATAAGAGCAGATAAGTAGATACATAATATAATATTAAATTTTAAAAATTTATTATATAGTTCAAGAGTTGTTGAAATTTAATGATGCGTCTTATATTATTTATGCTCTATTTTGCAGCATAGGACTTATAATACTGAATTTTATAACACAGTTATATATTATTCTTCAAAATACATATTTTCCTTTTGGTTTGTCCTTCAAAGAAATATTTTGCACTGAGGTTTCATTAAAAGTAAATATCAATCAAATGGTGAGTAACAAAAAAATTATAAGTGAAAACTAACTATGCACTGCATTCAGTGAATGGAGTAGGGAAAATGCATAGAGGGTTTATTTCACCTCCATACTTACATTTAAATTTAGACAATTAAATTATATAAAGTTATTTGGTTATTAAAATGATTGGGCACAGGTTCCATCCTATAATCCATGATTCCTAATTCTGAATATTTTTGGCGATGAAGAAATGTTGCCAAGATGACATATCGTGACGTGCGCAATGACGTAAATACTAGGGTTACCAAAATATAATTTTTTGCGTAATTCTTATTGGTCTCCATTTGTATGATGTAATAAAACGAGGTTGCCAGATACAAAAGAAAATCCGCCAAAAAATCACCACTCTCACAATTTGGAATCATGGATTATACGGCACCTGTGCCAATGATTGCTTAGATTATTATTTTAATATACAATGATTGTTTTGTAATATTTAATCAATTTTAATAACATTTTCTAGAATCATCTGTATTCTTTTTCAAAATTCTAAATGTAAAATAATCTTCAAATTGTGAAAATTTGATGCACTACTTTAACTTCATGAAATTTTCCTTTTGATTATTACAGACAATAATTGCTACTATTCCTATTAATATTTCTTACTAAAATATTAATCTGCAGTATAAAGACTTCATTTAATGTTTACCTTTCACAATAACTTATTTATAATAAAAATTAATTTTGGAAAAATATAATTTATAATCAGTTAATGGTTATATTTTTTAATTGCTTTTAAGTAAAGAACATTTCTTATCTTTGTGAAATAAACAAGAAAAGTTATTATTAATTAGCTCCATAATATTTGCCTCATAAACTGACATTATAAATGAAAAGAAATATGCATTTTAAGAAAAATCCGTTGGAAAGGAATTTTAAATAGAAATTTAATATAAATTTTTTTTCAATTTTTCTTTACTAATTCCAGAGAATCATGATACATAATTTTCATATTCTAGAGTAATATTGTTCGTATTCTCTTCAATTTTTATCAGTAACAATGCAAAATTTAATTAAATAGTAAATTTTTCACTAAATCAATTTTTTAGCTTTTACAATTACGAAATAAATTTCTCAGAAACTTCATGCTCAATTAAATATTAAATTAATATTATTTCTTTTGCGGGTAAATTAATTGTTCTATGTTTTAGAAGTTTTCTAGATATTTAACTCATGCTTTTATACCAATTACTCTGCTTATATTAATGAAAATAATCTTAAAACTTTCAACGGAGAACTTAACCTTCGCTAAAAGCTGAATAATTAAAATTTTCTTATTAAATGAGTGTCAGCCATTATTGAATAACTGTTGTTCGACATATCATTTTAAAAATAAACACTTTAAAATGCAATTGCACTGAAGAATAAAAGAGATGATTTTATTGCTTTATGTCAATATTCATATAATTTGAAATCAGTTGGTCAGCTGATAGTAAAATGATTAATGTATTAATTTAAGTATAAGATAAAAAAACTAATATTTTGCTTATTATTCTTATGGGAATAATATAAAACATAAATTTACTGAGAATACATCATTAAACTTTTTTACTAAATATTAAGAATGAAGCATTTGATTTTATTCATATTTCACTAGATCAATAAGATCTGCTTAAGCTATATTCTAAATAAGTTTCAAGATGATTGAAGATTTTGTCAGCGTCTTGGAATCAATTTTGATTAATTTTGTCGCTTTAATCAATTGGAGAGGTGATTGTATGACTTGTTATTTAACTTATTAGATTATAAAATTACATTAAAAAAGAAACATTTGACTACAATATCTTTTATTTAATAAATCAGAGAACTTTCATTATAATAAAAATTTAAGCAATAATTTAATTCAATTTATTCACCAAGTGAATAATTGTGTGAAATATGATTAATAAAGATGTTATATGAACAATAATAAGCTAAAATGCACAGGTCTTATTTACATTTTCTTATATCTAGATATTTTTATTATTGCATAATTGTAAAAGTCATAATCTCACATTAATTCTATTTGCTAAATTAATTACATATGAGTGCAATTTCTTAGACACTATAATAATTATTTTTAAACCATACAATGTTTTTTGAGGTTTCATCGAATTTCAAATCACCATTTGAAATCAATAATAAAACTTTTCTTAGTTAACGCTGGTTGCGTATTTCTTTATATAATATTTAAAAAGGAAATAAGCTACTTTCCATTCCTACAACTCTAAGATATTTATAATTTTTACAGAGAAGGACGAGTTACTTTGGTTTCTACATTCGATTCTTTCCGTTACATGGTGTGTTATACATTTATGTTTCTGGTTGCCATTCTCATGCTATTATGGGTAAGTGACTAAACTATTATACAGTAATAAGTAACAAACTAAAAAATTACTTCTAAAAATAATTTTAAAAAATAACAACTGTTTCTAATAAATTGAAGAAAAAATTTCATTATATTTAATCTGTTTATTTTCAAAGTTTTCGATTATGAAAAAAATAGCTTTTTTTATTGATGCAAATCTATTTGTATCCGCTTACACATAATCGCATCTAATTATAATTTATTTGGCAGGATGGACAAAGACCTTCTGATGGAGCTTACGTCATTGTTGACGTCATTCTAAATTTGTCTCCACCCTTCTTATGTAAGTTGATTATTTTGAAGAATGCATTGTTTGGCTGATAATTCCTTATTTTATTTTTTATAATAATTTCTCATACATGGTTGCAGACAGTATATGCCTTAATTAACACAACAAATATTCTTAATTGAACATGAATAAATACTTCCCTAACTGTTTTATAAGTCAATCCAAAATTATTTTATTTAATTAATAATTATTGTTTTTGAATAGATTTAACTTATTTGAATGTAAATAACAACATAAGTAAGAACTATAGAATAAAATATCAATGAATATTTTTTAAAGTTAATAATCAATTCGCGTTATCGATTTTATTTTAAGATTTACTTAACAGCATGTTCTCTTACGTTTGATGAAAAATAAACAATGGTAAAAAAATGAATTTGCTAAATATTAATGATAGTTTTTTTTTTTAAAAAAAAAAGAAGATTGTTTTCTGAAAGATACAACATTCATATAACTTCTGTATTTCAAACTTTTTCAATTGCTTTCACAATTGTTCTTCATTATTTAAGTGGAAGATAAATTCAGGGAAGTTCTCTATGAAAAATTTCCGTTTAAAAGTTAGAATTAGTTTTGATTTAAATTGATGATTCTTTATCCATTAATAAATGTATTTCAAATAGCTTTTTATTATTTTAGTTGGTGCAACTCGAGCTTATTCAGGACTATCAAAAAAGAAACCCAATAGGAGCATTCTTAGCTTCATTCCAATCTTTTCCATAATTTCCTTTATGTTTTTCCAAATATGCACTCATGCTTTTGCATACCAATATTGTGTCAATCAACCATGGTAAGAAAAATGTTTATGATTTATATTTAGCAATTTCTGAAAGAATATCGGTTTAAGATTTTTCATCATTCATGTTCTCTTTTTTTAATTTGTTGAATATATTTTATTTTGATTTAAAATACAAAGTCAACTGATTCTTTAAGCATTTTTGTTTCAAAACAACATTAGTTTTTTAATTTATCCAAATGAATTAATTTTTTATTAATATTTATATTTTTTGGAGAGTAATTTTTTCGCCTGTATGATAAATCAGAGAAAATTTATTATATTTTTGTTAAAATTTTAAATATAATATTTTTATTTGATTTTGAAATAAATATGAGCTTGTCTACAAGCCTTCTCAGCATCCTTATAAGAAACATATATTTTCTGGGAATATTTTTGCTTTCTATTAACTGAAATCAAATAAGAAAAAATCAAAAGATTATAATATTTTTAACATACCCCCCAAACAAACATTAAATAAATACAATTTTAGTTATTTTTATTTCATATTTCTTTCAGTTATTTAAATTGCAGATGTACATCCCATACGATTACTGCTTTACAATTAATATATAGTTGCAAGCAATATATCGAAATTGTACTCTGTAAGTACTGAAAATATACAAAGAAAAGACATTTCAAAATAGGATCTATGAGAAGTTACAAATATATCCTACTAAGATACGTTCAATGAGACTCAGTATCCTTAATATATCTCCCTATCCAGACAAATAATGTTACTTCCGCTAATATTCTGACTATCGTTCCATGCATAGCACTTTGAAAGAAAATGATAATCTTATTGGAAGCCGAACCTTTAACTTTATAAAACAATTTTCCTGGAGTTCCCATTTTTGCAAATTTTTAAGAAACTTATACTTTAAAGATATTTAAAAGACACTCTAACTGTTTTAAGTCCTTTTGCTGCATGGAGCTTTATTTATACACCATTGGCATTATTAAATTTGACAGAAATGTAATTTGCTGACAATAATATTCTGTCAATTTATAATAAATTGCATCAACATTTATTTATATGTATTTTTATTGACTAAGAGAAATATATAAAGCAATCTTTCTTCATACATTTAATTAAAATTTAGGTATTTTATATCAGCGTTTTTTTTTCAGTTAAATATTATTTTAATAAAAAAAGCCTAATTTCCACATAAATTAATCTTCAGGGTAGTTTGTTTATTTTTAAGAAATACTGATTTTCTAATAAGCTTTGAATGCACTAATTTTGTAATTTTACTTTTGGAATTTTTGTGACAGTGATTTTTTGTTTGTGTTGATAAAACATCCAACAGAAATTTAAAAAAATGGAAATTCCTAATGTTTGTAAGAAAGGAAAAGCCATCGTTATAAGACAAACGAAAAAATATTTTCAAAAATTTTAGAAAGCGTGCATTAGCTTTATGTAATGGAAATTGTGTGTTATACTCGTGATTTTTCAGACATTGACAAGAATTTCAACATATTTAAAAACCATGAACATTTATTCTTAATATAAAGCTCATTTTAATACCAATAGATGGCACCACTATTTTAGTTGTGCTCAAATCAAATAAATTATAGTAAAATTTGAAATGTAAATACTTCATTTCGTAAAGAAAGATGGCTACTTTTATTTTTTAGAATACTTAGCATAATATACCAATTGCCAATATTTTCTTATTCATTCTGCTAGTATTTTCTTAAGGACACAATTTATTTGAAAATTTTTTTTACTTATAAGAAGAAATAAATACGAAATATCTTTTCAGTATTAAATAACACACAATCATATATACATATATATATAGATATGTATAGATACATATGTGTGTGTGCGGGGGTGCGTGTGTGTGTTATCATAGTATGCCGATACTTAAATTATTTATTAATGAAGTAAAGTTTTGACTGTCTTTATTCTCGATAAAAATTAATAAATGTACATTATGCTCATAATGCGTTACATTAAAAATATAATAATTCATATTAATAATATTTTTAGACTTTTGAAATCAGCTTCATATTATATTCAAACTTTTAGATCTTAGAAAAATAACAAAAGAAACTTATTTTACTCTATCAAAAACCTTAAAAATAATTAAGAAAATAGCATTTACAAATTTTCAAACATGAATTTTAAAACATTATTAAAAGTGCTTAATATTCTCTACAAATATCTTCAAGATATAGATTTAAAATTAATTAAGTACACTAAATGATTAAAATCAAGTCAAAATAATCTAAAATATGTGGTTTCTCTTTGACAGGTATGAACCATTTACTTTTAACAAAACCAGAGCGCATTTTCCTGAAGCTTCTCACTCTGGAACGACAATTTTAACAGTAAATATGATGTCCTATATCACAGCTGCTATTATTTTTGCCTCAGGTCCTCCATACAGAAGTGGATTTTTTACAAACAGTAAGTTTACTGTAATGTTGCTTTCTGCACAAAACTTACTGCTGCAATAATATTAGACAAGAATATATTATATGAATAGTAAATTAGTGATGATAAAATAACGAATTTTTCTGCACAAAAAACAACAAAATTTGAAATAAGCAGTATTGAATATTGGCAGTGCTACACCAGGAAAGAATTTTAGAAATTTATTTTATTATTTTTGAAATGTATTGCGATAAATTAATAAGAGTATTGGAAACATAAAATACTTCAAACTAAGAAAAAACAATTTTTATTTTTGAAAAGTATAATTAAATTAACCTAAATCGGAATACGTTATGTGATGATTGTATGTAACTATCAATTGGAATTTTAAAGTCTTCTGTTTTACAAATGATTTAAAATATATTACGCGATTATAGATCATCCAAATATATACGGAATTCTAGTAGCTCTTAAATGATGTGTTATGCTGTAAACTAAAGGTTTACATAAACTAATGGTTGTGTATGAATATATGTAGATTTATTTATTTTTGTTTTGGAATTCTTAAGCACATAATAATTATTAAAAAAGAATTTTTCAGCTAAGTCACAAATATTTTTCAAAATGTGAGTCACGAACAATTAACGCTATGCTGCGTCAAATATGTTTTCAATTTTGTAATATGTTTTTACAACTGTAATATTTGAGAAAAACGCTTGTGTTCTGAATAGTTATGACTTTTTTTTTTATTAAATAAGTTATCTCTGGTGCATCGTATCTTTTTAAAATATTTATTTGCCTGCAATCAATATTTCGGTAGATTTTGTAACTGTAAATTTTTTATTTAATGATATGTAACTCATATAAAAACTTGATTTTCATTTATTATTTTTTAAATAATTTTATTATACACTTTCCTGCTTTTTTCTTAGAAATTAATAAATAAATTGCGTGTAATGTGGTATGCTATATAAGTAATTTTAAATACTTAATGAGAGAGCACAATTGCAGTGTAAAGGAAGTATTCAATTAAAATAAATCATAAAAAATGCTTTTTTTTTGTAATGAAATAGAATAAGAAATCGCTGAAAAATAGCTTAATTGCTAGGTTTTCTCTAAAAATATTTTTCCCCAAAGCAAGATTTTGATTTTCCCAAAAGTACAGTTTAAAAAGATAAAAAAGACTTAAAAAAACTTTTCAACAAGTAATTATCCTCAAAAATAAAGTTTTTTCTCCAGAATTTGTTTTATGTTTTTGTAATATCATTAATTGTGATTTAAATTTAAATGTATGTTGATTTATTTTTTGTAATATCACATCACTTAATATTTATTCAAAATAGTGACATACATAATTATTTCACATAACATTCACTTTTGTCTGCAATGTACAGAGTACCTTATTTTTATTAATAAACATAATTAATTTTGTAATTTTCATTATTTTTTTTTCATGTAAGTAAAGATTATGTTTGTGTATAACCGTTTCATTTCATAATGTGTATTTTATTTCAGGATTATATGTTTGTGTCGTTATTGCTCAATTTTTTCTAGTGGCTTATCTATTTATGTATCCTCCTTCCTTCATCTTGAATTATTTGAACGTAAGTACTTTTCATGATATAAAATTTATTTTTAGCAAATGATGTTATTAATAAAATTGTTAAAAAATCCTAGATTAACTCACACTCTTGGTGACAAACTGAAAAAAAGCGCCAAGCCAAATAGAAATTCCAGAAATAGTTTGGTTAACCATATGTGGTGTATCGAAGGATTATCAAGATTGGCACAAGCCACAATTATCGAAAATCGAAATCCTTCGCGCCAAGGGTGTAGACTCTGCTAGGATCCAAACATAAAATTTATTTAGAAATATACTCTAAAGGTTTTTTTTTATTTTTATTTATATATATTTTCTTATAAAAATGAAATATAATCAAAATTTTTTCTTTGTGTGAAAGATTATATTTATATATAGAATTCCTGTAAAGATGGAAGAGAGAATTATTTACTAATTTAAAAACATAATTTTAAATTTTATTTTCATAATCATTTTAAGATTTTAATGTAGGTATTATAATCTATCATCAAAAGGATAAAATTACTTATGTTGAACACATTTTGTTAATTTTTTTATCTTATCACAAACTACTGTCAAATGAGATTGATGCTAAATATGGTACTATTATGAGTTAGTAATTTAACTTTGTTATTAAACGAATTCTTTAAATTTCTAATTTGAACACTTCTGTTTTCATAAAATGCGGCTCGTGTTTTAAAAAATTATTCCAATTTTACATTATATTGAACCAATGAATATTTTTATATTGATTTCATCTCTTTCTTCAACTTATATAAACTTAAATTTTTATTAGAAAATTGTTTTTCATTAAAAAATAAATTTTGAAATCAATTTTTCAAAATATTTTCCTTGTTTGGATTCGTTGATGGTTTCGAAAATCTGAAACTTTATGTCATTCACTTTAATTATTTCCCCAGAGGTAAATTATGAGCAATTTTATTCCTTTTCAAAATGCTTAATGAAACTTAATAAATAAAACTCTAATTAATTTGAATCTTCATAAATGACCCTTTGGAAAAAATATCTATTTCCTAATGAAGTTTCAATTCATAGATTACTATATTGTAAAATGGTATCATAGTACTACATTTCTATACGTTAATTCAATAATGCATAAAGAAACCATGATTAAGTTACACATTGAAATTCTTTTACTGCTCTATAATTGAAATATCAATTTTTTTTCTTTTAGTTCAAGCAAGCACCAAATCTTACATATCATCTAACCTTATATGCTCTGACTCTATTCTGCATGGTATTTTGCTTCATTTGGGAAGTAAGCATGAATTTCTTCTTAACTACATTCGCGGGCGCGTAAATTAATTTCATTTTTTAGTATGTAAAGTAAATGTTTAATGTTCATCAACTTTAGAATCAGCATTTGTCATATGAATTTCATTTAAATTTCCAACTTCGGTAATAAAAACACTGCAAATTTATGCAGTGATAAAATGAGATTAAGTGTTGAGCGATTTTTAGTTTTAATTATATTTGATCTTATATGATATGGAAACAAAAAAGTATGTCATTACTAAGAAATGCTACAATCATGCTGGGCATAGTTATTTGGACAAATTATAAGACAATGGAGTAAAATATCATTTTATTAACATATGACACATTTTTTGATCAAAATCATGGAGTTAAAAATTTTGTCATTATAATATTAATGAAGAATATTTTCTAATCAATTAGTTAACTGCATCAATAGTTAACTGTATGAGCTGTATCAACTTAACTAAACAAGAAACTAAAACCCAACCAGAAATTTATCCTAGTTATCGAATATTAAAAATAATAAAATAACTAAAATTTACTCTTGAGTTTTCGTTATTGTTTTGCAATAAAATAAGCCGATAAAATACATATTAACACAATATAAATTATTTTATAAATTATGTGAGACAATTCAAATATAGCTATATAAATACAAATAAAAAGAGACATGTAGTCGACTTGGCCAAGGTTTGTCACATATTGATTACAGTAAAGCAATACTGAATAGTGAATACTAAAATGATGCAGCAAATATCAGCTTCTTCATCAATTCTGGCAAGCAGTTTCAGTTATGTACATTTAATACATACATACACAACGGTGCAAGGAAGCTGTAGACATTAACTTAAGGCTAACGAGTTTGGAATACAGGCCTCTTCTTAAAATTATGAAGCCAAGCGCTTCATAATTTTAAGCCTTATTTAAGTGATGAGGTCATATCTGGGCTGGCAGTCTCTTCTCATATAAATGCCACCCCAGGATTACGAAGGGACACCAAGATTACTAATATTAAATTAAGTAGATTAACCATTCTACAACAAGGCAGAAATTTTAGTATAATATTTAATTGCTTATGTTTTCCTTAACAGTACCCGACTCTCATGTGGTGTGAATTATTGTTGTTTTTTCCAACGGTAGATCCTTGTGTGACGAACTCTTTGCCACAACAAGGCCAGAAACTGCTACTTATTTGTCGTTACCCAGCGGGCACCTTTGAACCAAGTCACGGAGGCGAGTAGCGTTGATGCTGATTCATGTTCATTATCACGCACAATGCTGAACATGCATCAGTATCGTACATGCTATGGTCATTAAGCGGTTGTACCAGAGATTATTTCAGACTATACTAATCTAAGTTGCTTTTCAAAATGTTTTATAATTGATAAATACTTATCAAATACTAATTAAGATAATGTGATTTTTACAGTCAAAGAGAAATCATTCATAAGTAAATTAACTTTTATTTTAGTTAATGTATTTGTCAATTACAGTTTTTCTTTTCAGAAATGGTTTGTACAACATTTTCTGGCAGATTATGTTATACCGACCATGAAGAAAAGAAGAGGTCCTCTTCGAAAGTACGAGAAAATTCAACAGGTTTTGAATGAAGAAGAATTTCCGTTAATTAAGCGAAATGGAGTTCGATCAAGACAAGAGAATGCTAAAAATTCTATTGATCTTGCCATGTTTAACTTATCAAAAGATGAGAAAGGAAACGGCTGCAAGAAGATGTCATTTTAATGAACGTCCTTCATCATACAGACTGTATTGATTTCTGGATATTTATCATGGTGCATTTTGCTTTTTGGTGAAAAATACTTCCAAGTATAAGAATTATTAGTAAAATGATACTTTTATTTAAAAGTGTAAAAACGTAGCGATTAAAAATTTTGGCTACTAAGAGACATTTCTTAGGAAAAGAGTTTTCATTTTGTCTGAAAGTTAAAATAGTATTGAGAATATAATATTTGCTTGAATAATTTTTAGAATGAATGAAAAAAATCTCGATGATATTGTTGAGAAACATGCATTTAGTGAATTGCATTTGTAAATGTTTTTTTCTTTTGCAAAATACAATATTTAAATGTTATGTTGTACATTAATATATCATTATTTAATTACATACTTTATTATGATATTTATATGCATAAGGGTGCTTTATTTATTGCTTCCTTTTATATTTTGTAACACGTAAAAAGAAATTGATGGTATCACGGTAAAAACATTGAACCTCTTAGAAACATGACAGTCCTCAGATAAGATGGAGTACTGAATTTCTTAAAATGTGAAAATAAAATATTCGAATTTAGATCTGATTTCTGTGCTACACTCTGATTGACGAAAAATATATTATTAAGATCGTTTTTACGAAAGTTATTGAAAAAAAAAAAAAGCAAATTTGATTGAAGTTGAAAGAGTATGAGTTCGTTTAAGTAGACTGCTTATTATAAATCTTTCAGTTTTGATAGTTGCGATTATATAGCTAATTAACTGACAAATCAACTTTATGCTACGATATTCCAATACTAAAGTGAAGATCTGAAACTGATAAATGCAAGATATTATCAAGATTACTGCTACGAGGAAAATGATTAATTTCATTGTAAGGACATGATGTAATAAGCTATTTTAAAAGAACATTGGAGTTGAGAAGAACTACTAATAAAAAAAAACTATTGACTATTTTACTGAAGACAATGACATGGATATGTAAAGCAAATACACTGAGAATCATGATTTAAAGCATCATAATATGTTTTGATCAATCAAAAGTAAATTCAAAATACATTTTATTTGCTCTTCTGTTATTACAAAAATATGGAAAATTCTACCAAATGAAACTCTTCAGCCCACAAATAATTCTTACTCATGAACATTTTGAATCGGATTGATGTCCCACGGGTAAATGAAAGTCCTAGAGTTCAGGATAATCATTAATTTATACGTTTTCTCATTTTATTCGTTTGTTTATTCAACCTGTTTTGTAAATATATAATTAATTTATTTGGTAGAAATTCATTATATTTCTGATATTTTTGTTAAATTTACTATAGTAAATGTCTTATAACAAAAGTTTGATGAATGTGAAAATTTAATGTATTTGATTTTATATGTGATTTCGTACGTATATGTATGTATGTAAAATTTATATGGAATGAAATAAAAGAAATTTATTCAGTTTTGGAATTTATCATTTTTAATATTAATAATGAATGTTTTTAAGCATTATCAATATTATTGTTATTCTATGAAATAAAATATTATGAAATCATAAATTTACATTCTTGGATATTGAAATATTACTGCCAAAGGCTTTTTGTGAATTTTTCAAAAGATAATAGAACTGTTGAAGAAACCAGCAGGTTTTTGACCACAAATTTACTTTCAATTACAAATAATTGAAAAAAAACATCTTTTAATGATTTTTTGTTACAGAAGCTATGAAAATTCAGTATGATTAGTAAGCTGCCCATAATAGATAAAACTATATTGGCGCTATTTGACTTATTACGGTGAAAATTGAGTGAGTTTATTAAAGAATTAGATGTATTGTAAGACTGTGGGTAAAATGTGCATAGAAACTTGGGAAAAATCGGAAATATTATAACATTCAATTTCTAAAAATAAAAGATTATCAAAGTACAGTAGATCATAAATTTGATGTATCTTTTTCAACTCTTTTACCAAGCAAATCTTAGAAAATAGGAAACCTCAATCCATTTAATTATTTTTGTGAGCTTTGGTGAATTTCCATGATAAGCAAACAGGTGTTCTTCAAAGATATTTCTGATTAAATATTAATTACTATTGTCGGTAACAACTGATTTGATGGAAAATATTTAATCTTTCTGCAATTAATCATGTTTTAAATTTATCAAACAAGAATTTGCATTAAAGTAGTGGTCTTACAATTTTGTGATAAATACTTCGGTGAAAAAAATTTGAAACTTATTGATGGAGAATTTAGTAAAACTAAATATCCTTTATAAAATAATATGTTTACATTTTATGTCTCACTTATTTACATCAACTTAATTTAATTAAAAGAATATATCATTCTCAAAGAAAATCACAATGAAAGTGGATTTTTTAATTTCGCAACGCTTTGTACATCCGCAACACATAAAAATTTAAAAAAACATCCACACACAATGGTCACTTTTAATATTAAATATTAGAATGAATATTGAGAAAAGGAGAAGCCGCAGTTTTGAATTTTTATTTTTGTAATAACATTTATTCTTAAAATAAATTGAGCAATATTTATTCAAACACAGCAAAAATATTGTTATAATATTTAAAACTATATTTCTCTCTTATTGATCAGCTGCAATATTATCCAACAACTAAACCAGATTTTATTTTTAATCTGAAGGCATTTTTGTTGCTTTGTGCAGTAAATATATTAAAGTATTATGGCAATTTTTCTAAATTTTATATATAACCCTTTCTAGATAAGACGGTATTTTTACTTATATCTAAAGTTATTTATTAAGCACACAAAACAGCTGTCACTGAACCATAGTTAACCAAACTTTAATGTTGATAAATATTTAATGTAAATTCTTTCTTTTATTCTAAAAAGTTCAAAAAGGAACGAAAATTATGTTAACAAACTACATAAAACAAGAAAAATAATTGTACGATAACATTTTTATTAATCACGAATCTCTTAATTCTTTATAAACACACTTAAAAACTATTTTGATGTTGATATGAAAAATATATTTTGAACTTAACTACTTCTCAGATGAAAAAAAAATTCATTTCTATTTTTAAAGAAAGTGTTTTGTGCTCATGTACTTTTTAAAGAATTTTAGATTTCTTTTCATGCTAAAGTTTTTTTAATGATACTTTATTTCAAATATTTATTTGTTACTTAAACCATGAATCACTTTAGCTTGGTGGTTTTAATTCATTTTATTTACTTAAACAATTAACAAAACACATAAAGCGAAAACATTACCATTAAATTTTATTGAATTATTTTCGACAACAACCCATTTTTGCTTGAGAATTTAAAATCATGTAAGTTTTTATCAACTGAACTTATTAGATCAGCTGATACTGCAAATAGAGTTACTGCGTTTATTCAGCTGATGTGTGATGTATGGCGAAACACATTACATCCATTAGAAATGCTGCATTTTGAGGTTTGAAAATAAGAGATGCGAACTTGACTTTCAGTTATGTTTCATTATTGGTAAACTTTTATCTTGGATTTAAAGAAATGTCTTCATTTTTGCAATGCTACTGATACATAAGTATTTTTTGAAGGAAATTAGGTATGTTGAATACACATTTTTCTTTTCAACTTCTAGCCTTTATTTGGAAATTTCTTTTAATTAATATAAAAATAGCAATATTTCATCTTTTAATCGTTTTATTGCGATTAATTTCTTTCTAAGGGAAACCGTTAAACATTATTAATGATGAATTATGTATGCTCACATGTAAAAAGGAAATTTTTAATTTGACTCGTAATATTTTAAAATTAAGTGTTTTTTTATTTATGTTATGTAAACTTTATTTATAATTTTATGTATAGTATTTAAAAATTTATTTAAAAATTTTAGAAAATGTTTTTACCAAAAATTTACAATTAAAAATTCAATTAAGTAAATGAAGGATTGAAACAATAAAAGCAGATAACTGATTTAAATTCTTATACATACCTAAGGCATATCAAGTTAAAGTCAATATAAATATTTCATGTGTATTAATTTGTGTGTGAATAGTTATTTGTTAATTGAATTAGTTCTTTTACTTTCCTCATATAATAAAATGAAAACATAATAAGTAAAACAATAATTCATACGCCGATGTCTGTTTTTCCTTAATCTTCTCTCTTCAATATTTATGTTTAATGATTTCTTTCATATAATTAAGTAATCTAATGTATCATATGTATTATTTACATCTGACCACAAAACGCATCAATATTGAGATTTACGATATTGAAGCTACTTTAGTATAGTATATTTTAAAATTAAAATTCACTTCCAATACAAGTTTCTTTTTTGTTAATTCTGGCTTAGTTAATTACTGTACATAGTTATTAAAATCATAATTCGTTTCGCTATAATACATTTTTAGTAAATTAAATCTTTTATTTATATTTTTTGCTTAACATGTTAAATGATGCATTCTTGATTTTTAAACTTCTAATCACTTGAACTCGAAATAAAATATTCAAATTTAATTTCTTCCCTCATTTAAAAGTTAGAGTAGTTATGAAATAAAAATTATTAGTTATTTTTATATAATAGTAATTAAAATATTCACTATTGTTGTGGGTAAATCAAAACTTAAGAATTAACCTTGATATTATACCTATAACCTATTACTTCATTGTATTATTGTACAAAATGATGTTTAACTTATTGCAATTGTAATACGAGAGAAGCTGGATTGTATGTCTTTAATGGTTACTAAGAGACACTGAATACCAATTTTCATATCACAGGTAGATAAAGAGAGAAGTTCTCATTTTGTAGAGCTGAAGTTACATTTACATTGTAGTTGCAATTTGATGAAGCTTGCTTTCTGATTCAACGTTATTTTATTCTTTTAATTGGATTTTAATATCCTGAAATTTTAAAATTATTTTATCATTCATCTCTCTATTAAAATCATATCTACTGGAACTGTTACCGGTGAGCCTTATTTTGACATTAATAATTTTGTTATTTGCTTAATGATCATATAACTAATATATTTTGACATCATCTTTGGAAGATGGATCATAAGCAGAACTGTATTTTAAGCACTCAAGATGATTGTTATTGGACAGGGTAAGAAAATGTTTTATGGAGATGGCTAGTTTAACACTAAATAATGTGATCCATAAATACTTTTCGTAGTTCAAACAATTAGAGCAACTGAAATACAATTAATTGCTTTATTCAAAATTATTAAACATATTACGAGATGATCTTTTTATATTATACTAGACCACAATCACAAATCATCCATTTCGAAATTTTGTCATTACTACTAATTCTATCTTTTTGTTTCAACGTGTCTTCATATTTTTTCGCTATTCTCCAAAAAAAAAAATTTTTATCTCAGAAAAAAGATCTGTAATAATAATATCGGATATTGGCTGCATTTGATATTCACATTTAACAGTAGTTTTAGTCTACCGCTATCACTGAACATATTCTTCTAGTTGATAAAAATATTAAGGTTGAATATATCAACTTATAGAGGAGTTATAACAATGAATTATTGGTCTATGTGCCTAAATAAGTAATAATGGTAATGTTGTGTAATATCCAGAACTCTTGTCAACTAATTTTGTTTAAGATTAAATATGTACTGCTATCACTAATTAACATTTTAAGTAATGACAACAATGTCATGATGCTTCTAAATTTTGTTGATTGCTATTCCCATATATCTCCCAGCTATCTGTATCTGTCTCTGTGATCACATTATTTTTAAAAATTACGTAGATAACTTAAATAACGAAATCTGGCAGATAAAATTTATTTACTTTAAATTTATCATAAGCAACTATATTAAATTTATTATTTTATTGAAACTTATAAACAAATTTCATTAAATAAATATTTTAAATAATTAATTAATATTCTAATCAATTGTTTAATTATTCACTTAACAAAATTCTTTTTCGGGATAAAACGTATATAAAACTCTAAATTTAGAAGTTAAATATTTTAAGTTATATCACTTAGTAGGATATCTTTTTATGAAACAACTGTTAACATGGAGGGTACAATTTTAGTAGTAATAAATGAAAGGGTGGAGAGCCGAGTAAAAGTTTGGACTATGTAATAACTAATATTTCATTTTAAAAGTGACAACATTCATAAATGCCATAATAATTAGGAAATTTTCATGTATAAAAACATTACCTAATTTGAAATATTTTGCAATGAATAATGCATTTAAAACTATGGCAAAAAATAGATGTCAATTAAAAGGAAATTTATTTTATTCACTGATTAAACTTTATTGAATTGTTTTCCTTAGCAACATTTTTAGATATTTTAATGAATTTCTATCCTTTATCTATATTTATAGATACTGAGAAATCGAGGAATATTCAAATATAATCTTTAAAACTGCAGTATGAATATAACGGAAGAATTTTTTTCCAAAATTAATTTTTGAAATATTTCAACATTAATCTGAACTATATAATATTTTAGAAACTAAAATTCAGAAAATATAAGCTACAGTGTACAAGGAACAAATTAGAAATAATTATATTATATTATTAATTGAAAAATAATTTAGTCGTTCGGCGAAGTATAGATGGCGCCACCAAATATTTTCATTAAATGAAAACTTTTGTGAGAACTTTAAAATTGATAACTTGTACATACTCGAATACATATGACTTCAGAATGTTTTCCATTTTAAGACAGAATATGCTTATATATAATTCTTTTTCATATTTTGTCATTCAAAAAGAGTTGGAATATCAGTTAATTATTTTTAAAGATAATGAAATTCAATTACATCGGAGAAACTAAATATAATACAAACATATATTTAAATTATATAAATTAATAATTATCTCTTATTGATAAAAAATATTTAAGCGCCAAAGTTTATTTCTGGTAGAAGTAGCTTAGCAATCACATGGGTGATCAATTGCGAAGGTAAAATGTTATAGTACTTTTTTTCGGTAAAACAAAATTAAATTTTGCTACATTTGGCTGTTAGTAGTAATGTTTCTTAAAACCTACAAAATTATCACTAAGCCATCTTTTTTAGAAGCTAGCACTTTACTTTGTTTAGTATTTAGTGTTTAGCACTTTAACTTCGTTTAATATTTAGCTTGTTTAGCTATGTTTATCACTCTTTCGATAATTTTTGCACGAAAAACTATTCGATCGGAATATATTTTATTTAAAATAAAATTTTGAGTCATTAAAATAGTCATATATACGTGATATTATATCTGTTTGTCCATAAGAAGCTTATTTTTTTTTTGGATCATAAGCAGAGATATATTAGAAAAGTACCTAAGATTTTTAAAAGAAAATATTTTTTCGTTTTATCTAAAACCTTATAGTAAGTATATCGGTATTCTTTGTTTCATATGCTTTCATTAGTTTTTATTAATATTTCTTGTCATAAGTCCCAAATATTTCTATAAACTACAATAATTAAAACTATATATTGTATCTTGTCAAATAATTAGGTTAAATAGTTGGCTTTTGAAATAATTTTTCTGCTATAAAATGTTTCCCATGTTTCAAATTATTAAAATATAACGGTGTCACCATTTAGACTGAGAAAACAAGAAAATTAGTTAATGGTGAAATAAAATCTGAAAACAATAGTAATAATTCTTGTTTACTCGTTTAAAATTATTTTTAATTATTTTATTTGTATTACAGATTAGCAGGAGATAATGATTCGTTTCCAGCCCCAACATTCAACCTCAGATTTACATTCGCGGTCGTCAGAGCGATGGATTGGGATCTGCAATACAGCCCTACTTTTACTTGTGACTTTCTTTTGTGGTATGGTTCTATATGAGATTCGAAGTCTTGACCAGACCCTTATTAGTGTCCTTGATTCATCAAGGATCGATATAGACCTGATGAGCGTAGATCTAATTGAATCCCATTCTCAACCAATATGGAGAAACATCAGCGATGAACTAAATGCTTATTCTGCATTTCATGACCCCAAAGAGAATCACCTCTTAATAATTGGTTCCAGCATACAATCTGAGATTCTGCTTGAAGATGTTCGATGTCTGGTTGAGTACGAAGATGGTTATATGAGTTTGGTGAATGTCGATCACAAGAAAGTTTCAGAATGCAGCATTGTTTTTATATATTGCTTTTTAAAAATGAACCAACCTCCTCGGAAAGTTGCTTTAGTGTCTGTTGGAAATGTCATTCCTAAGCAATGGATAAATGTTGATATTATTCCAGATTTCCCGTCTGGTAAACCATCAAAAAAAGCTGTTGCTTGCGTGTCTCTTGTAACGGAGAATATTTCACCAGAGTCTATTACAAATTTTGTCAAATTTAACGAGATGGCTGATATAAAAGAATTCTACATTTATTACCACAATATATCTAGAGAGGTACTCGATGCTATCCTCAAACTGACTTCTGATGGTCATTTTCTTCATATTTTACAATGGAATAAAAAAGAGAGTTCAAGTGCGTCAGAACGTTGCCCAATGGAGTTAAGTGAATTTGTTCAAGATTGCTCACATCGATCATTGGGAAAATATGAATACATAAATGTAGTTCAAATTAACCATTCTCTTAGAGATTTAACGGAAAACACTAGAATAATGGTGACAAAAAATTTGACAGATATTGCCACTTATTGATGAAGAACGTCTGAAGTTAATTTCTTCTAGGAAATAAGAGACTGAATTATTGTATTCTTTCCATTTTTATTACTTCGGTTTGAAGCAGCACTTGAAATTAATTTACTGAAAAAGTTTGTTGCTATAAAACTAAAAGATGATACTAAAAAAGTATGGAATACATTCTTTGAACTGTTCAAACAATGTGTTCATTAAATAATATGTTCAATTTATTGATATAATTTTGAAATTTCCATTTTTTGCCAAAACAATGTTTTGCACATTAAAGGAAAATTTTGTAAATTAGGTTATATTCTATACACGCAAAAAAACTAATTTGCCTTTAATAATTATAAAGAACAAAGGAATGTTTTGCTAATCAATATACGGAGATTTGCTGATCTATAAAATGTAATTATGTCGAATAGTTAAAATTTTTTTGAATATTTCTGTTATTTATATTTAGGCCTTTATCTTTCTTTATAATATTTTGAGTGCAATTACCATTAAAGGAATATAATAATTTCTTAATGAAGTATGCGTAAAATATATGAAGTAAAAAAGAACAGGATTTCTGAAAGTGAAAAAAAAAACTATACTAAAAAGTCTATATTTTAGTTATAGTTATGCTAAATGTTGCGTAAATCTGAGAATAATGGCACACAATCATTAAAACTTTTCACAAATAATAATTATTTATCGATTAAGAGACTAATATTACATTTAAGTTATATATTTAATTTTTTTTTGAAAAACAAGAAGAGAATCTCACTAAATATCATACGCAGCCTAAAAGAAAAATGAAAAAAATGTAGGCAATAAAAATGTTTTTAAAGTATCTGATATGTAAACTATTTTAGGAAGAACATTAATTATTTTGTATTAGGTAAGTCTAGAAAAAATAGGAGCCATGGTATTCATACTTGTTTTAACTTTCTATAAAAAACTTTCTTTTCATAACAATAGTTTCGACAATCAAGAAGATATTGCATTGGACTTTCAGATTTAATTTGCATTTACAAATATTACAGCTAAATTGATATAAGCAAAATCAATCACTTTTAAAAGTACCTCAATGAATCAAAAATTGAGTTATTTTAAAGTAGGTAGAAGAATGCTTAGTTTTAAATGTATGACACACTATTGGAAAGTATCTTTTAGTCCACCTAAATTTTGATAAATGTTTAGAAAAATTAAATTTTGTTTAATTTATCTAAAGACGTTTAATATATAATGAAGGTGATACAAAATTAATAATGGCATTTAAATAAGTAGCATTTTTAGTTAAGATCATCAGCCTTTAATTGTCGTTTATTTCGCAATTTTCTTAAAGCCAATTACATAATTATTTGCAGCGCATTTACATAGCAAAAATGTATTTCGATAGTAAACTTTTTGCATCTGAATGCTTTCTGCAAAGATAGCAAGGATCACAAAGATTCCGAGAAAATAAGAGCATTTCTCTGTAAATGTTTTATTGGATCTATTAATTCTGTGCTTTAAATATTTTTTATTTTTACAGCTCCTCTCATAATTGGATCTTTATTAATTCTCAGCTTGAGAAACTGAGTGCATTCATTAATAATTCTAAGCTATTGAATTATTTCCTCCTCATTTTATTGAAATTTAGCAAATCCAATGCTAACTCTTCTACCAAGCTTAATTTCATCAGTGTTGTAAAATGCATCGCAATGATTTCCATTTAAGATATTATTAAAAAAACTAAGGAGGCATAAACTCTTTGAAAGGATATGAAATTAATGTTATCGGGAGTTTTGTATTTAAGCAGTTATTATTAAATGAGTCAAGAAAAACATGGTATTTATATCATTTAAATTACTGCATCAATGTTTCACAATTTAAAAAGAAAATAGAGAACATAAAAAAGAAAATAGAGAACGTACAATTCTCAAAAGAAATCTTCTTTGGACTTTTCAAATTTGCTTACAGCTACTTTTTTCCTAAAACTTTCTCGCCAAATACTTGAAACATAGGAGAAAGCATGAAAGAATTCTTGGTAGTAAACTAGTTTTGTGGCCTGATTACAAAGACCATAAGCATTTTTTTTTTTAGATTTTGTACAATTCGAGAAGATTTTGGCATTTATTTGAACAGAAAAATATATTCTCTCTACTTTTGAAGTTTTCAATCAATAATAATCCCGGGGTGTTTCATCTCATCTACAGTAGAATTTTAATATTCTCAAAACTTCAAATTCATGTTAGCATCGTCGCTAAATTCTTTATAAATGATCATTCTTTTGAATTTTCTTATATAAAATGGAAGTCGTTCAGTTTCGACCAATGGGAAGTAAAGTCCGAAATTTCCTAAGTCAAAGCGAGAATATGTTATATTGAATAATAATTAATAAATCATCTGAAAATGCAATGTTTTGAAACAGTTTTCAAATGATTTTAATTTATGTAATAGGTCATTTATAATCAAATTCCATAGTAGTGGTCCAGAGTTCAAACAAGAATATTCCATTTTTAATATGATAAAAATAAACTTTGATGTACATTAATATTTTATTTTTTTAAAGAAGATAGAAGTTTTTAAATTTTTATTTTTCAGTATTTATTATAAAAATAAATCACTTATAAAAATTAAGACTTAGTTCATGTATTTTATATAGTATGATAAATGAGTTTTTTTTGATATTGAATGATTCCCCTATTTTCAATATTGATACATTCAAAATTAAAAAAAAACTATCTGATTGCATTTCATTCCTGAATAAAAGTGTTTTTGAAAGTGGATTTCATGAATGAAGTATTAGATTCTAAATTGATATTCAATGTCTATATGAAATTAGATTATAAACTTTAATTGTAATTCAATATATATATAGTTATAATATTTTTTAAAATACTAAAAAAATATTCTATAAAGTCTAAAATTACACTATTATAAGAACAGTAAGAATTATTTAATAATTTATAATCGGAATTATTTTTATATAACTTTATTTACTTACGTAGAGAAATAATTTGATAAAATTGTACACTAATCCTTTATGAAAAGTAACTTCAAAACGTATTATTTTTGAGAAAGGCAATATTAGAAATTAAGGCAAATGTGTGAGGCTTAAAAATATTTTATATATTTCTATTAAAGCAATATTTCTATACACGTTTGAGCACTCTTGTTCATTTAAAAAATATCTGATCAAATTTTAAAAATTCATGAAATTTTTTAAAAATTATTCAAAAAAACCTTATGTTTTTGAGAAAAACATTATAAATCAAGTGAAATATAATGTTTTGTTTTGTGCTTTAGATGAAGTATTTAGTGCTAAATAATGTTATATCAAAATTCTTTCCTCACTAAATTAATCACTTAATAATTATAAAATGACCTTTAAAGTTTAATGGAAAAACATTAACAAGTAATTATTTTTATATCAAATTAAACTGATAATGTATTCTAAAATAAGAACCATTATAATGACGATAAGTAAAACTTTCTTAATTTAACATTTTTTAATATACAAATCAATTTCCTATTTTCGAATTCTGCTTATCTTTTTTCATAAGCATATTTAATGAATATTTTTACCTATTACAATTTTAATAATAAGTGTAAGAATGAAATCCCTCATTTACGACGCTAAATAAGTTTTAAGTTTTTTATAAAAAATGCTTACTATAGACATTGTTAGAATATTAAATATTTTAAGGGGATACGCATAGATTTTTGAATAAAATTATTAATAGTACTGAAAGTAAAAATGTTTTAAACATCATTTAATACATTTATCCTATTTAATTAATTAGTTAATAATATTACAGAAAATAAAAAAAAATCTAACTCTTCTTTTAAGGACTACATATTATATCAGCTATATTCAATTAAAAGTATTTATGAGGCATATCACTTGTATTAACAATCCATTTACGATCTTAGATGATCTTTATCTTAGATATCTGAATGAAACGTATAAAAAGGAAAAATTAATAATAAAACATTATAAGGATGCAGAGATAAATAATTTTTTTAAGTATTTACAAAATTGCACAACGCCAAAAAATTTTTTTACATAAATAATTTATTTTATATAAATTCTACTTCTGCAAATTTCATATCATTTTGTGATAACTTATAACATTTTTATCCTGCATATTTATATTAATATAAGATTGGAATAAAAGGTTGCTTAGTATTGAATTTTTTTAAGTTTACTAAAGTTGTCTTCGAGAACATAAATCAAATATATAATTAATTTATCTCCATTAATATACTTTAATAAAAATTTTAGAATAGCGCAAAATACTTATTAGATAATACCAATTTAAAGTTAAATTCAAATTTGAAAGAAGAATCAATCGTACAAGATTGAATTCAATTTTCTTGCCAAATTATTATTATTTTTTGCGTGTGTGTGATAAAAAATGAAATTAAATAAAAAATTTCAGAACATTTTGATTTTCTTATTGTTTTAATATTTAGCATTTTTAATTTGTCATAGGAAATTTTAGATGTAGAAAAAGTACAAATTAACCCTAAAACGAAATGAAATCAATTTGTAAACCTATGATATTCACGCGTCAATCAAGAAAATAACATCAGACATTTCCCAAACCCCGAAATGACAAAAGATCCTGGGACAAAATATGTCACTACCACTTTCTGTCACAAGAAAAAAAATTGGAACGATAATGCTGTGAGTGACGTCACTACTGATAACTGGGGTTATCCGTCATCGACGACGAAGTTCAAAGGACGAGGGAATTAGGAATGGACGAAAAAGGATTAGGGGACATAAAGCTCCTTACATAACTGATGGCAGTTCCGGTTCTATCGTGTTAAGGAGGATATCGTCATCAAGATTGAAATAAGAAGTGTCCCAGTGGATAACTGGATCAAAAACTAAAGATTGAGCCGCTTTGTAAGTGGAACATAGTTTTTAGTCAAATTGCTAAGGGGTGGATCAAAAAGAATTCTTTCTCACGTAAGGAATCAAATATTCTTTCTCATTTTGTCCACGAGGGGGCAAAAAATTGAATTATAATTGATTTCTGTGTTTTCGTGTTCTCTATTTTAAACATCAGAGCAAATAATACAGTGTGAATGACTAGTATTTTAAATCAATCGAGACATTAAAAATAATAAAAATTATATTTTTAAAGAATAGAGAATGATAGCGTAACTCTTATAGATATTTTACGTAATATTCTATTGTATATACAAAACAACATTTTTCACATAAAAACATATTTAAAAATTCATATAATTACACTACCTCCATACTATTTTTTTATAAAATTTTTCTTGTTGGTACAAATGAGAAAATTTCTAACTGACATTACATTACTTGTGATAAGTTATCTGAAATATGCGAGGAAATATATATTGCAATTCGTATTATGAGGATATTATCAAATGTGATGCAATAAAATGAAGCAAGTTTGAAATTCAATTATTTAATGAGATAAAATGTTATACTACTTTTTTACAAAACAGCATAAAAGTTTATGCTTAAACATCCTAAATTTCTCTTATGTCATCAAATAAAATATTTCATTAATGTCTGATTTTATTTATAAATTATATCTACGCTTATTTAATGTGATATGCACAATATTTGCTCTTAGTTTAAATAACTAATGTAGGAGAAAAAATTTATATTGAATGTCTAATTTCGTTGCTCTTTGACTTATGTATATATTCGTACATATTTCCGTCAAGAAATTTTAAATTTTTTATTTAAATTCAGAGTGGTTTTCAAATTTTAATAATGCATTTAAATCAGAAATTTGAAACTAGTATAATAAATTTCTCTGTAAGTGATTTTCATATTAATTTAAAAAGAAGGAATGCACAATTAACCATGTTTACTATTGACATCAATCTTGTTTATCATTTAAAGTTTATCAATTTTAAATTTTTTATCTAGGTCTTTATAAACTGATTAAAATACAAAAATAGGATTTTCTCTATTTTGTTCTTAAATTTCTAATTTCAGAATTTCTAAGATTTAAATTTCAAAATGAGCATTATTATTTGATTTCCTGGAATCTTACTACTTTTCATAATTATTTACAAGAAAAATTTTTGCGTTTTAAAATATCATTTGGTATAAAAGCATACACATTATATTTAACAATATGATGCTACTTAATAAAAACGAATACTTTTTTTAATTTGGATCCTTACAACTGAATTTTGAATAAGCTACAACGAAATGAATAATACAAAACTATGAATATATTTCCTATTCATTTGTATATTTATACTTCTCTGATTATTTTATGAATTGATAATGATTCTTTATGACTTCAAATCATCTTTGCACTGCATAAACACATTTAGAGATCCAAAATAGATACCACATTGAAAGTTCCTTAAATGAATATCAGATTAAAATAATAACAAAGGCAGTAACTAGAAACATGCTTACAAGAAACGCAACTTCTTTGAAACTAAATATATATTTAATAAATAAGGTTCATTTTCTTAATTTACTAATTTAAAACTGGGACGCAGAGATTCATCAATTAGGAACAAATTTGTACTAATTTATTTATTTCATACTTCAGTTAAAAAGGAATTCATATTTCAAATTATAATTAAAACTGTTTCTTTTTTCTTAAAGCATTTTCGATCTTCCATTATATATAATAGGTTTTGGTATAAGGGTTTATTCTTTTACTTCATATACCTGAAGTAAAAGAATAAACCCTTATACCATAATATTATAAAATTTATTCTTCACAAATCTTGATATTTTTTTTATTCTTTTTAGCTGACTCTTAAATTTGTGTTCTTAACTCTTAATTTAGATTTTTATATTGAATTTTTCCAATATATGCATTTCACTTTTCTAGATTTTACTTGGACCGCAAAATGGACTATCTTCTCTACAAGCTTCGGTTTTTTGACCATTTATTTTTACTATATTAGGAAAGGTCTGCAAATTTATATTTAAGTAGATGTCTTCTAAAGTAATTTTCTATTAAAAAAATTAATCTTTTGTCCCTCAATGAAAATAACTTGCTCCCTTTTAAAAATAGGTATATTAATTTAGTTAACAATAGCCTTAAATTTAGAAATTAAGAAATCTAGTCAGTAAAATGCTATTTAAATTTCTTGCTATTCTCTAATTAATTATTGCAAAAGATGAAGAATTAAAATCGAGAAAACGTTTTGTCACAATCTCCAGAGTACTGTAGATTGAAGCTAGTTAAAAAGTTTTAAAATAAAGGTATGAAATGCATTTAATTAAAAAAAATTATTTCAACCACTTATAAAACAGAAAATAACTTTGTTTTCTAATCTCTGTGATGGCAATAATAAAATAATCCGATACTATTTTGCCTCTATGTTTTTTTATCATATAATCACTTAAAAAATGTTGTATAATACAAACAAGTAAGAATCTAAAATAAAGCAACAAAATATTTTCTTGGGTATTTTAGAGTATTTCAGTTTTAAGATATGAAAAATATTATCAACGTATTAATATAGCTTTCACGCTTATTATAACTCTTATGAAATCTAGATATTTTGCAAAATCTACATAGATTAAATAATATATATTTTACTTTATTTAAGTTTTACTATAATAAAAAATTTGACCGAATATCTCAGACTGCCTTGACCAGATTCTCAAGTGGACATCTAAAATGTTTATCGTTTGAACGTGGTACAAAAATGTATCCCACTTGTAAAAAATGCTGTGAACATCCAGCCTCACCGAATCATATTCTGGATTGCGTTGGACTTGCCCGGGAGGATTTATACTCAAATCCCTTACTAGTCATTGACTTTCTAACTGTCAAAAATTTAATGGAGTTGATCTGAGGAATGTCAGATCTTTAAAGAGGATAAGCCAACAACAACTATAATAAAACATTTGATTGAATTTTGGTATTTCGATGTATATTTCTCTGTTTCAGATAATATCAGCGTTATAAATCACTTATGCACGAGACAATTTTCCGTTTCTACATTTTCTAATTGTATGATAAAATTGTAAGATATTTTAGAGCACATTTCTATGCTTATAAATATTTTTGTGATTTACTAACTTTTAATACCACAAATTAATTAAATTGATTTGCAAAAGAATGTTTACAAATGTTTGAAAATGATTCCTTTTTATACTTAAGAAATTTTATGTGGAAGTAAGAAATGGTGTCGCCATCTATAGAACTATGTTGAAGTTAGAAGCACTTGATTTAACATCATGGCAGGATGAGCTTGAATTAACAGATTATTCGATTGAAAAATTTATTTTTCACAAATCTTGATTAATAAACTATATTAAAATGTTTTACGAATGAAAAATATCTAAAAATTTAATGATTGAAAATTCAATGTGAATTTTATAAAATAATTAAAATAAAATATCAATGATGTACCAAGCAAGAGAAATTGCAGTCACGCAACTGGTTATCAAAATTTTTTTTAAATGCTTATCAAGTTTGCCTGAAGTAAGGAATTGAATTTTTATGTGAAATAACCTAAAAATATTACGTTAAGACACACCTCGGTCCAGTACTAAGACTAGCTCTTTGGTATGGAGGACTAGAGGTTGAAAAACTGTCAAAAATATGGGAAATGGGTTTTGTGCTCTGTTATCAACGTGACCACCAGTCAAGATGAAAACTTTTGTCTGGGTTTCTTCTATAGTGACTTGTAAATATCGCTTGCGAATATCCAGTGTGACTATTATCTGTTAAAAAACGTCCCTCCAAAAATACATAGAAATTGTTCAACTGCCATTATTAAATTGGTAAATTATTAAAGAAATTACTTCCTGAAGAAAATGGGCTTACTTTTTTCCTTAAAATTAAATATTAATTGCAATCAGAAGACTAGTATATTTACTTTTAGTTGCAATTATATTTATGTATATTTGACTGTCGTATTCATTTCAGTTTATATCATCTATATGAATATTGTATTACAACTTATTTAAAAAATAAAATTACAAAAAGTATTCGTTATTGTAAATTAGCCAAATTTCATCGAATGCTTTGTTTTTTTAAATGGTATGATTAAAAACTATTGAGACTTTTTATTGGCATTCAGACAAATTAAGTGTTCTTTGTTTTTTTTCAAACCCATTTTCAGATTTTTTAAAACTAGAGCTTAGACAGTTGAAAGATAAATTTAATTTCGTGTCGCAGTTATTGTCAAAGACATGCTTCAGTAAGTGATTTTCTTTTTTCATTCTACAACCAATTCATCATTATGACCATTAGAATTTTGTAAAGGATAATATGATTGCACTGACGTTGTTTGAAACGTAAAGAAAATGGTCATATAAAGACATTTGATCCTTCTACTTTTCCGCATTAAATCATTAAATATTTCCTTGAGCCTTCTGTAGTATTAAAAACCAATATTTCTAATAGTTTGGGTAGTTATGCAAAAATAAATTTACAAAAAAAAAAAATGGAATACAAAAATGCAATATATGCAACCAATTTCTAAGTTTTGTGAAACAGTTCTAAAGTTACTTAATTATTGTAAATTAAGTAAATAAAATGGCAGTTAGAGAGAAAACACACACATGAAGTAATGATGTTATTCTACAAATTTATGAATTTTATACAGTTTGTATGTCCTTATAGTGATAAAAACAAAAATTTTCTTGGTTATTTTCCTTAATTTTCTTGCGGATGACGCTGCATTTGATCTTGTGTCATGATAACAAATATTTTATCAAATTATTTTCACTATCATTATATGATTATCAACAACGAAATAATATTTCCTTATAATAATAATAAAAAGAATAACAATGGAATGATGGTATTTTACTTAAACGTATCTTTCTTAATATTATTTTTAAATTTTATTTAAATATTAAGTTTGTTCCTCAAAAATCCAATTTCAAAGATTAATAACAGATAAGCATTTGCAAGTTGATATATTCAACTGGTCTATCAGGATCGATTGTTTCAAATCAATTTGGAGGTGTTAACTACATATTTTTACTACTGTTGTAAGCCTAACTCCCGATTTGATGAATAGAAAAACCAAGAAGAAAAAGAATGAACAAAATTCACTAGTTTAATAGTATGATTAATTTCATAATTTCTAGACTTAAAGTTGTTATCAACATGACTGCATATCTTCTAATCATCAATGAAACAGTTTTACTCTTAAAAAAACTACCATTACACATGTGTAGAAAAAAAAAATTCGGAATTAGTTATAAGAATATATCGTTCAATTTTCAATGATCAGAATAGCCAAATTTGATTCACAGCAAGATTAAACTAAGTTCATTTCAACCACGTATAAGAAATGAAAATCTTAACATCTTATTACTGCTTGTAAGATATTGATGTCAGCTAGAGCCTGTAGATATTAATTAATTGAAATTAAGCTATTGTTAACTGTAATAAGAACTTGCTGAAATAAGCAAAGGATAATACATTGACTCACACAAGTTGAACAACATTCTTTTACTTAGCCTTTGGTGTCAGCTAGAGCCTAGTTTTCAAAGAAAAACTGATAATGAGAGACAATTTCTAGCTTGTTTTATTGTTCTCATAAAGTCCAAGGAGATTTGAATTTAAATATTTCATTTAATTTCCAATGTTGTAAAGTTTTGGATCTATCACGCGTGTGACTGCGTGCTTCACAGAATTTAGACACAAAGGCTCCCTGTGGAGTATTTGGATATTTGACACTGCTTAGTGTACAACCAAATGACTGAAGGAAGTTGTAAAACATTTAAACATCCACCACTTAAATTGCATTCGGTTAGGACTTTTCATTGATAGTCTGTATTCATGAGTCACATTGAAAAAACTTGGAAAACTCTCAAGCACTCACCCAAACGTACGTGCATGCAAGAGTGCAACATTCTTCTTTAATCGTTCAAAAGTGGATTGCATTGAACTTTGTCCAAAGCGTCCACCCAATAGAGGTGCATGCAAAATGTATAATATCCATCTCTAATTGTTCAACAATGGCCGGAACATTTCACCCTAGATCTTTCTTTTCTAGTATTAGGCTACTATGAGTTTTAACAATTTGTGTCTTAGGAAAACATGTTTCTTTACTGCTTACTTGTGTACGTTTTTTTGTTAACTGTTTTTACCTCATAATTTTTAATCAGTATTAAGTTACGAAATAGTGATCTGAGTGGCACTCAATCCTACCTATCTTTAGATTCCACGCCCCTAACCTTACTGGCATTGACTCTAGGAAACTGTTAATCTGTTGAGTGTGCACAGATACCCTAAGCACAATCATCTTACGTTGATTCCAATATCAGATCAACTATTTTTTGATCACGAAAGTTACGAAAACTCATCAAGATCACGAAAATTCCATTTTTACTAATTTTTGGTTTTGTACTTTCAGAAATCCTTTTTAGATTTTTCAAGATAAAAACGCCAATATATGATGAAGGACTCATTAAATACTTAAAATTATAACATGAAAGCAATTACTTCAATCCTCTCAAAATTTTAGAGGAATACTAGCCATAACAAATGTTACTTCGAAAATATGTGCACAAAATATGATGTATGATTGTTTACTTTTACATTTACTACAACAATTTTAAAAAATCATAATAAATGTTATCACAGACCAATTGTTTAATCAGATTAAATAGAGTGGTCTGCAGTGTTAAAATTGTCACATCTTAACCATTAAAGGCAAGTACATCGAATGTGACTTAACAAGATCTGAATATCTGTTGCTATTCCTTAAATTATCAGAATATTTTCAAACTTAGTAGTTTTTGAAATTTCATTTTGTATTCAATTTATCTCAATAATTTACAGCCCATTTCTCCATACTCTGAAACAATATTTATTATTTAATTAAAGTCTTCAAAAGTATTGCACAAATATCAAAGAACTACATAGCAGATAGGTTTAAACAAGAAATTAATGGAATCGCAAATTTTTTAACATAATATTTTATCTTTTAAAATCAACTGAAAAAAATTATTTAAACTCATTTGTATTAATCTACGGTTTCAACTGCTTAGTTCTATCAATTTGAAGTCATTAAAGGCAGATAAGTACCGGTAATTTTGAGCATACGAATTTATTATATTTTTAACTTAGGAAGATATTTGATATTCTTTTTTTGATGTTTCAATTCTTTACAATTTTACTAAGCATTTTCAGCAAGTAACAATAACATTTTAAATTTTATTTCCATTTTAGTTCTAAATGAGATAAATTCCAAATATAAATATGTTTTAATTCTTATTTTTAGTAATGTGATGCATCGATTAATTTAAATACTAGATCAGTCTTTCCCAAAGTGGGCGATAACGCCCCCTTGTGGGCGTTTGAGACCTAGAGGGGGGCGTTAAGGAGCCCAGAAAAAAATGGGGGGCGTTGACGTGGATTAGGGGGCGTTGGTAGATTTGTAATTTGATTTACTTTATATTTTAAATTTCACTAGAATTAAAACCTACCTACAACACAATAACGAATACTTAGTTAATATTTCTACCCTGTATGATGGTATAAAAACAAAAATACTTAACACAGATTTCGTAAATAGACCGCACGCCGTATGCACGTACGTTGTAAAATGACGAAAAGCATACAGCTATGTAAATGCATGAATTGCCAAATGTGGCAAATATTCCGGGGATAAAGACTAACTGCGGGAGCCAGTGCACTTATGATGTTGTGCTCCGTAGACGTAATGTCCGTTTTCGTTTACGGAAACCTTCAGCGCTTTTTCGCATGCGTCAGGTCTGCTTCGAGTTCATCAAATTAGGGTTGAGACAAAAGAGAAATGTTTATTTAACATACGTGCTTCTGAAAAACCGATCTGAGGAAAAGTCCATCTCAGCGTATCGCCCCTTTTCAGAATAGAATGGTCGACAGGTGGCGGTTTTGCAATACGAAAATGGACTACGTGGTAGCAATCGGCTGGTTCATCGATACTTGTCCTAACTTGCTCAGTACGATTGAGCGTCGAAAGAGATAAACGAGTTTGTGTGTGTTTGCCTTATTCCTGTCGGTGCTTGCTGTATTTAAATCCTATATAAAAGCTCTCAATTTTTCTTATATTTTCATTAGTGGTTTCGCTCACTGTCTTTAAACGAGTATTTAAGTTCAACACTTTATTTACATATTCTTTTTAAAAAAAGAAAGCCATGTCGCAAGCAAAAAAGAAGAAACGGCAATACAGTGCAGAATATATTAAATATGGATTCATAGAAAATTCGACAAACTCATCTTTGCCTTTGTGCCTTCTTTGTCCAAAAACATTTTCAAACGAAGCGATGAAGCCTTCAAGACTTCAAGATCATTTAAATAAAATGCATCCAGATTAGAAGGACAAAAATGTAGCCTATTTTCAAGATCTGGAAAAGAAGCATAATGCTCAGCCAAGTGTATCGAAACTTTTTTCGATGGCTGCTAAGCAAGATGATGATGGACTTCGAGCTTCATACAATATCTTTCTGTTAATTGCTCAAACTGTAAACCACACACCATCGGAGAAACGTTAATTTTGCCGGCGATAAAAGAAGTTATAACTACTGTGCTCCATAAACCGGCGGCAGATATAATTCGAAATACTCCTTTGAGCAATAATTCTGTGCAAAGACGAATTGATGAAATGGCTGAAAGCATTGAAGAGTCATTGTGTAATCCTCTGAAGACTAGTCAATTTTCAATTTAATTGGATGAGTCCACTTTACCAACTAATGAAGCATTGTTGTTGCCTTACGTGAGGTTCATTAAAGATGAAAAAATATGTCAAGAACTTTTATTTGCTAGAAATTTAGAGGCAGACACAAAAGGAGAAACCATATTTAAAACACTGTAAAAGTTTTGTGATGAAAAAGGAATTCCCTTGAAGAATATTATATCAGCTGTTACAGATGGTGCTCCAGCTATGACAGGGTGTCAAAAAGGCTTCATGTCGTACTTAAAAAACAAAATTCCTGATGTGATTGCTGTACATTGCGTTATACATTGACAGCATTTAGTTGCTAGAAATTTAAGTGAACGACTGTTTCAATCATTGCAACATGTCATCAGAGTAGTCAATAAAATCCGAAACAATTCTTTAAATGACAGATTATTTAATCAGCTTTGTGTTGCTAATCATGAAGATTTCAACAGATTGATCTTTCACACGGAAGTGCGCTGGCTATCAAAAGGAAATTGTCTGACTCATTTTTACAATCTGTTTGACATCTGTCATAGAGTTCTTGGAAAACAAAGGCACAGCATTGCGTGAAAACCACATCACATCAAAGAATGATATCGCATACCTGACAGACCTTTGTACATTGTTTAATGATAGGAATTTCCAACTTCATGACGATGAACTTAATAAAAACAAAAAATATCGTCGCTGCTTTCGTAGCCAAGCTGCTCTTACACAAGAAAAATATCGGCACAGGCGAGTTCCATAATTTTCCCAATTTATCAGTATCCTGCAACAACGACGACTTGCTCGTCTACTGTCAACATTTGGAAAATCGTCTCAGTGATTTCATTGAAAGATTCCAGAACATTTTGAAATTGGAAATACCAGACTGGGTGTTAGATCCTTTTTCAAATGTCAACATAGCAATATCACCCCAGCTGGAAGAAGAACTTATAGAACTGACAAAGAACGAGGAAATAAAAATCAAATTTAAAAATGGCTACCAACAATTTTGGCTACAAAAGTCAATTCCGCAGTTTTACCCTGGATTGTGGTTGATCGTTCAACAATTTTTGATATCATTCCCATCGTCATATTTGCGTGAAAGAGGATTTAGCACTGTGACAACGCTGCTTACTAAAAAGAGAAATCATTTGCAAGTTACCAAACGCGGCGACTTACAACTGTTTTTGAGTAAAATCCCACCTGATATCAACAAACTTGCTAAAAATCATCAAATTCATCCATCCCATTAGATTAGTTTACAAACCAAAATTGATTACCTATCTATATTGTTTCTTTTAATTTGATTAAAATCTATTATTAATATTATAAAGTTGCGTTTTAATTGCTCTTACTGGTAAAAATTTCTAGTTAGTATGTAAGTTTAAACACCAGAACCGACCAATATAGCACACTATAACTAAATTAATTAAAGTAATGAAATTGCGGTTTTTAAGTTTTGGGAGTGTATAAAAAATGGGGGGGGCGATGAAAAATAATTGATTTTCAAAGGGGGCGGTAGAAGAAATAAGTTTGAGAAACACTGTACTAGATGAATCATTGAAGGTAATATTTTAAGAGATATCCATATAACTATTTAATTATAACAAATATATTCAGTAATTAACTTAATTAATACTAGCATGATAAGAATTCAGAATAATCAAATATAAAAGCTTAAGTATTTTAGGCAAACATTTGTATACCAAATCTGTAGTATTATACAATGTTTCTTTATCATAATATTGTGCATCCTTAAAAGACCCTACATAACTATATGCTTCATAATTTTCAAAAAATTAATGAACAAAAAAAATAAACCTATTTCTATACACATATTTTCTTTTATAGGATGAGCCATAAAATGGATTTCTTTTAATATATAATTTTTTTTATTTCCTACAAGTATTACTAATTCTGTGTTTCTATTTTTGGTTTTTTGGCAATGATTAAAAATAATGTTACGTTTATTTTTATTGCATTGGTTCACTGTTTCATATATATTTAGCGTAATGCCTTTTATCCGCAAATGAGGAGAATCATAAACCACAAGAAAAAGAATTGGCTACATGATAGTTAATTAAAACAAAAATAATGATTAGAACATTGAGAAATTGTAGAAGACTACTCCATAGAGATTTTTCTATAAAAAACAATACTTTATAGTGAAATATTTTCCTATAAATTGAAGTATTTTTACTAAAAAAATAATTACGAACATTCTTGAAAGAGTTGTATAGATGTTAAGCGTGTAAGACTATCACTTTAAGACAATACTTTGAGATTCGGGAATTCTGTAAGTAAGTTGAATATAATGCGCATAAGTTTTTAAAAATTAAGGTACTAAATTGTTCATACTGTTTAAATTGTTCAAATCTTAGAAGTAGCGACAGGCTTGCAATCAGCAACAGACATGAAAAGAAGGAATATATAAGATCCTGCATTCAATAACTACATAATCTTCTCAGATGAAACTTTGACATACTAGTTGGCGCATTAAGTATGTTAGGGGGATCAAAAACTCACGGGGGTATAAAAACTTTCAAGAATATCTTAAAATATCTCAAAATGTAAATGCATTATAAGAATTTAAGTATGACTTCATCATTGGTTGTTCCTCTAAATATATCTCCAAAATGAATATTTGGAGGTACATTTGGTACCATAAATGTATCAAATATACCTCCAAATATAAATGTACCAAATGTACCTCCAAATATAAATGTACCAAATATACCTCCAAATATAAATGTACCAAATGTACCTCCAAATATAAATGTACCAAATGCACTTCCAAATATAAATGTATTGACAATGATTTCCTTTTCATGGATGATTATGCACGACCTCTTCAAGCAATAGTTGTTGAGAAATATCTTGAGATTAAGGACTTAGAGCGAATGGAATGGTCAATTTAATCTCCAAACCTGAATTCCATAGACCTCGTATAAGACTATTTTGATTGACAGGTTTCTGCCTTCAATTATCCTCCAAGGACTGCAGGAGAGTTATAAAACAGAATACTGTGTGTCTGTTCTTAGCTTCCCATTTTGGTTACCGACATTTCTCTTATTGAAACTCTTTTTGTTATGTTTCTATAACTTTTTACCGCTTAAACTGTAATTATTCTTTTTTTTCGAAGAATGCATTTTCCAGTGAAATTGCTTTCTTATTGTGAATTATTTACGCGTTTTCTTACGTAAACTTCTATGTTACAATCAATGCATGCCAGTTTTGAGCACTTGTATTCCAAATTTTGTGTTTCTAATTTAAAATTTCATTTATTCTTTCGAAAATTAATCGGAAAAAAAGCGGTTGTTACTTTAATTTTGGAGGCCTATGTTTTTAAAAATGTGTTATTTTGGCTTTATATATATATATATATATATATATATATATATATATATATATATATATATATATATATATATATATATATATATATATATATGTATGTATGTATGTATGTATGTATGTATGTATGTATGTATGTAATTATTGCAGAGAAAAAATCATTGTTGAATGTGTAGAAACTCAATTCTTGTATATACCATTTTAACTACTTTTTTTTAATCATTGATCTTGGTCAAAAGCTAAATCATTTTCAAAAAGTGAGAGATCATTTTGCAAAAAAAAAACATGATGTGAAACAAAGTTCAACATTTCATTTTGTTCAAATTAATTAAACCTGTTACAGCAGTGTTAGAATTGATTCGTCAGGAGCACTAATGATTAACTGATTCATTCATTTGGCTATAGGTATGGAAACACTTCATTAAGAAGGTAAACCAAAGATAGGTTTGCAATTAAATTTAAAAAATATGTTAAATAAGTTTTCGCTTTTTAGTTAAATGAGGTATATGGGTAACAAATCAGCAACTATCTGTCCTTCTTAATATATAAAAATGCGTGATATGGATTTTAATTTAATTTTTGGGAACGAAAATGCTCGAGTTTTTTGATAATTGTAATAAAGAAGACAAAACAATGTTGTAAACATTTGTTTATCCTTAAAATATCAATCTCAAAGAATATGATAATATTCTTCCATATTTTGATTTAAAAAATTTTGAATTTTGAATTTTTTAAAAATAAATAAAATATTTTTTATGAAGGTTTGTTTTCAATAAAAAAACTGAATATGAGGCTACTTTTAGAAGGTACATTAAGATTTTGAAAAATGTTTGTCTTTACATTTTAACTCAAAATCTTATACAACACTGTTTATATGAAAAATTTACCAGCTACTTAATTGTGGAGTAATATACGTTATATACAACCAATTTATCGCATGGTAACGTTTCCTTCTTCAAATGTTAAAATTGCTTTTTCCAATGTTTGAAAGGACATATCCGAGAAATTTATAATACTTTCATTATTGAATCAAATGCTGCACGTGTATTTTTCGATAATCAGACGAAACCTTTAAAAAATTGTATAGACTTTTTTTGATTTTCATGAAAGTGATACTTAAAGATTAATAATTTACTCATGCATAAAGAATTATCCAGTTAGTTTAAGGGTGCATATTATTCATTTATTATATTTGATAAAAATCAATAAATATGTGTAGAAATGTAAATGGCTGAAGTAAGAAAACAATCTGCTGGTGTTATTCAGTTTTTTCTCACTCTTAAGATGCACTTTTAATTTTTAATAAAGAATGATATCATTAAGAATAATTAGTAAAAGGATATTTATTATATGACAAGAATGACCAAATAAATTTACATCTAAACAGTAACTACTATTTTGTTATAATTTGATTATAAATAGTAGTTTTTTCATTATTATTAGAATAGATATAATAATATTTGAATATCATTTGAGAGAGCAAGTAAGAAAAAACCAAATTTTGACAGTACTTTATTTTATATTCGTATTGAGTAGTTAGTATAGTAAGTACTCGCATTGAGAAATTCAAAAGTATTTTTCTTCCAGAAATCGCATATACTTTATAATTTCTAAGTGTATGAGTAAAAGTAGTACCATAAAAGGATGAGGGATTCATAAGTTTATGTATGAGCACATGTGATTCCTATAAAGGTATGAAAGTTAACTCAAAGAAAATATCAATCGTAGAACAAAGAATCGTAGTTTTTCCTTGCCAAACAAGAAGCATCATGCTCCAGCCCATGTTTATTCAATCTATTGCTTCATAGTACTATTTCCCAAAACTATTGGCACTGTGTCCCAGTTTTTCCTCTTCCTATTAAGTTACTGTTCCCTTTTTCTAAAATTAAAAGATGTAAAAGAACTCTGGCACTTTACTTCAAGAAGTTTTACTGCGACGACTGCCTTCTTCAGACCCGTTTTGACGAGTCTTAATGATCGAAAGCTTTGGAAGAAGAAAGCGTAAATGGGTGAGCAACAAAAAAGAAGGAAATAATAAAATACTTCCAAAATAAAAAGGAAGAAGAGAAACGGTGCCCATAGTGGAAAAGTGTGGAAAACAGGGCCTTAAAACAGTTCCCTGTACCACCATTACTTACTAGGATAGAAGAAAAGAGGCGATAAAAACGATGGCAAAGTGCCCCAAATAGCCCCAGCCTTGAGAAATAGAACTAAAGTCGAAGAAAAATCGAAGAATATCGCCTTCCCAGAAACCACGTGATGTAGATACCAAAATATGCGAGAGACGTACCAATCAAAATATTGATAAATGGTGGGGATTTCCGCGAATTGTATGTATGGTTGTGTGGAGTTCTAATTGACATGGTTCAATTTGAATTGATGTTCGTGGTCGATCGTTTTTCTTTTCCCCTCACTCTTATTTTTCATATCTTAACTTTCGGTTTTAAAATTTATTTTTGAATTTGCTTCTGAAGTGCATTTTTATCAAAATATGATTCACGGGAAGTGCTTTGAGTTTGAGTTTTCTGTTTGTTTTTAATAATTTTTTTAAAATTAATTTTGATGACAATTTACTTTATTATAAAATTTTAATGATTTATATTAATGCAGACGATTGTCCGTTGGAAAAGCTATCAACAAATAATGTACATAAAATTAAATGATAATTTTTACCTCTTGTTTTTTTAATCATGGATTTTAATTGAATTTCTTGAGTACACATTTGATCTTCTGAATTTGATTTACAAAATAATGAAATGGAAAATATCAACCTCTTTTTTCATTTATTTAGATATGTTATGTAAAGTAGGATTTTCATTTTACACTAAATAGATTATTTTATATCAAAATATTCCTCATAATATTCTCAGTAAGAAATTTTTAAATGATATTGTTATAGTTTTTAGTATTAGAAATGAATAAATATAAATTATAATTTACATTATTGTTAATACAAATATTACAGGATAATTTGATGATGCAATAAACTCAAATTCCTTTAGTGAAAAAATGCTACTAATTTGTTTCAAAAGTTGAACTTACTGTGACTCAAAAATTAAATAATGTTGCAAAAATATATAAAATTAGATCAGACAAATTAATTCTCATAATAGGAATTGCACTTGCAAATACACATTTAAAATAAAAGCTTACATACATTTTTGTCTCTTAGGGTTAGTTAATCAATTAAATATAAATTAAGATTATAAAAACTGTTATATGAATATGTAAATTTCTAATTGGATATTTATATTTGCTTTTGAATGAAAGACCTCTCAAGCTTTTTCTGATATGGATAAGATTAATTGCTCCTGTAACATTTTTTATAAGAAATTCTATAACATTTATTTTGTATAAGAGAGCTTATATTTAAAATTTAAAATTATAGAAAAACAGCACCACTATTTATTAAAATTGAGAATAGCTCTCTTCTTAAATATATCTAAAATTTACTACCTCAGAATTAATGTTCATATTAATTTTAAGAGACAAGTCTTTTCGTACATATTTAACCCATAATTTATGTAAACTAGCAATGATAGCAATCGAATATCACACGAAAATTACTTTTTTGTTGTCCCAAGTTTATTGAAAACCGTATTCTCAAATCTCGAATGAAATGATATTAAATGTTACAAGATTTTTTAATTATGAAGCTAAGAATTTTATGCAATCCTTTTACTATCACAAATGAATGATACATCTTTCTAAAAACAATGTTTCACGCTTATAGCGATATTTTGAATGAAACAACAATTTTTATGCCTTTGAGGACAATATTGAACCTCTATATATTTCACATATTCTACTTTGAAAAGTAACTTTTATTAATATAGTTTAAGAAACAAACAATCTTTTAAAGTAAAAACTAAAGGTTTGAAAATTAAAAGAGTATGCAAATAAATTTTATATATATTTAATATTAATTAAGATTGCTATAATCTAAGTTTTGGAAATTATGTTTTTTTAAATTAGTATGATATTTACATTGAAACTGTTGCAAACTCTCTTTCATTAATTTTAAATTACATACTATATTAATTTGTAAATCAAAATAATTGTATCAGTTTCAATATTATTCTACTTAAACTTGTTACATGCAAAATACAATTTGCATATTATTATGAATACATTATTTAAGAAATTAGATTGATATGTATTTATTTAAATCACTAACATTTAAATAATTATTACTTTAAATAAAACTACTTTGCGCTTTGTTAACAATTTAGCACATCACTCTTTAATAACGCTTAAAATATTTTACATTATTGTAACCTCCAACCATTTAGCTGGGTTCAAGTAATGTTAGAATACATGCCAAAAATTTCACTTATTGTAAAGAAGCATTAAATAAGTTCTTGGTACGTTTCACAAATGATCACCCATATAATAAACTACTTAAATTTTTATTTGAATCAAAATTTACGTTTTGTTCAAACATTTCAGCAGCGAGCATGTTTAAATTTCTAAAATATTTATAGAAGATGTAGCACCACTTCAGAGAAATGTTTGCATCAGTCTCATTAAATCGAAAACAATGGAAAACAATATCACTTTTTGAGTAAAAAGTTATGCTCCATTTACTTTGTAAATTTACCATTTTTTTTTGATTATTTCACGGTAATGGAAGTACTCTTAGAATTTAAAGACATAGAAATTCATTTTATTTTCCATGAATAACAAACAAGTTTGAAACTATTTTAAATGAAAGAAAATGGAAATGGTGGGAAAATAAAAGTAAAAGATACTTCAAACTAATGGAATATTTTCAACTCAAAACTTTGGCAAAATAATTCACTCTTTTTAAAGAACATATTTTATTTTCCTCTTTTCTAAAATTCATTGCTTTGAACAGATTCTGTTTTTGTTAACCACATCAATTATTGTGATTTATTTTCTTAATAAAATATTTTACTTATTTTGGGAGAAAGCTAAAAGGAATTAATAATTAATGGTTTATTTTAGTTTGATAATAAATTAAAGGCCTTTGATAGATTTAAGTTTCAGATAATTTTTCAGTTACCTTTTATTTATTTATAATGAAAAGTAGTTACATTTAAGCATTGATACATTACCATGCATTATAGTAAAAATTTTATAGCATCGTATCAGTTTTTTTACAATTCTGAGTATAACTACTATAATAGTATATGTATTATTTCTTTATACTTGGTTACTTTCTTTCTATATAAGAGAAGATAGGGTTATAATTACTAAAAATTAAAATTTTTGCTTACAAAGCGCAAACTTAATCTTAATTTTTTTAATACATGTGACAGTAAAAATATTCTTGTAAGAAATGGCTTAAGCTATTTAGTAATAGAAATAATTTATTTCTCCTTAATCTGGGATACTTTATTTGATCATGAATTTAAGTTCTTTCAATTTCCTATGAATGAACGGTTAGAAGAATTCACATATAGTTTACAAGAACATTTCTAGAAAATTGTTCTAAACTGGAGCATTTGTTTGAAAAAACGTCTCAAATATCGAAGTTAAGTAAATTAGATGGTTACTAAATTTTTGATCTACTAGTGGCTTTTTAATTGCTCGGAAAATATACGAAATAGAAATAAAAAATTATTTTGTTAACACTTATAACAAGGTTTAATATTGTATTTCATTGAATTATTCAGCTGCCGGGTATTGATAAATGCATACATAAGATAGTCTAGCTGTCAAGAGTCATATAGAATTCTAAAAAAATATCACATTCACAAGAAGTCTAAATTCAATTCAGTATGACCAATTTTCAGATTTGAAAACCTATTCACATTAAATAATTATTAGAACAAGTTTCTTTTTTATAATTGGAATTGTTGTAAGTAAGGGGTGAAGATAATCGTTCTGTTTTGTAATATACAAAGTTTATTTTTATACAAAAATATTGCTTTTTTTTGTAATAAAAAAACTTGAGAATATTTTTGTATCTTAGTGACATTTTAATTACTGAATTTTCATGTATATTATAACACGGCAAGGAGTATTGTTTGAGCCTTGTTCATTTAGCCGCTTGTGTCTGGGAATATGCGCGCAATAAAAGGGCATTACGTGCTCAATGCATGGGCAATACACCTTTGGCATCATAATGTTAAAACCTTGATCCTCTTTTCCTTTTACGTGATTTAAATGACGCTTAGATGTCAAATTCTGCACAATTTACTAGAAATCAATTTTATATAACTGGCCAAAATTCCATAAAAAAGTTTTAAAAAGTTACGTTTTGTTTGAGAGTTTAAAAATGTTTTTTAAATCATCTAATTTACTACAGATTAAAATTAATATAAATAGGAAAAAATCTGCAACATTGTATAGAGAGTGCAGAAAATAATACGCATAAAAATTTTTTTTAAATTAGAGAAGAAATAACTCTTCGAATTTAAAATAATTATAAATGAAATAATTTTAATCATTCTATTGATTAATGTTTTTAGTATTAGTAAATGTATGTTGATTGCTTTACAAATCAAAAACATAATTTTTGATAAAAGTGAAACTAGCAACTAACTTTCATCTTATTTCTAGAGAAAATATAGAAAATATAGGTCCTAGAGAAAATATATGAACATGTTTTTCGTATTATTTTATTATTAAATCCGATAAATTATTATTTCAAAACTAAGTTAAAACGAAGGAATTCTTGATTTCGAGAATTAAATCCACCAATTTATTTCAGCATGTGAACTTTAATTTACATACTTGCAGATTTGATTTTCGACAAATGGAATTTATGGGATAGCGAGAATATAACATACATATACTTATATATATGTTGATCATTTGAATTTTTATTTGCTTCACAGTTTTTCATTTTGTGTTTTTAGAAAGTTGCATAAAATGCTTTCAAATGTCAAGCTAAAAGTATGCATTGCATGAATTCGTATTGACTAATAGTCCTAAATACGAGTTACTTTTCATTAAAAAAATAAGAAAATTTTTAGTTTTTAAAGTAAGAAAATATCAACCAGAGCAACACATAACTGTGGAGAATAAAAAGGAATGTGTGTTCTATCCGAGATAGCAGCCAAAACGTACTTGATGATAATGACAAAATCGTGTTTAATAATCATGTTTCTTAACTTAGAAGCATCAGATCAGATCAGACACTACTATCCGTTAATTAGGTAATCCGTCGGGTTTTACCCATACTTAGTACCTATACTTGGTAAAATGAGCAATGAGTAATTTCTGTAAGCAATACGCCATTCATCCAAAATTTTTGTCTTAGAGAAAATATAATTTCATTGTTCTCGTTCTTGCTAAATTTTGTGACCAATTTCCAAAAATTCTTAAATTTAATTACAATGAATGTTGTGTAATGGATAGAAATTAAGTTAATCAATATATAAACCTGACAAGACAGTAGAAATGGAATCAAAATAGCAAAAATGATTTCACTTTGAAAAATCATGAGTAAGACAAAAATGAAAACATTTCTTTTAAATAAAATCTCTTCCTAGAATAATATTAAAGTTTAGGTACTTAAGGAAAATTAATTAATGTCAAAATATCTAGTGAAATTATATCTTAGTTTTTATTTTGAAAACAGCAAAATATAGAATAAATTAAAGAAACCATTTTTTTCTTTTGTGTTGAATATAAACTTGATAACACTAAATTCGTTTTAAAACATTAAAATATGATAAAATAAATGATACAAGAAAGTTAATCAATTGCACCATATTAAATGCATTATAAAACATACTTACTCAAGCAATATATCAAACAATTTTACTAAAACATAACTACAAACTTTGATGATATTTAGTAAATTTCTATTGAAAAAGAAAAAAGTATTGAAAACCATTAGTAAAAGTGTATAATACATTTTCACAACAGAATCGCCAGAAGCAGTTACATAAAGTTATGAGTATGACGCGTTATAATAAATGTAATACATAATAATTACTAACGTAATCGATTTTTAAATATCTGACAATTATGCATTCACTTAAAACATCATGAATTTTATTAAATGAAAGTTTAATCATCAAATTATAATCAAAATGATATAAAGTTTGTGTATGACATATTTTTCTATAGATTTTATTAAAGTAGATTGAATTATGGACGTTTAAAGAACCATATTTGTTTATTAACTGCATCATTATGTTAAGCTTTAGGTGTAGTGTAAATATTATAAAATAGAGAGTATTTAAGTCATAATTTCAGACCAAATTCAATAAATATGGTCCAACATTTCGAAATAGTGTCACTGAAGGAAAGACAAGAATGCACTTTAACAGTCAGATATTTCTATATTAGATTGTAAAACCAGAATATACCCAAACTTTTTAAAATTATTAAACACTCAAATTCGATTATTGTAAATTCAGAATGAAAAATTCAATATTGATTTTTTATCTCATATAGTATACTGCTGACATCTCATATAGTATAATGCTACTGCAGATAAGTAAATAAGTATCAATATAAATTGCTGACCATTCAGAAAAAAAGTATGTAAAACATGTGAAATTTACATAATTTATTTGAGGTAATGATATATAATAATCATTAGAACTACAGCTCCTACGCAAATAACTGAGTGACTGTTGCACTATATGTGAGCACTCTATTAAAAATGGTTCATGATTTGAAGTATGGCAAATGTTTTCTCATGCGTCTTTTTTGCATAAAATATTTAACTATAGCTCGTAGAAGACATCAACTATCCTTCGAGAAAGTTTCGGATTTCGACCAAGGAAGGATAGTACTCTATAAAGATTGCAGATTATAATTCAAGGAAATTGATGAGCATGTTGGACGAAATCAAGTAACTGCGATGGAAACAAATTATTTGATGCATGAATGAGCGTAGGACTATCTAGACCAATCGCACCTACAATATTATATCACTGCGCTTGATAACGGAAATATTTACTGGTGACACTGATGAATAAGCCATATCACGAACAAAAACACAACTAACTTGGTCTGTTAAGCTTCATTCGGTGTCTGCTTGCACCATTCGTCGTTATTTTCAGCTGAAAATAATGTCAAAAAAGCTGCCATTACTTGTTTAGTCTTGACTGTAAAACTGTAAGCGTTTGTTTCACCAATGGTGTGATGAACTATGGATACAGAAAATGGAATGAAACGACTTTACCTTTACCAACGAATTTCATTTCTGTCTTCTACCATACCGTGATGAGATATTTTTGAAGTATTATACTTTATTGTTACACTGGTCCTGCACCAAACACGATGTTTTAGAATATTATTAGATTTCACTCCTGTATCCAAATTGTACGCAATGCTGGTACATTGAACAGGCATTGGTTTGAGTATAGTACTCATTGTTTGATGGTATATGTTTGAAACCCAAACTATAGGAAGGTCCTTCATATTAAGAAAGAGGGCTTGGGTGTGTTAAATAAATCACGGGAGAAATGTCTTTTAAAAATAATACCTTTGAGATAGTATTTAAAATATTTAGAATTTTTTTGCTTATTTCTGCTTCTAAATTACGAAGATTTCCACCCCACTATCTTCATCTAATTGATAGAGCTCAATTGGGAGCTAGCTATAGGTAAGTATGCTGGTGCTTACTTATTAACACTGAAAAGCCAGTTCTACATATCTAAAATGTTGAAGCCCATGTTCCTCCCATGGTTTTAAAGCATGTGACAAGTCATATCCCATCAATTTAATGTGCAATCATGTGTGGTATGTAATGTTCGAGAGTTCTTATTTAACCATCAGACTGAAATGCTTCATATGTTCTCCAAATGAAACAGCTCAGTGGGCAAGCTTGGACCATAAACTGAACAAAAACTAATGACCAGTGCTTGCTCAATTTGTCTGGAATACACCACTTGTTGCTAGATCGGATCAACTTCAGAAATATTTAGAAGACATGAATTGCTATCATTGAAGTATACATCAAAAACCTTTATGATTCTATGACAAGGCATATTGAGGCATTTATCGTCAACAATTGGCGACTCTAAAATCATTAAGTTTGTCATCATTCATATTTCACAAGAGGCTAATTTTAATCATTTGATCTTTGTAAAACATATTATCTGGCAGTTAAATTTTGCCGTGATATTTCTGGTCTTTTTTTGCTATTGCATTTTGGATAGCCATCAGTGTAGTACCAACAATTATTATCTTCCAGGACTTTCTTAAATCTATTATTTTCAGATAATGTAATGCCCATGTAACAGCTAATTTAAATGATTAATTAATTACAAGACATTAGACATTAGTATATTCAGCTTATATTACATTCTTGGATTAATTTTCCTAAACAGCGAGTCATATTCATGAGTTACGAGGAAATAAATATTTCGCGATAAAACCTAAGACTTTCCCCTATAGCGTGATTTTACTTTTTTACAATAGGGAAACTCAAATTCTATCTTCTTCAAATGCTTTGCGAATTAATTTATTGAAAATAATTTTTACAACAAGATTTAGAATTAAATTTAAAATTTACTTCAGTTAAGGAAAGTAAGTAGCTTCTTAAAACTTAATATCTCAGAACAAAACTGTAATTTCACAATTGGAGCATATTTTGCGATTATTTTATATTTTTTGCACCAAAAAATGTCTTTATGTCTTAAAAATTTGTGAAGATATCAATTCGAATTTTATTTCTTTATTATCTATAAAGGAATTCTTTGATAATCTTTCAAGTAAACATATTTTTAGTGTAATCAAATGAAATCAGTTACTCCCCAATAAATATTTTTTTAATTATTCCACTACTGAAAAATTAGGATATCAAATACAACGTGTTTGTTGTTGATTTCCTAGCTGAAATGAAAACTCTAATTTTTTTTATTTAATTATCTTCTAAAATAACAAACATGCAATACTGAAAGCAAAAGTTTCATATTACCTGTTGTGTGTGTGTGTGTGTTCTGTAGTTTAAGGTCCCCCATCTTATGTGTAAGGTCAATATGTTATAAAAACTGCATATAATTAATTAGAACTGTAATTATTCTCGTCAATACTGTTTTTCTTAAACACATGAATCAAGTTTTCTTCCTTTACTAGTTTTCAAGTGTAATGATTAAAAATATATATTTGAAATACTTTAGGTTTGAAAGAAAATATGAGATGAAATTTTATTTATTACGCAAGTGAAATAAAGTAGTAATAAAGTAGACAAAAGTGAAATAAAGTAGTAAAGTTTTGAAGCATGTAAATTTGTATCTTCTTATATATGTATATATATATATATATATATATATATATATATATATATATATATATATATATATATATGTATATAATATGCTAATAAATTTCAATTAAAGATAACTTGTAAAAAATATCTAAAAAAAAAGTAAATCAAGAGACTCAAAAAAATATTAATTGATATGAAAAATATTCAACATAGGAAATCCTATTTTGATATCTTGATAAAATTATTTTTCTTTTTAAGTCTTAAGTAAATAATTTTAATATTTTTTAATTTTAATTTTTATAAAAAATTCTATTAAAATTAAAAGAATATTTTTTATTTAAAAGGTTTTATTAATACACACATGACCTTAGAATTTACATATAGTATTTCTAAAAATTTGTAATGAAAATTATGTATTATTTGATAAAAGAACTTGTAAGAATGCTTAATTCCTTCACACAAAAAATTAAAAATCAGTGTCGTTTCAAGACCTTTGGAAAACTAAATTTTAACTTAGTTCAATTCTTAAAGTGAGAAAAAGTAATATTCAATATAATTTCAGCTGAAATAAAGAATAATATTTGCTAATAAACTGTCGAAAAATTTAATATTCACTAAAAAATTTAAATAGCTCTCTCAACGTAAGTATAAAATATTCTAAACAGAATTTTAACTGTTATTCATATTGGGAAAACAACGATTTTCATCTCACCAATTTTCGCGATCCCTCAATAGTGATTTGAAATAATTTGTTGTCAAAGTAGGTTCGGTTTTCTTAAATGTACAACGCCATCTATTGCTAAACTTTGCAGCTAATTATAAACGAGAAAAATTTCCTAGTTTCTTAAGAATGCAGAAAATATTGCATTTCTGTTATATTTTTGTAATATTATTCAATTTCCAAAAGCTTAAATTGTTTTTAAAAAGTGCAGATTACCTATGCTATATGTTTTGCAGATTACTGAATTTTCGTAAATTCTTTTCAGTTTGCTATATTCTAGAATAAGAAAAAAAATGAAGAAACGCCAGCAAATGAAAGGATTTTTTACAAAATTTTAGAGCCATGCAAAATTTCTCATTGGATGAGGATGGGGATTCATAGGATAAGGATTAAAAATTTCCACAATAGAGTTACTGAGTTGTTTTTCTTTACATTAGACTAACTAATAATATTGTCCTGGAACCTATCTATTTTAAAACACTTGTTGTTGTTGTTACTTATCTCAGGTTGTCTAGCTAGGCTAGACAACCCCTATAAAACCAAAAATATCTAAAATGTCTAAAAAATGTGGTGGGTCTCGAAGTACATCGTCTTTTTTAAAATTTAGGCAGGTTAAGATATGTCCAGAGGAGGTCATATTGACGGAACACCAAGGACAGTCTGGAAATGTCCTTTGCCCCTGCTGAAAGGTGATTCTTCTCGTGTGCCCACTCAGATAGCGGGAAAAGGCAGTTTGTTAAGACCTTGGTCTAAGATTGAAGGTCTCACCCGGTCTTTAAAATACTTAGTACATATTTACAAATAATTATCTTTTTTTTTTTAGCTCATTTATTAAGGTTGTAATATCTCCTTCCTATAGACTTTAAGGTATTTACATGATGCACGCGCACACACATAATGGCATTTCTTTCGCAGCTTTTGGAAGTAGCGCTTTTCAAAACGCTGAAAAAATATTTTTTCGCAGACAATAACAACTGGAACATTTTTGAATTCATAAAAAAGATGAATGATCCTTATCTTCATACACAAACATTTTCCGCATCATTCTCGTTCTATCATTTCTTAATGCAAAAAGAAGTGAGCATCGCTCTGGAAGCCCCCTTCTTCCACCTCCAAGAAAAATCATGCGCATCAACGATGCGCGAAATGTTTCCTCCTTACGGTGTTCCGCTTTTAACAGATGGAGTAATATGCGTCTACGCGAGAGCATACTTCGACCCCCCAAAAAGTAAAATCTATGATGGGATAGAGGGGGGAGCAATTTCCGCATATGCAATCTACAAATCGGTGAGTATACATCAATGCAGGAATAGGCAGGGGAAAAAAATCTTTCTCACTCTCTCCTTATTCTAACTCTCAACTTGTGAATCACATGCGAAATAAGGAGGAAAAGGGAATGGTTGGGAAAAATAACAATAAAAATGAAAAATAAGGAGCAAAGGGAGAACGGAGAGGGTAGAGAAACATGAAATTCGTGTGGGAATAACTCTTTGGGGAAATGTTTTTGGACGCAACCCATGTCTTCCAAACTTAGTTGGGGTTTGTCCAAATTTTCTTCGAGATTTTCAGGATGGATGAAATTGTTTATAGTGGGTGATTTCTCATCGAGTCGTTAGGGGTTTTCTTACAGTGGGTTTGCCACTTTCTAGCTACATTGTAGCAGTGCTAAGGAGCTTCATATCACAAACATCCAGGAATTTCACAGTTTGTGACAGAAGTGACACTATGTTACAAATATATGAACATGTACTTATTGAAAATGTAATACGTTAGACAGCGTAAGAAATATTGAACGTGTCTCTGGAAAGACGAACGTTGCTAAGCAGACATTAAAATGAATTAATTGGAAACTTTTAAGCAGTGTTCTTTTAGAGCTTTTCATCTTTCATTGTTTTGCTTAAAAAATTTTAATATAGTTTTTCAAATTGGATAAAACTTATGCTTGATATGAATATCAAACTGTTCAAATGAAAAATTTGTGCGCTTGAATATAATTTATAATTTTGAAATGATGAAACAATTTATGCAACAATACGTGGAAACAATATGGATCATGCTAAATATCAAAAGGCTGTTTTTAAAATGTATCTTTCTTTTAATAAATACATAATTTTTTCTTCCTCACAAGTTAGAATGATTAGTTTCTTTCTGAATGTTTATATTTATTTATTTATATTGTAAATGGTATAATACGTATTTGTCTATTTTTTAATAAACATGAAGACACACTCATCATTGTGCTCTAATTTTGTAAGGCTCAATTTATAAGACGAGATCCATACTTAAACCAAAGCTTATTCCTTGAAAATTTTACATAATAGTTGATTACAGATATTAGGATATAAGAATTTCACCCAAAGAGATTTCATTAGTAGTAATACGTAGATGAAGTTGAATCAAGTTCTCAGATTTATGGATACATAAAAATTGCATTTACTATGTGGGTATTAGAAGGGATAGAGTTAGGTTTAAATCTTTCATCAAATGGTAAAAAAAAAAATAATTAATAGGGCTGGCCACCGCAATTTTTTCTTCTGTATAAAATATTATAAATCAGAATTTAAAAATAACTTCAGAGATATTCATAAATTGAAATTAATAGTTAACAATGAACCTGACACTTATTCAAACAATGAACTTAATATCACACCCAATATTTAGTCATGGAATCGACAGATTTAGGATAATTCATACAACCCTTATTTTTATTTGTTGGAATATTATTCTAAATTAGAAACTTTTCTTGCTTATTTCTTACATATTTGATTATTATATCTTTCTATGGTATTTTCCTATTATTATTTTGTTCATAAAATTGACAATGTAGATAAATTTTTAAGTAATTATGTAATGTTAATAATGTATTCTAATGGCATCATCTTAATCTGACATGAGCTTTATAAAGCATTTTATTTAGTTCCCGTAAAGTAACATATAGAGATCAACGTTTGTTATAACTAAAGCTGTCAAAAGATATTTTTCTTGCAATTTCGCTGTTTAATTTCTATAAATCTTCCATCTTTCTATGGTACTATACGTTCTGTAGCAACAGATTGAAGATACAGAATCTAAATTTGAATGTAGTGAGAAATGTTTTTACTTTAATGCCGATAAAATGTTAAGAAAGAAAGGTATGTATTAAAATTATTAATATCAATTAATACCAAAATGGAATTTCTTTTGCAAAATTATTAGAATTGTTGGAAATTTTTTAACTATGATTATATATACAGATTTTTCTAACAACTTACTGTCATTTTTTGCAGAAAATGGCTTATTGGTCGAAACAAACAACTACTGAGCTGAAGGCCAAAATGCTAACAATTCAGTCACCAGATTAACAAATAAATATGGATATTTTTAAGACAAATATTCAATTGTTTGAGAAATCCGTAAAAATCTGTGTAAAGAAAAATGTTTTCATTAATTGTGACAAACAGCATGCAAACATATTTCGAATATTTCCCAAATAATCACCAAAATTTGTGTAGATATAGTTTTATGCATCTCAGGTAGCAACTCAATGGTTAACTCACTTGACTAGTGTTCAAGAGTTTATAGGTTTGAAATCCATCCCAGTCTTAAATGTTTGCAGTGGTCACATTAAACTAAATATCCTAATCATCAAAGGCAAACATGAATGCAAACAAAAAATCATTAAATTTAATCTAAATAAATAAATTATGAAACGAAACTAATTCCTATACAGAATTGCTACATTGTACAAAAATAGTATTCAAAATTGAATCAAATTTTCTTGAAATTACACTTTACATCAACAGCACATAAAAAATAAAAAATAATCTTTTGTCTGGTTGAAATCTGAAGAGCAGCATGTGTACTCACATTTGTACTGATTTTATCGCTGTGGAAATTTATTTTCAAATTGTTTCTTACCTTAAATTTAATTTTTTTTTAGCATTTGGACTTCCGAAAACGTACCAGACGGTCAGACACTCTTCGGAATAACAAACAACGCCTTAGCCAGGGAAAAAAAATCGTCGACTGGAATAAGTGGCTCAAAACTCTCTAGTGTAAAGTGATTTCTGGAAATGATCCAAGGCTTGAAAAATTTCCTCGGGGAGTTGTTTCCATCCAAAGAGCAGAGTTACGGTCGTAATCATGGGCAGAATTTTTAGCAGAATTCCCATGGAAGAGTTTTAACAGGGGCTTGCCATTTTGTGTTAAGTAAATTCCTTGCTGAGCACGAATAATGATTTCGGAAGACTTTTTTCAACTTTCTACATTTAATGTACTAAAGCTTTTAAGATTGGAGATTTTTAAGGCCCTTAAAACTGTCTTTCTTTCAGTTCTATTTCTCTCACTTTGTTGTTGACATATTTGCGAATTTAAACGATTGAGTAATGGCTGAATAGTTGTAGTTTAGCAAAGTATCTCATTACATAACAGAAAACATATTATTAATTAATAATTTGCTCTCCACTGAAATATTTCATATTAGGGGGATCATAACTTATTTGCAAGCCTTACGTGCTTTAATTACGTTTTATTGAATTAACTCTTTGAGATTAATTGAAGATTAATTAAAGATTAATTGCATGAAACAATCTATACTACATTATTTAATGTTTCATTTTTTCATATTAAAAGAAAATGGCATATGAATGATATATTTTCTAACTGCAAAATTTATATTTTAATTTTAACATCATAATAAATAATTTTGATATTAACATTTCTCTAATGCAACACTTTTTTTATTTTGCGTTCGAACACAACATCCTTTTTTACATTATTACAATAAAAGTAATAATGTAATAAAAAGATGTTTCACTTAAATATTGATGATGTTTCAAAATTTTCAAAAGTGATTTATGTATCTAAAGAATGGAAAATAATAAACCATTACCTTGAACTTAAGAATTTTTAAAATAGTGCAAAATTTCTTTTATCTTCTCTAAAGTGTACAGATTAACAAAAATACTTGATTTATGATTGATTGAAAAAATAGCTCTAAACTATACAGGAAAAAAAGGAAATTATTTTGAAGAATTATACGTATTTAACACAATAAATTGTTAAATTGAATTAAAGAATATGATTTAAAATTATAAGTTGGATAAATGAAAACAAAAGCTCATCAGAACAAATTGGGTCGATAAAAATATTTGAAAGGATAGCTGTGTTGTTATGTTAAACTACATAAATTGAATACGCAGTAATATAATTTCGGTAAATCGTATAATACTATAAAAATATTGATTTCAAAGGCCATAAATAACAACGGATATATGACCGTCCTGATTGTTAATTATGTGGATCTAAAGAACCGATGAATGGTAACTCCATCCATCGCTGCAGTTCACTCCATGAACTCGATTCAGAGACAGCTAAATATTGGCGTGCGAGAAAGCTTCTGGGGAAATAACTTCAATATTTCTTTAACTTTTTGTATCACTTTTTGACTTTTCTCTTTTCATCTCCTTATCTGTATTTTTTTTTCTTTCCCCACCATTGGAAAAAATAAATAAATCCAAAAAATATTATAAATAAAATTTATTCATTTAAATTAATATACCATATTTAAAAGGAAATGCAAAATACTTGTATCATGCAAAATATTTTCAGTTTCAATAATTTGTACAAACAGGAAACAGTTCTGTTCACGAAAAGTTATAGGTTATCCGTTTAGATTAAATGTATTATTGACCAGCATTAGTATCTAATGAATGTAAAATGTTCATAATTATATGCAGAGAAGTTCTTTGCAAGAAATTTTTATTCTAAGATTTCAAAGTATTGTCGATAAGTTTCATTGTTTTTCCAGTCAAACTATTGCTAGAAATGCTATGAATACTTAATATTGACTTTAGTTTAATATTAACGTTGTATTAGGTTTGGGATTTGGTTATTATTCTATAGTTTTTTATGCACATTGATGTTCATTCATTTAGTTAATATTAGTATCTTCCTGTTTTCATTTCTACTGTTTATATAGTTATATAGGAAAAAATATTGTTTCATAAAATAGAAAACAAGGTAATAGAACTGTAATAGTGATAATTAACATATTTTGGTGAAAAATTTATTTACACTAAGACATCTAACGAAATTCCCACATTCTATTCGAACTTCTAAATGAAAAATATTAATACAATATATTATGTCCTTTTATGAATATTTAATTATTTTCATTGTTCTGGTGGAAATTTTACTGGCCAGATTGGCCCTTATTTACCTTGTATATGACTAGGGATATAAACGTATTTTAGGAATGCTGAATTTCTGGAAAAATATGCGAGTTATTCAGAATGTCAAAATAGTTGAGAAGTTGTTGCCTGACGAAAACTTGCCATGATGACTCAAGTAAGAAAGATAAATATTCAATAACATGTTCTTTATTGTAATAGAGATTGAATTGTAGACTTTCAGATTTATAGCATCATAGTATTTTTGCTAGTAAAGTTTGAGATGTTCAGATCCTATGAATGTCTGTAGAATATGGATTCAATGAATTCAAGATTATCATACGAAAAGAGAAATAGATCTACATAACTTGATCTCAGTAGCGCGCGCGCGCGCACACACACACACACACACACACACACACACACACACACACACACACACACACACACACACACACACACACACACACACACACACACACACACACACACACACACACACACACACACACACACACACACACATAAGTGGGATTATTTTTCATGAGAAAAATAATTTTAAACTAAACTATTACAAATCAAAGTATTTTCCATTTATTATATTTCCATCTTTTTTTTCAATAATTAACCTTTTTTCCACAGATGTTAGTGATTAAAAACTTTTGTTATATCAAGTTTTAATTTATTTATATTCTTGAGAGTAATTATATTAAATTTTGAGTGATTTAAAATAAGAGAAATAAGACTGACCTGAGCATTTTTTCAATAATAACCAGCTGTAGATTTTTTAATGCTGAAAAAGTAGTTTCTTTCAAGGTTCCTAGCTAAAATAAATTTCTGGATATGTCACTGATTAACTTATCTATTTTTATACATGTGCTGAAAGCTATCATCCAACCTTTTTCATATATATATATATATATATATATATATATATATATATATATATATATATATATATATATATATATATATATATATATATATATATATATATATATATATACAAACATACGAACTGATGCGTTAAAAAAAACTATTAACTATGGGAACAAAGGAAACTGAATTAACTATGGGAACAAACTAAAATGTTTCGGAACTTTTCAGAAAAATTGAATAGATATAAAGATAAATGTATACAGAATAAAAATATCAATTTAATTAATAAGTTTGTTAAAATCAGCAGCAAGTAGCTAATTGTGAAGTTATCCATTCATAGTTCTAAGCTGCGTGGACATTTGCTTATTAGATTTTTTTATAAACTGTTACTTTCTACAGATCCTTCTTGGGTTAGGTACTGGGGACTTTGTTGGTGTATGCTATACTTTCTATAATTTATAGTTACGACTATAACTGCAAATTTTCATAAAGATTTATAAAAATAGGTAAATTTTGATCTGCTAACAATTAATGATGAAATATATATTAATTTGTAATTGTAACTTTTAATATCAAAACACTTCATAAGTATCAAATTTTCATTCTTTTTGAAAAGATTGAATTTTACAATTCGGGAAAACTTCGCCTTCTACTGCTTATAAAAATGAATATTTTCAAATTTTCTCTTCAATTATCGTTATTTTTTAAGAAATGAAAAGGCCAATTCTGAAATATACAGTTCCATGTATTCATCATAATCTCTGTGTGGTGTTTCTGTGTGATAAGTTCTGCTTTAAGTTGTAAAAATAAGTTGATAGCCCCATTGATTAAAACTCTGGAGTAAGTACAGGGAAATATGCTCGTGCAACAACCTCATTAAGTTGCCTTAGTAGACAAGTAAAAATCACAAATGGGTAAAGACAGCTAATTTATAGGGTTAAGGCTAATAACAGAAAGAACATATTTAACCATCAAAGAAAAACTGTGATTAAAAAAGAATAATGATATTTTATTTTTAGTTTTCTTGTAAACGCTGTTCTGCATCACGAAGTAATGTCTCACGTATAAATGAGCTAAAATACATATTAAATGAGATGCGAAAGTTTCTAACTACCTTTATTACTTGAAAACTCCTAGAAATCACCCTAGTAAGAAATTATTAAATATTGAAGTTGGTAATTCTTTGATGAAGTTGGATCGCTGGCATAACGGGAAAACCGAAAACAATACCTTCAAAAAATTAGACTGGAAAAAAGAGATCTGCTGTCATGCTTATTTTTTTCCGTGCTTCAGCAATTACATATAATCACCACCTTTATGACAATTTTAATAAGAAGATGAAGAACCACTTGTCTCAGCCTTTGACGGTATGCAGCGTGATATTACACATTTTTATACTGAGTTAAAATCAGTGTTCATTACAGTTTGAATTAATTACAAAAGCTGGTAATCCAAATTTTAAAACGAAACACAGTTTTGTTATAAATTAATAAGATACTATAATTTCAAGATATGATATCCATTAAATTCGTTCCAACCATTTTTAACCAACACCAGACAAAAAAGAAAAAAATTTTAACTATGTGAATTAGTATACAGTTTATGAAGCTGGAAACTATCCAGATAATATTAAAATTTAATTTATTTAAGAGATAGAATATCTATATTTACCTCTTATCATGTTTATTTAAAAGTAAAATAGACTGCGGTTAAGAAATTATTCAAATGTTAATAATATCGTAAAAAACAAATAAAATGAATTAAAATATCCAATTTTTTAAAATCAAAATAAATATCTGAATAAATACTTTTAATATGCCTAAAAACATGAACTTTTGTTAAAAAATATCTGTTTACTGACGAAAATCTCAAAAATTGAAAAATTTTTTATATTTTAAGATAAATAGTAAAAATATTTTTAAATTAACTATTACCAAGTTTTTATCTTTCCAAATGTAAGATTGCCAAAATATAAATGAGAAAACATAAATTTCGATTAAAATTTATGCATAAATTTCGATTAAAATTTATGTTTTAAATTATTAATTTTTAAATGAAATTGTTTATTAAATTCTTATTCATGCTATCCTCTTGATACTATATATTAATTTAGAAAAGAAACTTTGAGCATATTTCTTACAGCCAGCTGTTGCCAAATATTCATTTAGAAATCTTCGTTAAAAAGTACCGAGCTCTTTTCATCGCTTTCATCTTCAAGTAATAAATGACCCCCAGCGAATAAATAATCTAGTGCATTCAGTCAGGTGCGAAATATTTTAATCTTTTTGGAAGGGTACCAAGTCTCTATCTTTCTTTTCACCTCTCCCGTTCACACCCTGCTAACAAGTCTAGAATTCTTCTGAGTTATTCCAACACCTTTCTTCTCAAAAGAAAGTCAGATTAGGAAAGTATTTTGATCTTGCAAGTCAGAAATCTAAGCTTTATTTATAAGTTCCTGTGATGTGAAATCTCGTAAAGCACAACAAATAAGCATCTTCACTTTGCGCATATTTTTAGCTCTTGAATAGTATATATATATTTCTTTACTCTAACAGACTAACCCCAAGATGTTTTTGAAATTATTTTTATAATAATATATAAACTATATTAGGTACTCAAAATGATATAAACAATGGGAAAAACTGTTTCAAGGCAAAATTTTATTACACGTAAATAATAAAAAATCATATGATATGCGGCATGAAGTATAATTTTATCATGTGTAATAAAAGAGGAATAAATAAGTGGTTATGTATAATGTGAAGATGTCTCTGTATTTCGTCCATATTCCGTTGGTCCACCTTATTGCTTTTCCAAAAAATGTATGGATCCTCGTATATATCAACTTAATCTATAACTGCAGTTTATAATATCATATCATCTCATCTGTCATGAGATTTTTATTTACTTACTTCTAAGTTTATATCAAAGTATTCAAGATAAATACGGGATTTCAACTTATTAAATAGCAAGATTTTAGCTTATTCTCTTTATATTCGTTCACGATGTTTAGTAACACTCATTAGGTTTAAAATTTAATAGAATGCACAATTATTAACTTATGAATACTATAAAAATCCGGATGAAACTTATTTAAGACTATTTAGTTGTGACCTTGTTGTGTGTGTGTGTGTATGTATATATATATATATATATATATATATATATATATATATATATATATATATATATATATATATATATATATATATATATATATATATATATATATATATATATATATATATATATATATATATATATATATATATATATATATATATATATATATATATATATATATATATATATATATATATATATATATATATATATATATATATATATATATATATATATATATATATATATATATATATATATATATATATATATATATATATATATATATATATATATATATATATATATATATATATATACATATATATATACAGTCTAGCCATATTAATGTGACTACCAGTCAAAGCAGAATACTATCTTTCATGGAGCGAATTCTGCGAGACCTACAGGAAAAGAGTCAACTAGTTTCCTGAAAGTGTTCACTAGGACGTAGAGCCATTCCGACTCCTTGATGGTGACTGAGTATCCTTGCCGCAAAACCGATCGATAAGATCCCACTGATTTTGGATTGGATTTAAGTTAGTTAAATTTGCTGTCCAGGGGAGAATGATAAACTCATCATCCTGATGCTCTTCAAGAAACGCACAAACACTTCCAGCTGCATGAAACCTCGTATTGTCCTGTTGGTAGATACCACGATCCTGTGTTAAAATAATGCGCATATAGGGATGGACATTGTCCGCAAGGACAGATTGTTACTTGTATTGATTCATTGTACCTTCCACATTGATGAGAAAACACAGAAAAGAACAAGAAAACATTTCCTATACCTTATTTCTTCCATCTCTAGTTTGGAAAGTTTCGGCAATGACTGCAGGTTATTTGCTTTCAGAGGTTTCGTATAATATACGCCAACAGTCATCTATCTGATAGAGTATAAAACGTGATTTATAGGAAAACGCTATCTATCGCTATTCAGTGAATTGCGGTACTCACGTGCAAATTCTAGTCTTTGTCGACGATGAACAGCAGTTAGAATAGATGCATGAACCAGGCGTTAGGAAGGCCAGACGCTACAACGTTCGCTGAACATTTGTTTGATAGACACTGTTGGTAATTTCTTGGTTCATCTGAGCAGTCGGTGGCTCAACGGCTGCACGTCAATTTTCTTGAATGCATCAGCCGATGTTCACCTCTGTCATTTATGGCTCGTAGTGTATAAAGTCAGCAACTGTTTAAAATGGAACTGTTTAAAATCAACAACGTGGCACACGTCACTACATCTGCCACGTTGCTGATTTTAAGCAATTCAATTTTGCCATGCATGACATACTTTTAACACGGCAGTGCACGAGTAGTTCCTAAACTTCGGAAAAGCTTTGATAATTGGCACTAAAGCCCATAATCGTATCCTTTTGGACGTCAAGTTAATCACTTTGATTCTGGTTATGCTAACGAATGTAATGTTTTCCGAAGTCTTCACATACCTTTTATGTAAGTTCAACTGTGCTACCTCTAATCTTCTGTGATTGTTTATTTAACGTCAACGTCATAGTGGTCAAATTAATGTGACTGGACTGTGCATATATGCAGAGAATACAATAAAAATATCAACGGTCATCATTTACTCATGTGAATGATTTTGTGTTCAGACCAATTTTTAATATTCTCTACTTCTTTGAATAGATTTCTAAATCTTGAAAGGGTGCTATAAAGCATATTCCAACAGAATCTATTAACTGACAATAAACTTAGCTATTTTATAAAAAATCTCTAACAAATCACATTTTTTTGATATTTTTATATCGGTAAAAAGAATTGAACAACTGACTTGTACAAGTGAGGTTCTTTTGGATTTGGATTTGACAGTTGTTGAATGAGATATTGCTCTACTTTTTATTCATATTTTTAAGAAATAATAAATTATTACAAAGAAAGATATTTTTGGACTAAAACTTTTAAATTAATCTTACTTTTGAATAAAAATAATATCTTAGTATTTAGTAAGCTGATGTAGGAATTTGATAATTTGAAATAAGTTCATTCATTTAATTTTTACAATTATATTTCTTCATTCATTCATGTCAGTGAATATATTCTTAGTAATTTTGATTGTACAACAAAACGAGAAAATATATTTATTGATCATTTTATTGGTCACATGGTGTTGTTTTTCCTTTAATTATTTATAAATATATATTATGTACATTTTCTTGTAAAGCTCTGAAATATTTCTTTAGAAAAGTATAATTTGTAAGAAAACAACTTGTAATTACTTTTTATATTGAATGAATTACCTTAAGCTATTCATAGATGACTCCAAAATTTTTAGTATAATATATTGCTGCTGGGATGCTTTTTTCATTTTTTCAATGCTATAAGGGGCGGAAGTGACACCACTCTACATTGTTGAGCATCCTAGTATGCTATTACAGAGTCTTTGTCTAGTATGCTATATAGTTATAGACACTACGTCTAGTATGCTATTATAGAATCACAAAAGTGGATGGATCTTCGTAATTTAGAAGCAGAAACCAAGCAGAAGATCCTTGATTTGGCATACCTCGATGGGAGATATAATTTAGCATGAAGGATATAACGATCATGACTTGTTTTATGTGACTCAATAACTATTAGGGAACTTGATGGATCTTTGTCTGAGTTAGAATTTGAACTCACTACCATCCAATTACTAGAAGGAATGCCCAAACGAAAAAGGGACAACGCAACTTCCCACCAAAATTAATAAATGTATATATATATCAGTATCGCTAATTTTTTTTGACATTTTTAATATTTAAATAATTTATTTTTATACAAATATTTTACAAGTTTTATAAAAGGCCTCGGTGACCTGGTTGGTTAAAGAGTCGTTATAATTATCGGAAGGAAGTGAGTTCAAATCCAGGCTTAACTGAAGATCCGTTGTATTCATTAATGGTGGCTAGGGCATGTTAAAATTGGATGTAGTCGCAATGTCCTCCAAGTGAAATGATACCTCTAAAGGTAACAGGCCAAGTATTTGGAGTCTTGTGCTTGGTCCCTGCTCAAGAATCATGAAGACTCCACCCGGCTCCTTCTATCTAACTGGTAGAGCCCAACTCAGGGCTAGGTACAGGGAAGCATTCTGGTGCAACAACAACAACAAGTTTCATAATGTTTACACTATTTTCTAATCCAAAAGAAAACAATTTTAAACTTTAATATTTTCTATTATTGAAACCTACATTGATAATTTTAATTATTTTCTTATCTTTTATAAAATAACTTATATAAATAAGTGATATTGTATTATAGATGCCTTAAAGCCATATTTATATATATACATAATATTAATGAAAGCTATAAAGATATAATAATTATAAGAATATTATAATTTATTCATTCGAAAATAAAAAGAAAATGTTAATTAGAAATTTTCTTTTTTTTATTTTCGGATTAATATGTTTTAATATTATATTTGACTTAAAAAAAAGCTTCAAAGTATCTTTCGCTAATGTAATATGATTCCAATTATTAATAATATAATGCATTTGAGAACAAAAATTACTAATATAACATAATTAATAACGAAACACAAAACAATTATAACCAGTTTTATGATACTACAGCATATTTCTCATAAGAGTATCTAAAAATTAAAGAGTATAATTTTTTTCTAAACATGATTTGTGGTTATTTGCTTACATATGTCATTACTCATTATATACTCAACCTCATTACTAAAACATATTTTACTTAATGTTTCTGATAAAAAAGAGTTATATCAAAATTCATTAACAATACTGATATACGTAAAACACATTTATATTTTTCATTATTCATAATAGGAAAATGTTTTAATTTTATGGATCACACACAATGGTTGGAATATATATCAAAGTGTTAAAGATTTTCTGAGAAAAATTTCTTTCTTCTTCATTTAAAATCATTTGTCATGTGATATTGTGAACACATAAATTTTATATTTCAGTTATTCAAATACATTAAACTTATTAAAATACATTAAATTCTAATTTAAATTATGAGGGGGACAAATATTTCATGTCAGTAGTGCCTTTATGAAGCAGACCCATGAAAAATAGGAAATGCGAATGCGAAAGGTATAATATTGAATACAATGCTACTCCATAATTAAGTTAATTTATCAAAAAGGACTTTTATAATTTAGATAGAATACAAGCCTGCCCCATTATTTCTTCAATACCTGATCGACATAGCATTTCTGTCTAGGCAATATATCGTAGCCAAGCTTGAATCTTTCTCTCATGCTTGGCTAGGATACATCGTTTAATCAGAAATAATTCGTCGGGCATAACTGCAATTTAGAATAATTTATTTATAATGTGAATTTCAGTAATATGACTACCCAATTTTGTTTGCAAATAATTCCTAATAATAATTGTATTCAAATTTTCGATTTAATGTTCCTTAATTATATGTCTTTCAACTTGATTCTGTTTGTACTTACTCCTAGATATTTGTTTAATAAGATTGTTGCTTTTGTATACTACATACTTTTTTAATACTCATATTCAGTATATCTGCTCTTGCATGTTAAATAAAAATAGCTGATTTTCTGAATTATTCTCCCAATAATTATACATACCTTAAATCATGTATTTTTCCCTATTTACGATGTATCCACAAAATACCGAATTGATTACAAATTCCAAAAAACAGAGTTGAATTAACTAACATTTTTGCAGTAATACTTTATTCTATCTGGGACAGCGTGCTTAATGTTTGTGAATTTTAATAGTTCAGCCAAAAACTTGGACTCTTCAATGTCTTTGTTCATAATAAACAAAAAACAATGTCTTAATAACACTATCCATTAATTATTTTCATAGTAGGAGAATTGAGATAGTATTTCATAAAGAATCAACACAAATTAAAATATAGGTTGACTCTTATTTTGAGTTAAGAGTGCATGAAAACAAGTTTTTACATTAATAGGAATAGTAAGATTTAGTATTTCATTCCAAATTTAATTCACTTTAATACACATTTTATGTCTTATATTGCTAACAGCACAGAAAATATTTTTTTTCCAATGGTGGGCACTTGGGTGACGAACACTATGCCATAATAAGGCCAGAAACTGCTACTCATTTGTCGTTACCTAGCGGGCACGTGTGAACCAAGTCACGGAGGTGAGTAACGTTGCCCGCGCCATATTACCACAAACCCGCTTAAAGGTTGGGCCCCATTCTTGCATCATCACAGAAGAAAGGACAGAAAAACACAGAGAGAACAGAGAAAGAAAGTAACATCCCTACCCGAATCGGGATTCGAACCCGGGACCCAAAGTTCAGGAGTCAGGGACGCTAACCACTCAGTCATTGGTCGGCACAATGGAAAATATACTGTTCATTAATTCAGATTTAGAATTTCAATTTCTTTTTTTAGGTTTTTAATAAAAGTGCGGATTTTCAAATATCAGTCTAAGTCTTTCATTTTACACAGCAAAATTTATTCGAATCAATCTTGTTATTTTTTGAAAAAGGTAAGTTAATATTGCATGATAAAAAGCAAGAAAAACATCACTTTTCTTCAATGAATTCATGTTGTTATTCTCATTAAAATCCACAAAAAAATTTAAAATATCGCAAAAATAAAATACTTATTATTGAAGAACATCTCCAATGGTATTATTTTCAGAAAAAGGAATTATATAATTCAATTTAAAAAGTTACATTTTTCCTCTTGGCTTTAATCAAATAAACTTAATCGTTTGAGATGAATTCATAAGTTTTTTGAGCTTGCTCTTATATCACACTTTCTAAGATGCATTTGTGTGATAAAGAAACAAAATTTTGCTTCCATTGGATTCGTTCCCCTAAAATTGCAGACTCAATTAATTTTCTAAGTAACTGACAGATTTTACAAAATTCACTTTTTCCTTGAGTAAATATCTACATTCAACTACCTCTGCTCAGTGTAATTATCTCTAGAGTTTTTGCTGATATGTATAATAAGCTAATGACTTTTTAATTACTTGAAATTATAGGATTCTTTTTTGGTTATAAAATTATGTAATGCTAACATAGTAACAGATTTTTGGTAAATAAAATATTTTTACGTGATGAAATATATAGTTAATTTAGACAATAAAACGAAAAAGATTTCTAATTATATAATTTATGTATTTCGGGCTAGAGAAATATTACATTCGTTTAAACAATTTATATGTGTTGTTATTATGAGAGTTTAAAATGGTAAATAATTAACGCATATATTACTTTTAGTGTTATTTCATAGGCCATTTTATGATTCACTGAAAACGAAAGTCAGAGTAATGACAGCCCATATTGAGACCAAGGCCTATATTGTCCATATCTGTTTCCATGATCGATGGCACTAGGATGTGAAGCATATGTCCCGGTTAATTCAGTCAGTATGACTCTTATGAATAATTATTTTTTATTGTTTAGGAAAAACATGATATTCTCTAATAATATTATTTATATTTTAATCAACATTGTCTTAATGTCAGTAGGAAGATGTAATTCCATGTTCCTGAAAAACTAATGAATTTTATTTTTTCAAATAAACTAATGAAAAAGGTCTATGAGAATATTTATCTTTAGCCAGTTGATTGTTTTACTTTATCCATCTTGATACGCATGTTTATATAATTTTCTAATATTGTCGGTATAATGATCTTCATACCAAAAGAGTCCGGCTTAGAAAACATCCAAAATATTTCTTTGTATTCAATACAGTACAATATGTTGAATATTCAATATAGTACAGTGCGTTATCAATAGTATGTTGAATTATGCGCTTATATGATATTTTGCAAAATAAACTATTTAAAAAATTGCTTATAGGTTTTCTTTAATTTTTAACGCCGTTTATTTGTTTTAAACAAATATTTAACGAAATGCATTCTTGACAACACACAATGTATGAATTTAATACCTCAGTCATTCAAACGTTTCTCAGATAAGAGTATTGCGGGTTACTATACGTCTAATATGAGAGGAATGACTGACGGGTAATACAGCTCTGTAATAAGCTTTTTCCACCAGAATTGTCATGAAAAATGGAAAATCATCCGCTTCTCTGTAAATCATCTCAGAGACGGAATACGAGACCAGCAGACCCCTATGAGACGAACACTAGGAGGAGTCGAGTCGAAAATGCAAGCAGTGAAGGTCATAGTATATGGCTTAATCAAGAAGCTTTGCACATATGAGATGTGAGTGGGGAGTATGGCTTTCAAAAAATGAAATATGGTAAATTCTGCATAAATCGTGTGTTTATTCTAACCAGTTAACAATGTGTCAGTAGCTACTTCCAAGTGTTATACAGGTAACTAGAAGAAGCAGTAATACAGTATGGTCATTGCAGAGTGTTAGAAAATCTTTCATGTGCTTTACAAGTTTGTGATAGGAGCGGTGGTCTATTAACGTTTATTGTGGTATTCTAAAGCATGTCTTAATCTGACTTACAAGGATTTGTTATAGTTGATCGTAATTTAAAGCAACTTCAAGGAGCTTCATTTAGTATTTTACAAAACCTGACGTTGCGGCAACTACGGAATGTTTGTTTTAAGATAAAAATAAACTGTTTTTTTTCCAAGTAGTATGACATTAGGCATTTAGAAACTCATTGTATTCTACAGCAGTTACATAGATTGGCAGTTGTGCTCGTTTATTAAACTGCCGAACACTATTTCCGATATAGAACAGAACAGAACTATACCGGAAACAGTGTATGTTTGATACATCTGACAAAGTTTTGCACTGTCGACTTCAGATTACATAGGTTTGGGCTAAGTTTTCACCTGATATTTTGTAAAATAAGTGACACAAAAATAATTCAAAATGTATTATTGTCAAGGAGAACAGATTTATCATCGGTAGTTAATTCTGTTTGTGACAACTAATTGCTCTTTTCTGCAAGTTTGGACGTAACTAGCACAAATGATCAGAAATTCTATTGATTTCATTTTTATCGAGCACGAAAAGTAGTTTGTTGTTATTATTGTTTCCTTACAACTTTGTAATTAGAATCTTCCTCATATTTTGCTTAATTTTCTAAAGAGAATCTGTAACTTCTTAATATCATAGTGGATATTTTAAATTGTTTTGTCTTGTTACAAAAAGAAGAATTTCTAGACCATGTTCTACTAGTATTTTTCCAACCTTAATTATTGCCATCAAAAAATAACAATTTTGATAGATTTATATTTTTGTAGTCACAGTTTACTGCATTACTTGTAAATATGTAGCCAATTTTCCATTAATTGACTTGCAAAATATCTTGGAAAATTTTGATTCAAAATTTAATGTTTGTTATAATTAGAATTTCCTGCTATTTAAAATATTGGCAAATGTCTTATCAGTTATTTTTGATTTAAAAGATTTTCTATTTTACACTAATGTGAAGTATGTAGTTATTATATAACTTTTCAAGAAATAGTACAAAAAATTATATATATAAAAAATTAGATTACAAAAGAATATTTTTGATTAATTAAATCATTTGCTTCCCAATAATATTGTCTTAAACAAATGTTATGTTTACAAGCGAGTAATATTTGCTTATAAAATTCAAACAATGAGAGTTGTGAAAAGAGTAATAAACTCTATCTGAAGCATTTCATCATATGTTTTCATAATTATTTTGCACAACCGTTGCTGACCTATCATAAAATGAATTAAATTATTTAGTGGTAAATCATACAATTTAATTTTCTCTTCATTGAAGCAATAGATTTAAATCAGTCAAAAACTGCGTTATATATTGATTTTACAATTGTAATTATGGATAAATAAGCAGCATGCAATAGTTTAAGTCTCGAAATAATAGTTATATAAATATGTTACTTGCATAACTATTATGATGTAATGATGCAAATAAGTCATTACAAAACTACATGATAAAATACACTCATGCTTATATTAAACTTCAAAGATTTAATATTAATCTTTAAAGAATTTGTCAATTTTCTAATTATCCTTTCTCAACATGCTTCAAAAACTTTATGCAGGAACTCCATTAGATTCTAAGAATTTAATTACATAACAACTTCGATTTCAGAGAAATTTTTAATTAAGTATTTTAATGTTCTCGGAATGGAATATTTCTCCATTCTTTATTTTATAGAGAATGAAATGGTTTGAAGGGAGAGTTTCAATATAAATACATATGAATAGTAATATTTAAATGTTTTATTCTGAACATATTGAAATTGAAAGATTCTTACTTAAGTTTCAGAACATTACATTGAAGAATAAAATAGGTACTTTCATTTTTAATTAGATGTTTCCTAAAATTAAATAAAAATTTTATAGATGTATGATATTTATATAATTAGCATTCTATAAATTTGAATTTTCATGAGTTGATAAAAATTTAAAGGGAAATTATTACTGAATAATTTGAAATTATATCATTAGCTAATTTTTTATTACATACCAAGAAAATAAATAATTAGTAAACTGCATCTCATTTGTCTATTTGTCATTGTTATTGTTGAATTTGTGGTACATATTATGTGAATTTTGTTTCCATTGATTAAAATTATATATATATCCATATGATATATATATATATGATATATATATATATATATATATATATATATATATATTTCTAGATAAAGAAGAAGTAAATGGTATGTATTAATAATTACTCTATATTTAAAATATATATATATGAGCTTTTAGAAACATATTATGTTTGTATGAATAATTTAATATATCATGATATTTATTTTAAGATAAATAATTAGTTTTTGTTTACATAAGGTTTCATGTTATATTAATGAGATATTATAATCTTTGTTATAATAATAAGAAATATTCTTACTTTTAAATTCTTGTAGGGAAAACAAATGATTAATTAGCAATTTCCTCCCACGTTATTATTTTTTTATCTAATTTTATTACAATCAGAGATATATTTTATATAGTTTTAATTACAATAAAATATAATAAAATGGATTAGGATAAAAATGAGAGTATATTTTTGCAAAAAATGATGTATTTAATGCAGACATATTTATTCCTAAGCAATTTATATCCTAAACAAAAAATTAAAGAATTTTTAGATATTAATTAAAAAATAAATTCATGCTGAGAATTGCCAAACGTTAAATTCGTGTAATAGCAAACTAATGCAATGAAAATTTTAAGATTATCTTAAAAAGAAATATTTTTAATTATTTATACTTTTTTTAGAAAAACCTAGAGCGAAAATATTATTCAGAAATTATAAATTACGAAGTGTGATACAAATATAATTTTCAGATAAAGCACTGAGATTCATCTCAATTATGATTATGAAAAAAATGTGCACTTAAGTGTGCAGGGTGAAATATTAAAATTCCATTTGATGACTTAAGTAGACACTCGGTTATATACATAGAGTCGACTCAAAACTGAGTGTTTTTGTGTGCTAAGTAATGATAAGTATATCAAAATTGAGTATTGATGAATTCAGAGTTGTTCTTAGAGTGCTATTTGAAATAATAGATTGCAAACACAGTTGAAAGTTTATGAAGCTTTCTAAGTCACTCATGTACATATTAAAAGTGTCTTTAAAAATTTAAAAGCAGTAACTGGCTCATGATTGTTTGATGAAATACACAGCTCAGGTACAATGAAGAATATAACCGAAAAAATGTAATCGATGTAGATGAAATCAGTAAATCAATTAGAGTACCTCGCAATGAAACTATAAGTAACCAGATAATCTAAGAAATTGCTTTTTGGAATGTTTCACTAATTATAAAACTCATAAGGCTCTTGACACTTGATGTTTCACATGGTAACTAATTTCCTTATTTTAAGCTGTATCCTGAATCACTCTCATCATCGCAAAAAGTGGGATATTTTGTGACATTGATGTTCTTGGAATCGAACATTGCCCAGTTTGATAAAAACGTCATTTCTGATGAAGTGCCAGGGACTTTTTTGGTATGCGAGTTTTCAAGGAGTAATTTTTATACAACTGAATCATTGCAAATTGAAAAAAAAGAACCATGGAATTTTCTTTGATACAAATATGTATGTTCTCTTGAATGTACGAATTCTCTTGTGAATTGCGTAGCACAGAATCAATTTTCTATCAATGAATTTATAAGCAAGTCATTTTTCCTGAGTTATTAATACAAAAACTGGCTATAATTGCATCACTTTCTAGTATTACGGCCGATGTGATCTTTCAACTCCCTAACTTGTCAGATATTTTTGCCGTTAACATTTAATCGTATCGTTGTTGATTATTCTATCATTTGGTCAACATCGTGTATTTAGCTTGTAAGTCATGCTTTGTATGTGTTTTCAATGAGTATATGTACTCTTTTATACTTCAGATGTGTGAGTAATTTATTTCAGATTAATTTATATGTGAACCTCAGAAACCATATTTATGTTTCCGGTTAAAATGTATTTGTTGATTATTAAATACTTTTTATTTGTGAGCTGTTGCCAGATTATATCAATATATTGTCTTCCAACTCAATTTTTATGTTAAGATACTAAAATCTGAAAAAAATAGTTCTTAATTAACTTGAATTTTATCATAAAAATTTTCTTATGTCTTTGGTTAAACTGAAAACATTGATTGGTTCTTTCTAATCTTGTAACAATCACAACAAATTTAGAGTCCTGGCTATGGGATTTCCACGCATTAATATAATTATTTGGGAAATAGTTAAAAATATTTAAAAATAAATTGTTTTTTAAAATATTATTTTAGAATATTTACTTTTTATATTACTCTGATTATGCAAATGTGATGACGTGATTTAGAAATGAAGAAACTCCTTCCGTCTACTAAAGTTGGTGCTTGATAAAATGAGTGGGGGTGTATTGTGGAGCAAGTGGTGTTGAGTATTCAAAACTTCACTTTGATAAATGACCTCCTAGTCACTAGACTGGTGATTTATTTAGAGAGGTCTCATTTGAATTATTGGAACAGGTTGATTAATGGATGGCAAATTTTGAGATATTTACTGTAGAAATTAAATAACATTTTACAATACAAGCTCATTTAGAAACACTATGTGTTGTAATAGCTAATTTTTTCTGAGTGTAAATGTGATTTTTCGTTATTATAAATAATGTACTTTGCAAGATGATAATGTATATGGTATATTTCAATCAGATAAAGACATAATGCAAATTCGAGTATAGAGAAATGTTCGCCCTTTTTTCGCGTGCCTGAAAATTATAGTTTAATTATGTGCATTTTTAAATGTAGGTATTGAATCTTATTTATCTACATTGCAAACTTTAATTTATTGACTTATATTGAAAATTAGTCCCGAGAAATGTAAATTCATTTGTAAAATAAAAAATTGTTGATTTTATAAAAATACTTTTTTCATGTAGTCATCAGCATGCTTCTGAATAATTTTTTAATATGTCAGAAATGTGTTCTTTGATAGGATTTCTTTTAGAATAATTTTAGTTATTATAAAATTATCCACAGTTATATTTTCAGTATAAAAGTATCGGACAAGCATTACAAGATAGCATCGATTTAAGTCTACTTAATAGTACTGAAATCCTACTTATATCCTATTACATCACTGCGATTTACATTGGTTGATTATAATAGTAAATAATCAAACTTTTTTTATTATAAACTGCTTTCTTTTAGAAAATTGTTGATTCTTAATAAAAAAATAAGCTCATAATGAATTTATAAAGAAACAATGTTTGGTTTTTTCTCAGCTCCGTTTTGGGATTCAGTTTATTTTACTTAATTTTTATATAATTCTAAATATTCATAATATATATGGAAATAGTCAGTTTTAGATATATAAATTGTAATATAACTTTATCAAGTTATGATTTGAGATTATATTGTTTTAACAAAGTTTGAAAAAGATGGACCTAAAATTAAAAGATACTTTAAAACATTTAAATGTGTAAAGCGTTGCCTTCCTGAGTAATTCTTATAGATATTGTGCAGTCTTCACATGTCGTAAAAAAAGAAACTTGGAAAAATTCCAGGTGTCCATTGCAACAGATGTTCAATATATGTGACATTGACCTCAACAGATTTGTAAAAATCAAAAAGATCCCATTGCTGAACAATGGTTTAATGTTAACCCGGAATTATTCCCTTTAAAAACATTGTCCTTTAGGATATGGAGAGTTCAAGATAATATTGCTTGATATATTAATATACGAAATAAAATTTTGTGGAATTACGCACAATAAAACTATGTTATTTAATTTTATTATTCGACGTAATATATATCGGAAATATTTATAATATTGTAATAGATCAAATAAATTTTCTGATTCAAAATAAAATTCCAATTTTTTTTTAAAAAATACAAAATATTTAAGCTTTGTATTTAAAATTTGTTTATGAATTGCATAATATAAAACCAGTCACATAAAATGCATTTTAAGAGGTTAGTGCAACTGGTGTGGCTGAAAATGTAAATAAATAAAACACCGGTGTAGTTAAAAATTTATCAAGGAGATTTATAAAAGTACTTGAACCCCTGTAGAATTTTGTACATGTTAAAAATAAATTTAAAAAATGCAGCAAAATAAGACAACAAACTAAGCGTATGACCTAGAATAATAGCATTGGCGTGGATAATGTTTTACCATGTTATTTAACGAAAATAGTTACCTTTTTTTTAGTATTCAAAAAAGAAAAATGACATTTAACAACACGTTAAAACTTGTTGCTTATTGGCAAAAATGCGCAATTATCGCGAAAATGTTCTCGCGTCAACTCCATTTTCTCTTCTGTTTAAAATTTTTTCCACGCTAAACAAGTTGAAGTAAGTCAGTAAAAAATCTTCTTCTGTGTAAAAATACTTTGTACTTTAAAATTAAACCGTTATTTTTATTTTGTAAATTCTCGTCTGCTCGTATGTCAAAAATTTCAGAGTAACCCTCGTATTACAAGCAACATGAGATACATTTTTACAGACTATAATAAACCTTTATTACAAGCAATATTGACAAATATCATAATAAACATTAAACCATAAACTTTATGAAGTATTAAGTATTTTTGATGAGAATATTCTGCAGCTTCAACTACGATTAGCAAAGAAACTATTTTACTCAACAATGAATTGATTCAATGACAAAACTAAATCATTAAACATAAGAAAAATCTGTTCTTCAATGTCACATGCACGCAAACAACATAAAAAAACACGAACAATTTACTCCATAAATTAGAAAGAGCCATCAGGGAAATGTAGACTATACAAGAAAGTCCTTATATTTAATGAAAATATCCAGTGTTTAACTTTCATGAAGAAACTTATCAGTTAAACGAAAATATCATCTTAGCTGAAGCATTCCTAAGAAATTTTTATATCACATTGATTATACATAAGTTAGATTTCTTACTTTTTCATTCTTATGATATGGAGTACAATGTGGCATTGCTATTGTTTAGTAGTTTTGAAAATTTATCGTTAGGTATTATTATATATATAAGGCTTAAATGTACACAATCTAAAGTAAAATTAAGTAAAGTAAGTGAAAAGATTAAAAGATCAATTTATTATTGATGATAATTGTTAGAGTTCTTGGTAGTTTCATGATTTGCTAATTATAAACTATGAACAAAGTATTACTGCAATTTTTACCAACCTGTCTTTTGAATTTGTTTTAACCTGTCAAAAAATATTCCAAATACTTAATTGAAGAGATTCAATTCAATAATCTTTATGAAAAATTTCCTGTTAAAACATAATCCTAATGAAGTCAAAAATTTCCGTGAAACAATTAGAATTTGTAGAATAAATGACTTTTACACAAAAATACAATTAATATTTGTTCTCAATAACTTAAACAGAGTTTCTCGTGCTTTTCTTTCTTTACATAGACAAAGCAATGAAAGATCCTCTTCAATAAGTAATATTGTATATTGAAAAAGTAACCTTAAGTCATTTTTTTTAGATTTTTTGTGCGAAAATGAAACCTAAATAATATATTTTAATCATGTTTTTGTAAATTGGATTGAATTTTTATCTATAAAAATATTTTTAAAGGCTTGGAATTTATTTAAAAGGCAGGTCTCAATGAAACTAAATCTTGTTTTATACAATAATAATTATAAAATGGCAAAATAAATTTCAAACTTTCTGATTTTTTAATGACTGTTGTTTGAAATAATGGACTTTTGAAAGTTTTAAAGGTTGCTTTTTTATATTAATAAAAATGTACTCAATAGTTAAAAAGAAAGGACTCCAGAGAAGATAATGATGAAGGCACTATCAATTGAATTCAATATCCTATTTCAATATATTATAAAAAAATTTGCACAGCTTTTCTGCTTATTTATTCCAATACTGCACTAAATTTAAATGTATTACATCGCCGTTTAACATGTAATCAAAAATCAGAATATTTTCCAAATTTTCTAAAATTACTGATTTTAATTAAAAAAATTTTTCATCTTTTCAAATATATTATTTCAAACTCATTTAGGTATTTTTAATTTATTTTTCTGGACTACTTCTAAAGAAAACTAGGAATTATAAAACTTTACATTAAAACAGTATTCTCGTGGAAATTAAAAGATAAAATTCATCTTTTTTTCCAGCAGTTCTGACGAAATTTTCGTTGCATTTTAAACGACTAAGTAATCAAAGTAATTAACTTATTTTATTCCGAGAAAAATTATTTTACATCTATTACTCATCGATTCTATTCCTATATAAGGCCTAATTTTTCTTTTGTCGATGTGACAAAAAAGGAACTATCGCCAAAATTCCAAGCTACTACTTTCTGTCCCTCTAGCTATATTTTTAGTTTATGCTGTTTTATCTGACAGCATCACAGTGTCGCTGTAGCTGGGAGGAAATTACACGAGCGTCGATAACAGATCTCATTAAAAATGAAACAAATAGGTGTTGTTGGGAATGATAACACATCGTCACAGTATAGGACGAAAGGGTAAGAGAGGAGGTTGTTGCCAGATCTTCACGGGAACGTTCGATAATTTTCTTCCCTCCCTCTTTTCACTTTCCACAAACACAAAACGGGTTCTGCTCTCATTTCCTCCGCTTAACAAGATTTTTGCGAAATGAAGTTATTAACAGAGAAATAAAAGCAGAGAAACAAAAGCTGGAGTAGAATCCTGAATTGTGTCGGTGCAGGAAGGGAAATTGACTTGATTATTAAAATAACCTCCCGGAGTAATACCCCTTTCCTACACCACCAAGGGGAGGGAAAGAAGAGAATTAAAGAACAATATTATTTCGCTGCATCTGTGGTGGACTTTAATATTTAATGCAGCAATTTGCCGATTGAGACAAAGTGGAGAGGAAAAAGTACCTAATTTTACATGCATAAATCTGCCCTAAGTATGCCGAGTCATAAAAAAGTAATTATGAGTTACTCTTAATGACACGAAATCGTTTGTAGAAATGTAGCCTCAAAAATTCTCTTTTAGTACATTCTTATGAATATTTGAAGGGATTCTGATCTTATTGTTGTGTTGCTGATTCTACTACGTACATTTAATGCATATGAGTATTCCATGTATTCCGAAATCTGACATTTTGGTAGAAAATATTATTCCTTTTTACAAAAAGAAGACTATGTTGAATACTTAATGGAAACATATATTTACGAAATGTTAATGATATTAGATGAATAAAGCTCTAAGTTTTATTTTCTCATTAATAAAAATATAGTTATCGTTTGTGAAAAGTATGAAAACGAATATTTTTAAATTACAATGTTTATAATAATAAGGAAGTTGATATTAAATCATATTAATAAATTTAAATTGTTTGAAAAATTTGAAAACTAATAAAAGCTTTATTGCATTTTAAAAATATTTATTTCCTGTCATCAGCAATTAGGAATGTTTTTTACCTTTCGGAATGGAAGCATTGATGACATCAGATATAGTGATACATCCAGTGGGTGAGGTATTATCTTCTTTCAAATGCAGGGTCCACATAATTTCGAAGCAAGAGATGAATCAGAAACTTTCCGGATTTGACTTCTTCTTTCAGAGGTATTTTTTCATTTGAAAGACATAGTGTTTCCTGCCTATTTGAATACCTTATTACCAATAATAACTTCGATAGATTTTAAGTTATTTTGAGTAAGTAAGCCTTTCGTTAAAAAGAAAGATACTTTTCCAAAACGGGGCTTCACTTTTTTAAGTAATGAATAGAAGTATTGTGTTACTTAGGACACTAGGACAAGCCAAGCTCACTATGCAAATTAAATTAGTATGGTGCATGTTTCATTTAAAGGAGAGCACCAAGAAGGTGAAAGTACGACTTTGCTCTAAACTCCTCCGATAGATGGCACCACCAGAGATCCAATCCTTCAATTTTGAGGAGATCCGAGGAAATTTTCTCCAGACCATTACAATCATGGTAACTGCTCAATGACCGACCTCAGGACTTTCGATTCCCCAGATTTAATGAGCACATTATCACATGTATTCGGTGGGTCTTTCTCGGCATTGGGAATCCAACTTCCGGGTTAATGGCCAATGCCATAATCACTAGGCTACCACTGCTGATGTATAGGGTTATGTATAGTGACTATTTTATATAATTGTATAATATTAAAATATAATAATAGGAAAGATAGTGTTTTTCTTAAGGAATTAGGTTAAATCGATATAAACTTTTGGGAAATACCTTATACAATTAAAAAAAATATTCGACTGCATGAGTTTAAATTATAACATTTTTTTAGATGTTTCTCTCTTGAGTCTTTGACTTTTTAATAGTTATGATATGTAAGCATATTTTAATTCATTACACTTTGAAAAGTTAATTATTTTGAAATTTCGTTTGATTTTATAATGTAAAGACTGTATTTCTTTATGAGAAAGCGTATTAAACTATTAAAACATCTTGCATGTACTACAGGAAAAATACTATTAGAAATATATAAATAAATTACCTATATAGCTTTTAAATTTATATTTTACGAGTTAATTTTTCCATTTAATTTTTCTCTTTATTATGTTCAAAAGTTATCGTATGTGAAAAGCAAAGGTTTCCTAGTAAGAACTTTGTGTGGCAAGGACTTCCCGAAATATGAGAAACACATATTAATTCAATGAATGTCATGACTAATTCATGACATATCTCTGTGATGATTTAAATTTTTTAATTACATGTAATGATGTACATTCTGCAAATGATTTAAATTTTTTAATTACATGTATAATTTTAAAATATGTAAAATTTCTGTAATTACACGATAAACTGGAAATGCATGATAGTCTACAATTTAGTATTAAGGAATTACATCCTAACAAATTTTAATAAGATTTTAAAATTTTCCATGTAAAAATTAATATTAAGCTCTAGACTAAGTTCAGCTGTGAAGGTTGTCTTTGATAAATGAAATTACTCATATATAACGTAAAATAATTCAAATATTGTAGCAATTATATCTCAATTTATTAAAAGGCTATAAGTTTGCTCTAAAATAAAAATTTAAAATAGCATGATTTTGAATCACTGAAAATAAAATATAGTATAAATATATAATATCATGTTATTGTATCAAAGATGTGCTCAAATTTCCTATATTTGCTTGTTTAAAAAAATTTAATTTCTTTAGAAATTGATAGATGGTAAAATGAAGTAATGAAGAAAATAATAAATAAAAAGTAGTCTTAAATTCTTAAATCATATTCTCTGTGTAAAAAGACTCAATATACAATATATTTTTTAAAAGTAATGAATTTTATTGATAATAATCAAAGAATATTTAAGCTTCAAGCTAACTCGGATTAAATGATTAATGAAATGTCTTTTTAAAATTAAAATGTCACAAAGTTAAGGAGTTCTAAAACATAGAGATTACATTAATTTACAGTAAAGTGTCAAAATTATGTTAATATTATAAATAATTTTGAAATGAATTTCTAAGCATTTTTTCCAGTGTGGGAGATTTAGAATCAATTTATATGATATATATAATATCAATCAGTGATTACTATTTTCTATTTAAAAAGTTCCTAGTCCATTGATATTACCTACTCCCCCTATCTGAGATCAATTCATTATATGTTTGATTAAATATTTTGATATAAATTCATTTATATACCTTAAATACCTTATATATCTTGTTCATATACCTTGTTTAAAGTACTATACATTTTTCGATTATCAAGACAATCTGTGTGCAAATTGTTTCAATAAATAAAATTGTAAAGAAATTTGAAGGGAATCAGTTTTATGAAGTTAAAAAAACATATAAATAACCAAAGGGAATCAGCAACTTAAAAATTAATGAGAAAAAGTTTCAAAAAAATATGCCTAAAATAAAAGATCAATATTTTATCCAAAAAATTGATATCTGTTGAACAAACTGTTGATGTTTCAAAGAAAACACACTCTAAGGAAGCGAGTTAAAATTATAAATTTAAGTAACATAATGGATAAAATTATTAAAATTGATTCAAAATAATCAAACTATATAAGAAAAAGTTAAAAAGAATCGTCCGTAAAATATCTGGGCAAATTTATTTTTCGGAAAGTTTAATTTACAGAAAGATTCTTTTAGTAGTCAAATGGTGCAGAATCAGAGTTATTCACAATTTCTTGATTATTAAATCTAAGCATGAATCATTTATGTTTGATTTAAATTTCTGTTATTTCATAATTAAAATTAATTTATATTCTTCTCCATATCCTAATCTAAATGTTCTACTTCTTTCATTATTTTTTATTTTCTTCAAATTTGTTTTCTTTCATTTTTCCATTGATTTTAATATTTTACAATAAATAAAAAGTATCTATATTTAACAATTTTTTCTAATATTTTATCTGTTAATTAGCTTGTAGTGATCAAATGGTTTACATTAGCAAGACATATCATTAGATAGAAAAATCATGAACACAACCTCTTTCAATTCTTGTCGTTCTTAAAAAATTCTAATTGATTTATAAAACATAATAAATAAAGTTTTAAGAGTTTGTCCTAAAATTTTATTAACTATAACTTTATCGTAAGCAGTGATAAATTAATAAGGAATCTGTCTTTGTGCGATTGGTCCTAATATTGGGCGAAATAAATAATATCTATTGTTGCATATAATCATTTTTTTCAAATTTTTCATGTACTTTGATACATATTCAAATTGCTATAAATTCTGCACTGAATATATTGTTTCAAAAACTGTTCAAAATATTGATTTATATATTTTCCTCCTACGCAAACATCATCTCAAATTGTTATTAAATTATTGCTGTATTAAATTAATTCATACACATTCAGTTTTCTTGATTTTTTGCCTAAAACTAATAAATAAATATACATCAGTAATATATAATATGTAAATATATGTTAGTTATTAATATGAGCAGAGCTTTTATCGATTTTTAATTAATTCATACGTAATTCATCATTAGTTACTTTTTTCATATGTTTAAATATAAAAATCATACAATTTTAAGCCAGATTTTAAGTTAATCATTAAAAATATTTGGAATTAATCGATATATAATCCTTTTTATTTTTTCTATTGAAATTTCAAGTTTGATACAGATTTAAAATTTTAGATTTTCTTGGAGTATGCATTTTATTTTATCTGTAGCTCACGTTTCCATAAAGCTTCACTCATTATTTATATATTTCCATAGTTTATTGTTTGTTTTGCAAGTTTTCTTACATTTCTTCTCTTTTTAAAATAAATTGAAATTTTTAAGCTCAATAATTTTAATATGGGTCTAAAACAATTAAATTATTGATAACATACAGTTGTTCTTATCTTAGAATTTATTCTTTCAATCATAAACATTTTTAAAAAGTGCCTACAATTTTAGAAACCAATTTTTTATTTATAGACCTTTATTGAGCTCTCTTAATGATAAATTAAATTTCTCTTATCTATATGAATTTTTTCAAGTTTTCTTTCTTTAATTATTTTTCTAAACAGTTTTTTATTTAGATATCCTTTATATTTAAAATGAATGTTGAAAGCTTCAACAATGTTAAAGAATATATTTCGTATCATCATTATATTTTCCCAATTTTACGGGACATTTAATTCTTTTATTTTAGATTAATTATTCTATGCCGTGTTTAAACATTTTGTGAGTAAGTATATAATCACAAATTTCTTTTCCAAACAGATTTGTTTTCTATTTTAAGTCATAAATTCCGATTTTTAGATTAAAATACGTATTTTTTATGATAAAAAATATATTCTATTTAGAAAAAGAAATTACAAATATTTATATTTTTATGAGTATACTCTATTCGTAGTAGCTATATTTTGAATTATTTTTTAGTGTTTATATATAAATACTAAAAAAATTCGGGATAAATTATAGTTAATTTGGAGTTAAATTATAGTTTTTGCTTTTTTCCTCTGATAGTTAAAAACCCTAAGTATGATTAATTTACGTTATTTTAAAATTCTTAACTAGTTATATACATTTTTTAATGCCCTTATGGGCATTAAAAATGCATATAACTAGTTAAAATTAAAGATAGTTAAAATGATAAGGAGCAAATGTAGTTAATGACTTTATTAACTACATTTGCTCCTTATCATTTTAACTATCTTTAATTTTATAAAAATATATTATATATAAGAGACTAATTTATAATACAAAAGCTTTTTCTTTATCATTTATTTATATAAAAATTTACTATATTTACTTGTATATCAATTATTTTGGTCATTAATAATTACGTAATCATTCAATTATTTTGGTTGTTTTTCTTCAAAAAAATAATTTGAATTTAAAATAGATTTTATCATTTCTTCAACATACTTCAGTAGATAAAATTGTTTAAGTTTGTTTTATTTACACATACATATATATATATATATATATATATATATATATATATATATATATATATATATATATATATATATATATATATATATATATATATATATATATATATATATATATATATGTATAACATTTATCAAAATTTAATTTATACTCCAGAATTTATTGAATTTAAATATTATTACATACTATGAAAAATGATTTTATTCATAAATATAATGATCATCCTATAATATAAAATTTTTATGATAATTTTCTTTAAATTAAAATGATTTAAGAAAAATAACGTTATCCATATCTGAAAGATATTTTCAAATAAAAACTATTTTAAAAGTGTAACTTTATAGGTTTATTTCAGTAAATACTTTACATAAAATGTAATAAAAAATTTTTTAAGAGATGTAAATAAATTTTATTCCCATAATAGAATGTACCTTTTTATATAGTAATATTATATTAAAATTAATGTAAGGAGAATTAATATAAAAATATTAAAATAAAAATTCATGCAAAAGTTTTTAATTTTATAAGTAACTTAGTATGCCGATTGAATATCAGTAAACAAATTAGTTTCTTTACTTCTACTATTATTAAAATAATTAAACCAAGATTAATTAAGTTTAGGCTATTCAATGAAATAAGTTAATTGAATATTTTCCACAATTTGTGTTTCAAAGTATTTAATATAAAAATATTTTAATAAAATTGAAATTTCAAAAATATTTAGTATAAAATTAACTCCTTTGACTTCCAACTAATTACAAATTTTTAAATTTGAAATTTTAATCTTCCTATAAAATCAATAAAGTTCTTATATCAAGAAAAAATTTCCAATCATCAACGTGAAAGAACAAAACTTCCAAAGTTCTCATTTTGTTTGAATATAGCTTTATTTTTCTGTGTTTAACCAGGCTCTTCGATAAATAATACATATAAATACAAAAAATACTCCAATACAAAAGACGGACAGGAATCTAGAATGATTTTGAAGGCGAAAGAAAGAAAGTAACAGCAAGAGAAGTAGGGAAATACTGCTCCGATCTCCCCTATGAGAAGGGGAAAAAATATGTAACTCAACATCCTTAGTAAATAAAATATCACCTTAGGGAGAATGCTGGAAAGCTTCATGGGAAAATCTAGTGGTTGGGTCCATTACAGTGATTGCTTCCCAAAACTGAAGATTGACCGACGCCTACTATGGGTTATATGTCGCCAATGCATTACATATGGGAAATAGAAAAGAACAAAAATTCGGCGAGGAAAAAATAAGAAAAAAAGTGAACTTATTTTTTTAACTGTAAACAATGCCAACAATGGAAATTCCGACAGATTCGGGAGTTTCCCAAGTAATACGTGAGATCACGTTGCGTTGGTCCACGAGCAAACATTTTGCACCGGTTTCTGGTCAAGACAAGCGAAACTTCCTTACCTTCTTACTTTATTTTCTTTTTTTACTAAGAACTTCACTTTTTCTGTTTACGATGTGGGTTTTTACTCTAAGGGATATCAGAAGCACGAACCGCCAAACGCCGCTCACGATTTACAGCAAGAGAGATTTTATTTGCTTCCTACTGATGGTACATCTTGCCGGATATCTACGAATGGACTACTCTTCTGCTCATCGACAACAACGACGTGAAAAGAGAAGCAGAATTAGTTATTGATTTTGAAGACCGCCAATTTATACTACCTTAGAAAACTATTCGCCTTTCTTTAACTAGATATTCTCACACAACTCTTGAACAATTACTTTTAATGCTTAAAATACGTTGTTTAAAAATGAAGCGAACTTTATACCAAATATAATTTATTTAATTAAAATATCTTTTTTCTTAAAAATATTAACATTGATAACCAACAGCATTCAAGATCATAATGAATTAATTAAAATTAATATTTCCAATGATCAAGATTTTGGATTACTTATTTATAAGACAATCTTACTAACAGTTGTTAAATGCTACTGGATGAATAAGTATAATGTGACCAATCCATCTTGTTCTTGAAGATGAAGTAAAAATAAGGTTCTAAAAGTTGATGACATTATTTTTTATTATGGTCGATTAATTTTATCGATTTATTTAAAATAATTTTATCGATTATTTTTTATTATGATCGATTAGCATCGATTATGTGCCACATGAACGATACTGATAATATCAGTATCGTTCATGAGAAGATTGCTTATTAATGTGTTCCGAACTGTTGGTTATTAATAATTTACTTTTTTTTAAATATGAAAATATTTTTCTTTTGATGGCTGAAAATAGATTTAAATAAGAAAATTATATGATATAAAAATGATTTAAGTACCTAACTATATTCTAAATTATAATTTCATCTTTAACATTACTAACTGCTTACATTTTGAAACATTATTATGAATTAAAGGAATAATTTAAACAATAAAAAAATTGTCCACCGTACAATGGATAAAAATATTAATACTTTAGAAAATGCCAACATATCAAGTTATTCTAATAAATAATTAATTTTGAAAATTTTAGAAATTTCAGAATACTTTTTAGAGATTTTAAATTTTAAGGAAAGCAAAATTTCAAGAAATAAAAAGAATTCTGATGTAATTTAAATAAATAAATTTTATATAAAATTAATAATTTTAAAAATAATATTCATGAATAAAATATAGACCATTTATTAGTTTTTAAAATTTATTTTACCTATTCAATTCACTTTACAAATTGAGAATTATCCTTCACCCTATTTGTTTGTTTTTAAAATATTTAAAAAAATTAATTACTCTCTGAATATTAAAAGTTAAGATATTGGAGCAAACAATTTATGTATGCGTCAAAAAATCATATATTCTTGATAAGGGTTAAAAACATTTATTTATGGACAAAGTTCCATTATTTCTTATTTAAGTAAATATATTTTCAATATTTTACGATTTTATTGAAACTTCGTTTGGTTAATAATATGTGTAAATCAGATATTAAGAAATTATTTAAAGAAGTAATTTCCATTAAATGCAAAATTATTATTTATCTTATAAATGATCTACATTTAAATTCATCAATAATTAGGAAGATTCATTTGTATATTAAAATTAAATTCTTAAATTAGTCTCTAAATTCTTAATTTTTTGATAAGTCAGCTATCAAATGACAGTTGAAGTTTACAATTAACAGATTTTTAAAATTGTTATACGTATATTCTATTTTCTTCACTAAGTTTTTGAATTTATTTGAAATTTACTTTTGAAATTCAATTTTAGTAAAGAGCATATTGCTTTCAATTTTTTGAAAATATGTACCTATATTATTTGCATAGTTTTTAAGTTATGTAGATCAAATCATGTAACAAAATTTTTATTTCTTCATGCTGCCTAATAATATATTCGAATTTCTTTTGTCTGGTGCCTGAATTTTATAATTCAATTAATATAGATAATAATATTTATTTTGCTTTTGATGTACCTTTTATGTCCAGTTATTTTAATTAAATTCATATTCTTTATGTTCTTAAGTTGTTTCATTTGATCGATATAAAAATTCGTTTCGATTCATACATATTTTTAAATAATTTAAGCTTTATGGAAAATGCAAACTTTTTTAGACATTTAAACAAGTTAAAGAAAACTATCTGTTTTGCAATAATAGTTTAATTGTGTCATTAATAAATTAGACATAAAATGATATTTTCCGATATTCTAGTGATGCAGAATTTTCAGACACATGCTTTATCATTTGCAGGAAAACGCCGAATATAAATTCTCTTCACGATCTATATCAGCAGAGTATATTCAGGAAGATGAGGACTTCCTTATGCATGTTTGAATTTAGACATTTACCTGAGGCGTACTGAAATATGATCAGCTTACATCTCCCCGACAGCTGAATACATATTTTAACTCTTCAAAGAGGAATTAGAGTTTCAGCACTGGAACAGTTAAGTTCTATTTGAATTCAGCTTTACTTAAAGTCTACTTACATTGTCCTATATTTAAAGTATTTATAAACAGGAGTAAAAATTCTATTTTCGAAAGAAAACATTAAAAAATAAATGCATAATTACAAAGCTATTGGAGTTTGTAAGATTACTAAAAATGATTATGCATTAAATTAATGAATAGAACAATTTATACACTGTATTAATTCTAGCTTTTCTTAAAATTTTGCGTTTTTGTAATTTGTGAAGGTGAAAAATGAGTAACCAAAAAATAGACTGCATTTTAATCTGTTTATACATAAGGTTTTTATAAGTTATAATAATTATATGAAATTTTAGCTATGCTGTTAATTTTTGCGCTACATTTAATATTATCATATATCCATATAATTATGTACGTCCTTATAAGTATGTACCATATATATATATTTAGGTTACATTCACAGATATACTTGTTCATATGCTCATAAAAATGCTTAAAACATTAGAGAATTTAAAATAATGACTGTAGAAAACTATTTTTGATCAGCTTAGAGTGAAAAACGGATTTTTCCCATAAAAAAAGAAGTTTTACTTATAGAAGTCATAGATAGATAGAGCAATTTCTACACATATAATATAAATTTATGGAAACCAATTTTTTTTCTGCAATTTCTGATTAAACTTCTATTGCTCATTTTTTTAAACTGATTATTATCATTACTAATATGTATTTTGTTGATTTTATGAAAGGTGAAACAGTCAAAATCCTATTCTCTGAAAGGTGAAACGGTAAAAATCTTACTTCGTAAATTTTAGGCAGCTTAGAAAAATTTAAGATGGCCAAAAGCTCGATTAGAATGTCACAAACTGGTCTTGAAGTCTAAAAGTTATTCATGCTTTTGAAATAAAAGAGTATTTGTATGATTATGCACTTAATCTTATATCAATATTACATCTCATGTGTCAATGAAATGGCAGATGGATTGGCAAAAGAGGAAATGCCATGCTACATACTGAAGTGGTTCCATTAACCTACCTTGAGAAATACTTATTAAGCAAGCTTTCAATAAACATCTCTTGGAGGCATCCATCAGAACAACCATGGTATATAAGTAAGGGTCCTTGTACATGGATTGGCTTCGTCGGTAACAGAAGAGACCAAACTGCTTTGGCTCGACTGCGCACTGGAGATTTAGAAACCCTTCGATTTTCCAATGGCGCCAAGACCTTCCGAGTTTGCACCAAATGCCACGTTGAAAAGTCCAGTCCCAAATATCATTTAGACTGCGCTGGTCTACTTCGTGAGGATCTCCTAAAGGAGCCTGGTTTGATTGTGTTGGAATTAAAAGCGGACGACCTCATGGATCTGATATGATTTCAGATCAGAGGGATTAGTAAGAAGAAGACAACTCATGTAAAAAATTTGACTGAAATATTATATAGCTACTATGTGGTCTTGGTCCATGATATCCAGACAATTTGTCACAGTATGAATGAACTAAAAAATAATTATTTTCATAGATATGCAAAGAACCTGAAAACAGTTGATCCTCTGATTCAAATTATCATTCTTGGAATCTCGCACTATTTTTTCATTGAAAATGAAATCTATGAACAATTTTTCTTTTCAACAGATACCAATATGATATGAAAATACATTATGAAAACGAAAAAGATGATTTAATTATTCCAAGTTGAATTCAGTCCCTTTTATTCTGAAAGTTGTAAAAATACAGAAAAAACCTATATCTGAAACTTTATATTTTACACAAACATTCTCTAGCAGTTTAAGTCAAGTTATTGACTTAAGTTTAGTAGTCTTAAGTCATGAAGACGTAAGACTACTAAGCTTCCAAAATCATTAAAACTAGCATAACAGTGTTGTATGACACTTAAAAATGTTTTCTCAAATACTTGTGAGCAATTATGAATTAGAGATGAGAATGTTAAACAAGAGTTTTTTATGAAATTCTTATTTATGTGAGCATATTTTTATGCTGTTTGACATCACAAATGTATATTTGTTTCATTGGCTATTTCACTGTTATTTGGCAGCGTATTTGTATCAGTTTAAATTTTTGAGTTCTTTCTTTGATTCTTTGTATAAAACAGATCAAATGTTTGACACTAATCATATTGACTCACGACCTGCACTTGTATTTTTAAAATGCATTATTCAGAAGTATTCGAAAGCCAAAGAACAAACCGTGTCACAATTAAAACTTTTACTCATTATTAGGAATAGAAACTTTTCATAAACTCTTAAGCTTTAAAAACAGCGGTTATGTTTGGAAAACAAATTGTAAATTTGAATTTATCTCTTTTCGGACTTCCTACAACCTTTCAAAAGTAAACGAGCAACCAATATTCATTTGTTATTTATTGGCAAGTGTATTCGTGATATGTATTTGGGAAAGAAAAAAGTATGCTATTTTATCAGACAAAAATTTACTGATGCTGAACATTTATATAAATGGATATAGGTATTAAGCAGAAGACTTAATAAATAAACTTTTCTCATTGGGCTATGAAAAACTAAATGAGATAAAATTATCTGCAAATGCTGTCTAACTATTGAGAGAATTGTTGCTGGTGGAAACATAGCTGCTTTTTTAGCCATGCATATAATAAGACTAAAATCTCTACCATAGGTATAATTATATCTTCTCTAAAACATACATCTTATTCTATTCTATTCTATTTCTATTTCTCCTTCACCGGAAATGTTGCCTATCACTGTTACCATTTTTCCATCACCAAAACTGTAGCTTATCACTGTCACCATATTTCCATCACCGGAAATGTAGCCTATCACTCTTATCATATTTCCATCACAGGAAATGTATCATATCTCTTATAAAATAGATAAAAAAATTCACACAACTTAACAGTAATGCAAGCATCTCAACTTCACTCCCCTGGCTTAAAGATATCAAGAGTTTTCAGGTATTTCTCAGAACACTTACCTTTTTCTCTGATTAACAGAAAAATCTTATGTGTCAATTTCATTTATCCAAATCTTCAATTTAGTTATAGCTATTCATTACCGAAGAGTATTAAGGGTTTTAAATACTACTCTCATCTCCAACTCGTAAATTCATTCTATGAATGTGCAATGATATTTATTGATTTACTTATTATCATCTGCGCTATCCTTCAAATTTTATTCGCACACATGCAATTTATTTCATAGTTCTTTGAATCTCTCATCACCAAAATCTTGAAATTTTCTTCCCATGAAATGTTTTTGAAATGTCATTCTCCATTAATTATAATTATAGAGGCACTTATTTCTGGATGCATATTTTGAAATTATTCTGAATTTAATTTCCAGTTAAGGTAACTTCTACATTAAAAAATTACGAAAGCCATTATTTAGAATTCTAAAAATCCTTTAAATAAATGTTCGCAAACATTGTTATGCATTTAAATTATTAGATTTAATGAATTTAATTTGAATTTTTTTAGATTAACGTAACGCTGCTCATTTATTAAAAAAACCCATTTAAATTTATTCTAATAAATCTTATTTTATCAATTTCCATCAACTAATCTTCAAAATAAATAAGCTATTGAAAGGTCAGTTTTATAATTTCAAATAAATGCTGTATAAATTAAAAAATATATTAAAATTTAATGTTTAATAACGATTTAAAATAAATTTTAGAAAAAGCCAATATAAATTTACAAAGATTTTTAAACATTACATATAGATTATTTGCAAACTGCTTAAAAGTATTGTCTGATGATATTTACTAAAATAAATTACTACATGCTGCTTACAAAATGTTAAAGTACTTATTAAATTTAATACAATGTTTACGTATTTCTTGCTTAATATTTTAAACTTAGAAAACTAATTTTTTTAAATATAATTCTTTCGGTTATCACTTCTTGCAAATCTTAATCCATTAGTAATAAAGAATCAGATTTTAATTATCACTTCATCCTTTGGAGATTAGTTCGCCAAATGAGACATGTCCTATACTAAACATTGTTAGTACCTGTCATCCGTATATAATAGAAGGACTATTCTATGTCCCTCTTCCCTTGTCCTGTCATTCAATAAGAGTTCACACAATTAACAATTACTAGCCATAAGATAGTTTATCTCCCTATATTGATGCTTAATTTGATCTAGAACATACCTTGGTGACACCTTTAGCGTATAATCACCATGAATAGATATGTATGCTGCATAAATAGTATAATCTTTATAACAATTTGCAAAATACTTTTCATAAATATATCTAAGACTTGTCAGAAAATGAATTTAAAATTTATTTTGTCAGAAATAATTAATACATTTTTATTAAAAGTTATAACGCAGATTTTACTTATTAAAAACATTAAATGTAAAAAATTGAAAATGTGCGGCATTTTTGATTAAAACAGAAGATTTACAGTTTAGTTTTCGCATTATTTTCAAGGCTATTGCATTCAAATGAAAACATTGGTTCTTTCAAACATTTTAGAAATATAAACTTTAAATATGTATTTAAAAAGATCCTTCTAGATTTGTCTTCTATTTAACTAAAATAGTTACATTAATAAATTTTTAAAACTATATAAATAGTTCTAAATTTTCAAAACCCTCAAAAATTACAAAAAGTGATGAATGATGCATTTAATAAATTTTTAAAGCATATTATTTCCTAATCATTAATATCTACATAAAAAAATTAATAACAATTTTAGATAATTTACTTAAATTAAATTATTAGATTTTTACGTATTAATTTACTATAATATTACCAATAATTATTAATTAACAATTTTGTTTACAAAAGTAAACAAAATTGTTAATTAATAATATAATTAAAGTTAATTAATAATATAATTAAAATATGTATAAATCTTTAGAAAATAAATTTGTAACTATCCTTATTGAATCAAAATTTTATGTCTTTATTCATTTACGCTTTGATATAATACTAGAGCAAAATATTCACTACCCTATTTTCAAGAAACCTTATTTATTTAAAGTCATCTAACGAGAAAGAATTTTTAAAATATAGCTAAATGAATTTCTCAATATTTCACTTATTATTTTCTATCATTTTTGATTCTAAAGCAGTATTAAATGGTAAAATGAAACTTTTTTCGCAAGTTTAATGACTATTCTAAACTATTCTTATGTACTATACCAAATAGAAAATATTTATTATGTCATTCAAAATATTAATTTAAATAAGATTTCATTTAAAGTAAGTATTTAAATTTTGCATCAGTGTGAAAAATTAATGAGTTTTGGAAAAGGAGAGAGAAAATTCTCCTTTGAATAAGTAAAATAAAATTTGTAAAATGAGAACCATCACGATATCAAATTATTTTTCAGCATTTCAGCTTTTAAATTAGCTTTGTGAATTTTTGTTTTTCCATAAAAAAACAGCAAATGTTATTAAAATCAGTCTTAATATGAAAAAATAAATATTATGCATTAAAAAAATTGTTTCATAATTTTTATTTCATGTTAAGAGGGTTGCTTTTCTATGTTTAAAGAAGATTCTGAATAACTTTCTGGCACTCATTGCTTGTAAATTTGTAAAATTTAAAAATTTGAAACTGTCTTCGCATATAATCAAGATTGTAATAAATTACTCAAATATGAAGCATTTGATATGACTTTTAATCACATAATGTATTGTATTTTTCCTGCGTTAACTACAAAATGAGACGTCCAAGATAAACTTTGAATGTAATGGCATATTAAACATCATTATTTATTTTTGTTTACAGAAATATATAAGCTTAACATTAATCCTGGTCGTTTTTGATAATATTTCCATGAACGTTTTTCTGTTGCATTAATTCTTCGAGTTGAACTTAGTTCTTTTTTTCTTATTCGAACACAAGTTTTCGTTATATCATTCAAAAATCAATAAACATCACAATGAACAAACTTATATAAATGCAACATTCACTTCGAATATTTTTAGCACATTACTTTTAGCTAATTCTCGTTATTTGTGATTATGAAAGTTAAATTTGAACTTAAAAAATATAAAATTTGCATCAGTTAACTTGGTGAACAGGAACACGGGATCATGGTAATGATAATTTTTAACCAATCTTCTAATGGAAAAAAATTCTCTGAAAATAATAAAATCAATCATACGAAAAAAATGATTTTTAAAATTTATAGTGCCAATGAATGTATATCGTTTCGATCTTCAAAATATCACTTTTTAAAAGTTTATGTTGATTTTTTAAAAAATTTTATTTCATTCGTTAGTATTATTTTAATTTTATATGAACAATCAAACATTTTATATAAATTTTCTCCAGTTTTTACATTTAATTTATTAATATGAAAATTCAGTTATAACATTCATTTAATTTAATCACTAGCTTTTGATGTTTTGGTATCTTGGAAAATAATGCTTATAATTTGTTTGAGATAGCCTTAAAGATTTCTCTAGGAATGGCAAAAATATGAATTACCTGATAATTCAAAATTAGTATCGGTCTAACTAATATATTTATCCTCTTATTTTTGTAAAATTATAGGAGAATGAGATTGATAAAATTTACTTTTATATAAAATTGTAATCATTTCTCACATTAACTAAATTTTCGTTGTTGTTGTTTCCAGTCCTTCAGATAACTAGCGGCAGCTAGATCAGATCCATGACATTGTGAATCCTAGCAAGTTGAGATCCAGCAAAGGACTATTCAATTTTTATAAACATTTAAACGTCATTTGAATCTTCTGGGTATGTTTTGCTTCAAAAAGTTTTATTTGCCTAAAAAAAAACTAAGTCTAATCTTGCAATAATATTAGACTCAGCGTCAGTTTCTTAAAGTTGTCAAAATACCACTAATGGTAATAAAATGATTAAAATCAATGATATTTTTCAAATGCCTCTCAACACGATTTCTTCGAGATTCTTTCTCAATAACAATTCTATAACATTCTATTCATAATAATTCTATAACAATGAGAAAGTAATCAGTGCAAATTAAAATCACCTATCAATTCTAGTTTGCTTATCAAAGTAAAAAAGACACTATATGCCTACAGGCTTATCTCCGATTTTTAAAATTAATTTAATAAGTCTGGTTACAAATGTAGCATAAATTAATGCTGAGTCTCTTGTTTTAATAGAAGGAATATTTTGCTGCATAAATCTTGTCACTGTAAAAAAAATTAACACATTGACTTTTTTTAGAAAATTTTCTTTTAAATTGAATCTTAAACTCCATATTGTTATTTAAAAAACTAATGAAGATGTATTGATTGCTATAAAATAAATCCTACAATCAATCATAAAAATATAGGAATATTCGATATGCACATATTTATTTTTTTTAAATAATCATTTAATATTTTTATAGAAGTTATATTTTCTATACATTAGTTTTTACTTAAGCTATTCATAATCAATAAACTTTATGAAATTTACATCTGAAATTTGAGAAAACAGATTGGTTTCTTTTTTATTTTGTGTCTTTAAATGGTTATTTCTAAGACATAAATATTATTGTGATATACAAGCTTTTTCTTATTATTTTTCACATTAAAATTACTCAACTTTAAGTTTCTTTAAATGATCTGTATAATTCAGTAAACTTTCAACTTAATTGTTTCCTTCTCTATAGATCATTAACAGTTCTCTTTCTGCAAATAACATAATTGCAAATATATATTATTCCCCAATAGCATATAAATCGCCAATTGTATATATCACCAATTATATTTATCACCAGCTGTATTCGCCATCTTCAATATATCTTAATTTGAAATGTACATTTCATATGCTATAAGCGGAAAAAATATTTAACTGTTAATTACTAATTCATAAAATGTATCTTACTTGCACTTAAGAATTTTCACTACATAATACAGTCCATAAACTGCTTGACATAAAATAAAAAACACAAATAAAATTTCTATGACAATTTCAAGGAAAAAATGCTAAGAAAGAAATATATAATTAGCGACATGCTGTTAACATCATTTTTTATGAAAGAAGGCATAATAAAAACATTTAAAAAAATAAATTCTAATAACTCAGCATTCGCTTCTTGAAAAAAACAGGCTTATTCACACCTAAAAATATATCAGTAAAATCTTCAAGTTGGCAAAAAGAAGATATCGAATTTTCACACTTCAATATTTTTCTGAACTGTTAGTTTTGTTTACAGAAGCAAATACTTCATCTTGCGTACATTGTGCCTTACGTGTTTTCCCATTAATCTTACTTGTTCTTCCACCTTGTCAACTCCCTCATCCCAGCGCTCTTCAGATACAACTGCCAACTGAACAATGTTGCTCCTAAAGATCACTATCTCAGAGCTTTCGTAAAAGACATCAAATGTCCTTAAGCTGTTTTCCTTGTCATCATAAATAAGTTGAGCGTTGGTTCAGGCAGTGAATGATATGCTTACGTACGTACTTCAAAAGTAAACACAGATACATGTAAGATTATAAATCCTTTGTTAAGTAAGCATGTTTTCCAAAACTAATGATTTTGGTATACAACACCACTGAATAAAATTAAGTCACAGCAAGCATATAGTCTTCATTAGTTTTGAAGAAAATTTATAACTGAAATATAATATTTGTAATAAAATTACGCATACATAATGTTTGTATCTTTACTTATACGTAAACTTACCTAAGCTTCATATATATATATATATATATATATATATATATATATATATATATATATATATATATATATATATATATATATATATATATATATATATATATATATATATATATATATATATTTATATATATATATATATATATATATATATATATATATATATATATATATATATATATATATATATATATATATATATATATATATATATATATATGTATAAATTTTAGTTTTAAAATGCTATAGCTTATATATACCAATTTATATGTAATGTAATATTTCTTTTAAATATATAAGGTTATATATAATTGGATCAATGCAATACAAAATATACTGATGTGTTGTACACATATATTCCTATTTGCTTATCGAACTGATAGTTTTAAAAATAAATGTCGTTGTAGATTATTTTAAGAATAAAAAATTGACAAATCCGTCATGTAACTTGACGGTAATTATTAATATCAAATCAGTGTTAAGTTTATATAACATGAAACTTATATAGAATATATTATATTAACTGCTTTGTAGAACTCTAAACATATTTCATGATAATATCATTTTTATTTTTATTGCTAAATATATGTTTCACATTTTTTTTATAAATCTTGATATCTGGTTAAAATTAACATTATTAAACATGTTCAGAAATGATATTAGTGAGGTAATAAATAGCTTTAGATATAGCAGCAAAAAATGGAATGATAAGGGGCTAAGCATCTTCAATTGCTGGACAGCCCCTTTTAATTCGAAATCGGAAACCACACGCGATGACCACCGCTCCTTTCCTCGGCAGAAAAGCTCTCTGGCTCTGCTCCAACAGTTGAGGGTTAATTTTTACCTCCACGAGGACTCTGACTTTATCAGCTCCAAAGCTGCCCTCTGGGAAATACAACAGGGTGTTGTCTCTGGCCCACGAATAATAAAATGGAACGATGGAAAAGGAAAATTGGCAGCAAAAAACGGTTTCGCCATTACAAAAGAATTCATTTAGCCTCCTCAAAACAACAAGTTGGGGTGGGCATTACCACAGGTGTGGTCCAAACGACCACTTCGACATGTGTCAGAGATTGAACGCTTTTCTCTACCCTCTAATTAAGAACTTTACGCTTTTCTTGAAAGTTTTTGGTGTGATATGGATGGATAATGAGTACTCTGACTAACGATGCTTGGTTGAGAATATGAGTGTTAGGTAAGGAATTCTATTGGATCATGAGGCGTGTACCACAGTTTGGCGATGAATTTGTTTTAGTCTTAACTACCTTATCTTACTTCTTTTCTCAGCAAGAGGAATATTTATAGACTTTGATGGTTTTACTTCCTGAAATGTCAAACGGCTTAGTGGCTTAAAAAATACTATTAAGAGTTAAAATTAGAAAGACAGGTATTTTTCTTCATCTATTTGAAGATTTGTGAATATAATGATGTTCTTTACTGTTACATTTTATATGCTCATGTTTACACAACACACACACAGACACACACACACACACACACACACACACACACACACACACACACACACACACACACACACACACACACACATATATATATATATATATGTATATATATATATATATATATATATATATATATATATACATATATATATATATATATATATATATATATATATATATATATATATATATATATATATATATATATATATATATATATATATATATATATATATATATATATATATATATATATATATATATATATATTTATATAGTGATCATAACTGTCAAAATATTTCCTTTAAATATGAAAATGAAGGAAAGAATTGAAAATATATATGTCGTTTTGTACAACTTCACATAATATTGTAAAATTAGTGTTCAAGGAGACATTTTTGAATTTAATGTATTACATAAAATAAAGATCTGATGAATATCGAAAAGGAAATAAATAAATTTTGAGTTTCCCACAAAATTTAATCCTCACATTTTAGAATATTCTTTAAATTAAAACAAAGATAATAATAAATATCAATAAAGTTAAGAAAAATTCCTTACCGTGAACATGAATTTACTGCATTTATATATAAATAAAATTAAATTATATTGTTCGTTTAAAAATGATTGGGTTAAATAATTTATTAAAAATTAGTTCAAATAATGTAATGATAATTATACTACTACTCGTATGATTGCAATTTGATTAAAATTGGTTATTTTTTTATCTTTTTTATGGTTAAATGCTATTAATATTAAAATTACATGTATATTTCTTTCCTGTAAATTACAATGAAAGCTTTGCAAATAAAGATAATTGATGATGTGGAAAAATTTTCATTGGATTTATTAATGTGTACCTTGTGTTGTAATTTATCCTATATCAATGTGCTTTAATTTATTTTCTTCAAAATATTTGCAGTTTTTGTTCACTTTTATTATGAATTAAAGAATTAATCAAGTTGCCTTACTTGCGTTTGAAAAACTGCATCAACTAGTAAATTAAAATAGTTTAATATTGCACAACTTATTAAAAACAACAAAAGTCTATTATATTAAAAGAGAATGCACTTGTGGTAATAATACTTTAATTCTTAAAACAAATCAGAATTTTCTAATATGAAATCAATAGTGAATGATATAAATACACGTATCATGTAAAAATAAATGTATTTATAAGCTTTATTTTCTCTTTTTATGATATACAAATGATCGTATAGATATGAAAATAATATTGCGTCAAATTATTCAAAAGAGGGATTTATTTCGAACTGGTTTAAATAGTTATAAAGCTTTTTATCTAGAGAAATTGAAACTAATATGTATTTCAAGAATATATGCACACTGAAATTAAATTATACTAAGATTTTAAGTATTCAAAAGAATAAACATATTTTTAGATTCATATTACCGGGAATGCAAAGTTTAAATATTACTTTAAGGATAAAATTGCTTAAATTTAAATTTGATAATCTTGAATAATTGCGCTGTATATTGTGTTAATTTTCAAATAAAAAGTCGCAAAACATTAGTATACTTCATTCATTTCATAAAATTTAAAAGTAATGGTTGTTTGATTAGTAGCTCAACACTAATGTAGTTTGAAATTTTGTCATTGTCATCACACATAGCACTTTCAAATTTAGAAAACTTCAAGCAAAAATAAAAAATCTTCATTTATTATATAATAAATAAAATTACTTATATAACAAGTAAAATATATAGCAATAAATCATTTTATATCAATTTATAATGAAACAAAAAATGTAATTCAATAAATGAATAAAATATTAGACTAATATATATATATATATATATATATATATATATATATATATATATATATATATATATATATATATATATATATATATATATATATATATATATATATATATATATATATATATATATATATATATATATATATATATATATATATATATATATATATATATATATATATATATATATATATATATATATATATATATATATATATATATATATATATATATATATATATATATATATATATATATATATAATATATATATATATATATATATATATATATATATATATATATATATATAATATATATATATATATAATATATATATATATATATATATATATATATATATATATATATATATATATATATATATATATATATATATATATATATATATATATATATATATATATATATATATATATATATATATATATATATATATATATATACATAATATATATATATATAATATATATATATATATATATACATAATATATATATATATAATATATATATATATATATATATATATATACAGTGCTCAAAACAATTAAAGGATATTGCAAGTTTTACATAAAATAAAGATATAAACGAATTTTTTTTTGCTGAAAATGGAAGAAGAGAATCACAAATGAAAATTTTTTCTGATTTTCAAGTTGTGGAGTATGCTAATTTTGAGTTCGACGTCAAAAACGTCACTCCAGCAGCAGTGAATGAAATTTGACTTTCAAATGAATAAAAGACAATGAATACAAGGATGATTGGTATTCAGTGACTACTTTGTTTTGATGAGTACGATGTCTCAGCAAAGTCATTTAACCGATTCAGAAGCTGGGAGAGTTGTTGGTAGGTTAGAAGGGGGCAAACTCAAGCCGTAATAACGCAAGCCATTGTAGTGTTACAAAGTGTGATTTCTAGGATCTAGAACCGTTTTTAGGAGACTGGAAGTGCAGGCCGAAGACCAGGGCAAGGTCGTAGGTGGGCGACAACGCCAAATGAAGATCGTTATTTAGTGTTAACGGCTCGGAGACACCGAAATATGAACGCTACTCTTCTCTAACACCACCTTCGCTCGGCTACTGACACCACGGTTTCAACTCAGACTGTCTGAAACCGGCTCCATGTTGTAGGTCTGTATGATCGCCGACCGATGGTATATGTTAAACTAACATCAAGGCATCGTCGCGACCACAGGGAGTGGGCAACAGAGCATGTGAACTGGAGGAGAAATGAATGGAGCAATGTTCTTTTTTCTGACGAGTCCCGTTTTTCTGTTCATCCTGATAATAGGCGTATTTTCATCTGGAGGGACCGTGGCAGTAGGAATAATCCAGCGTTCGTGCACGAAAGTGTCAGATTTGGCGGTGGGGGAGTGTTGGTATATGGTGGCATCTCCATTGACGGGCGTACGAACCTCTATATCATTTGAGATGGACCTCTGACTAGTCGCCGATATAGGGATGAGATCTTCAGACCTATAGTAGTCCCTTACGCTGCAGCAATCGGAGATGACTTCATTTTAATGGACGATAACTGCAGGCCATATCGTGCTAACCTGGTGGAGGATTTCCTTTTCAAGGAAGAAATCGTACGAATGGAATGGCCAACGTGTTCTCCAGACATGAATCCAACAGAGCACGTTTGGGACGCTCTAGGAAGATGAGTTGCTGGCCACCAACCACCCCCACAAACTCTCCAAGAACTGGAAAGAGCTCTTCTGGAAGAGTGGGACAGAATACCCCAACACTTGATTAATAGCCTCATTGATTCCCTGCCTCAAAGGTGTTCAACGTTGCTGGCCGTCCGTGGAAATCATACTCCCTACTGAAAATGACTTCTTTTGAAGACAACACCTTTTCTTATTCTTTTTTTCTCATATGCACAAATTGTGTTTTTTTCCTTTTGCACACAAATGCGCAAAAAAATGCATTTTTTCTGCCAAACATGTGTAATTTATTCTCATATAATCTACTACGTCTGTCGACCACGTGTCAATCAGCTAAAAAGTTTCCCAGCCACAAGATCCACCTAAAAACGCAATATCCTTTAATTGTTTTGAGCAGTGTGTGTGTATATATATATATATATATATATATATATATATATATATATATATATATATATATATATATATATATATATATATATATATATATATATATATATATATATATATATACATATAAATGGTTAAATAATTTATAAAAATTCAAATCAATTAGACGAATAGTTTATTAAAATATAAAATGCAATTCAAAAACAATGAATTCTTAATGATATGTCAGAAAATTTAAAATAACATAAGATGTTCTCATTTGTCAAATATTTTATTTTAAGAGATACAAACTTTTACATTGACACCCTATTGATAAGCTGTAATAACCCTTTGCCTCCTGATAAGATAAAATTTTAAATCCTTGAATAAAAATACTTCTATCCAATAACCCAAGACAATGTTTATTTTTAAGCAGTGAATATATAAAAAGGAAAATACAAAATTTTATCAAAAATACTGCTGCCCAGAATTATTTAGAAAAATTGTAGTATTTACAATTCGAATAGAAAATAAATTTACACATCAAAGATAAATAGACATAAGGCAACATTATTTCTCTTTAGTACTATTACAAAAATAAAAATATAAATTAATTTAATCTACTCTCTTCGCATTAATTTCATATTAAAAGAAATTTTCTGACAAGCTAATAGATTTAAATTTTATTTAATGGTTTCAAAACGCAAATAAATTAAAAAATCATATTGGAATAAAAATTTTAAAGCATTTTTATTTGCGAATTTAATTAAAAGCTTGAACAATCAATACAATAAGTAAAAAAATAGCACAAAATAAGGTATCGTATAATGTGGAATTATAAACTGCATTGTAATAAATGTTTTATTCATTATTCTCATTCATAGTAGCAGTTTACAAATGGATTCCTTTGCAAGAATCATTGGGGTAAAAATTCAAGTCTTTTGGAAGTCAGTCAATTAATTCAAGAACTTCATGCAAAATAAGAACTTCTAGCAAAATTTAATGTAAATGAAAGTCAGAAAATTTTTTTCATATTGTTTTGCTCATAATTAAACCAAATGTACCCGAAGAAATAGAAAAAGCTAACTTTTTCATAATAAATGACCCTTGATAGAAGAATCTTTTTTGAAAAGAAATTTTACACATATTTTATGTGATGCATATTTAATAGAAAATTTGATGCATTGTACTCAATAAAACAAAGTTCATTATTATTTAGTTTTGAGTTAAAAATAAATGGATTTAAATGAAGTTCTTTTCTATTTCTTGCTTAATTATACAATATTTTTTCAACTTTTGCAGTAAAGTTTAAAAAAAAAACTTTTACCAATTAGTAGATGTTATCCTTCCGAATTTCGCTAATGAGGATAAGTACCCTCAAGTCAAGAGATCATCTAATCCAATGTTCAGTTTATTCAAATAAAAAAAAATCGAAAATTGAGCTATTACTCTGGAAAAATTAGATCAAGCGGATGAGAAACACGGGGAAAAAATAATGAGGATGTACTTAAACAGCAGCCTATTGGGAACAAGATTATTGTGTGAATTAGTAACTACGTTCTAACAAATTCTAAAGGAAAAAAAAAAGATACATGATATTATCCTAGTACAAAATAAAGGATTAATCTGTTACCTTCTCATTGGAATAATTGGCTCCATCTTTACAATGTCTTCTTTTAAATTTTTTTTCATTAAATGGCAGGTCATTATTTTTACGGAATCAATTATAATAAAGTTAATATGGTGATTATACTTCAGCTAAGCTGCTATGCAGCATTTGCTTTTCTTTTTTTGGATAATCTCATCATGCATCAGAAAACTCATGCTTAATTTTGATACGTACATTAAGCTACTAATAACATGAGCATGGTTCCCAAAGGACTTACAGCTATTTTGCTTTAAGCTCTGGGTTTTCATCGTGGATTAATTTGCTTCATATGATTTTTCTAGGATTTTTGAAAATTAATGATATAGTTTCTTCTATAAAATGTACTTATTATCTTGTCAACCACACACAAAAAGATTATTCATTAAAATCTCTCATGTAAATGATTTAATTTATTCTTATATTCACTAAAACTTTTGCGCTGTACAATTTTGATATTTCGTACTTAAAAACACTTACCATTTTAGAGGATGAACATAGAGACAAAGACGTATTTTATGTATCCTATTATATTGTGCGCACGACAGCTTGGTTGGGAATATCAGCTTTATATATTTCATGTTAATATCAAACAACATCTACTTACTTAAAAATAAATGATTAGCTTTATATAGTATGTTTAGCATGATTTGGTGCTTACAGCCATTTCTCGAAATATATTTTCGTATTAAAATCAAATAAAAGTAAATTAGTATTAAAATCACCATGACAACCCAGTGTTACGTGGATGATGTGTTGTAGCCGGTGGCAATCTCCTTCCTTCAATGGGTGTCCAAAACCCTTTATCATAAGGATAACTGCTGATAACACGACTCGCATCAGTCAATATGCCCTGCATATTGCTGTATAGTCGCTTCATTAACCACCGTGCTCACCAGATCTCTCACTTTTAGAACATGTTTGGGATATGATTGGCTGTTATTTGCAGACTTTACCACTGCCTCCTTCAGAAGGCTCACTCAGGAAAATTGTTGACAGGGAATGGAGAGCCCTTCTTTAGAGCCCCATCCTTACTCTCATTGACTTTGTGCCTAATTGTATTGCTTCGTGTATTGTCTTACAAGTTGTTTTTACAACCCTCTGAACCAAACCTGTTCTCGCTCTGACTTATGCATATCATTTTGAAATACTGATCACTTAAATCACTTATTGTTCATCGCTGTCTCTCTCTGTTTGGCGAGTTCCATCACTTTCTTGCAACTCCTTCTTGGTGTCACATTTTCAATGTCAAAGAAGGTATAATATATATATATATATATATATATATATATATATATATATATATATATATATATATATATATATATATATATATATATATATATATATGTAATGCAAAATTATATATAGAACTGGAAAGTTCAAGAAAAGATAAAAACATTAAAGCTTAGTAATACATTTAGAGCAAAATTAGCTAAAACAGAATTAATAAATTATAATTATTAGTATATTTTATAAAATTCATAATCAAATATTATATGGAGAATAATACATTTAAAATACAATGAAAATACCAAATGGAGAATAATAATATATTCATAAAGTTAAATATTAGGTGGAGAATAATACACTGAAAATACCACATGGAAAACAATACATTATAAATACAAAATATATTAAATAGATAGAAAAATGTTCAATATATTTCTTAAAATTTCAAAGAAAATAGAGAACAATACATTGAAAACAAGAAATATAGTAAATAGTTGGAAAAAAGTTTAAAATTTCAAAGAAAATATAAAATGGAACGAATTACCAACATGGTCAGCTTTGTCAGGGGTTTGTTTGTGTTAACCACATTAGCACAAAGTGTGGCTTTTCTGCATTGGCCCAAGACATAGTCTTAAAGAAGCCAGTACACCCGAAAGCCACACCAAAAGTTCAAACCAAAATAGCAAGCCAGAATGAAAGAAGTAAAATTTAATCTAAAATATATAAGCCAAAATACAATGTTGCCAAAATACATTTAATGTATAATAATCAAATTAAAACCAGATCCAAATCCATTTCCAAATACAAGTCCAAATCTTCAAGAACCGTGACAAATACTATATGTAAACCAAACAATTACACAAATTTACGACTAAGTGTAAACACTATTGGCATTTCAAGCTTCTTATAAGACCTTCAAGGCGTGGGGACCCTTCTATAGCATAAAACTACGACTTATTTCACTTTTATAAGCAATGCTCTACTAGCTAAATAGTGCTTAATAAACTTAATTGGAAAGTTATTATGAGTTAGAATATTTTCTAGTCTATTTACTTGTTTTAGGGCGCTCCGTGGCTGAGTGGTCTAAAGCATCACCGCTAATCGCTCGAGAGCGTAGGAGTGTGGGTTCGATTCCTACCGTGGCCCTGGGTGTTTTCTTCGTTATTCTTCTGTGGTTGTACATCTGTTATTGTGCTATTTGTCCTATTATCGACGAAGACTTACAAGCGGATCTCAAGAATCAAGCATACAAGTCTGAATATATGTAATGTAATAAAATAAATAAATAAATTTACTTGTTTATTGATGTTGTTTAAATTATTATATATTCTATTAAGTTGATTAAAAATAATATTTTTATAAATTTTTGAATTACAGAAAATTAGTTTATTAACTTTGAATTTAATGTTATTAGTTTAATCATATACGTCAATAAATGTGTGGTTATGTTTTATCGTAATTGAAATATCTAAAATTTCAGTTTTTAAGTTATCAATGTTTGTTTTAATTAATTTTAATTCCTCAGGATATATATTATTGTAAATTTTATCAAACCTAAGCAATTAAAAATTATAAAATCGTCAATATATCTGTAAGCAAAAGACATTTGTACAATAAATGATTTTTCATAGTAGTTTAAAAATAAATTTGCTAATATATTTGAAAATTTGGAACCCTGGGAAAATGCCGTTATCTTGTAAGTAAATATTATCTCCATAAGAAATATAATTATAATAAATGCAAAACAAAATATGGTCTTTCCAAAAATTTATATCGATATCCATTATTGAATTAAAATCATAAAAATAAAACATAATAATATCAAAACATTTTTCAAGTAGAATGCTAGTGAATAAATATTTGAAATCATAAGAAGAAACAGCATTAATTTTATGGGCAGAAATAAATTCAATAATAGGTTCATTATTCTTAATTATCCGTGTATTATTTGAATTTGTAACGTTATTTAAAATTATATTTAAATTATAAGAAAATAAATTACCAAATTTGTCTGCGTAAGTGCTGTATTTACATGTAATAAACCGAAATTTAATAGGGTTTTTATGGAATTTTGGATATACTGTAATATATGTAATTTTAAAATTTATTTTTGAGTTTTTAATTTTGAGTTTCTTAGCAAAGGCAAGAATTATTTTAAATATTGTTAATTTGTTTGAATTGATAATTTTGTAAGTAGTTGAATGCGATATTTCTTCATTTAGTAATTGGTAAAATTTTTTACAAATAAAGGCATAATTATTTGATGCTTTATCTACAGGAGTAATAATGAAAAGTTTTTGTAATTCTTTTATATACTTTTTTAGATATTTTTATTTATTCCTTTAAATCTTAAATTATTTTCATTTATTTTAAATTTGTTGTAGAAATTCCATTTCCACTGTGAGAAAAATTCTATTGGAATAGAATAAGTATTAGAAGTCTTAAAATTAAATTTATCGATATCATTGAGAAAAAATTTAAGAATTTGTTTATGGTTATAATAATTAACTGTTCGAAATTTAATACCTTTATTAACAATATTTTTTAATTCATCATTCAATATGATATCAGTATTTCTGGTAATTATATGTCCAAAAGTGAAATCTATGAATTTATTGTATTTCGGGTCATTAAAGAAACAATCGACATTTTCTTTATTAATATTTATATTACTACAGAATTTATTATAGTTAAAGATATGTCTGCCAAACAGTAAATCATATTGAAAAGTACATGTAATGTCATTATTGTTTAACGGAAAGATATGCTTAAGCTCTTTAATAATACTCGAGTATTTAATTTTATCATATAATGGATACTTAAAAGAAATAATAAAATATTATGATTTAATATTTTTATTAGAATTTATATTTATATTTAGTTTACTTAGTTTATATTTAAAATGTCAGAAATTAAAATCTTAAAATGTTCATTATTAAAATTAAAGTTACTTAAAAAATCTGAAAGAAAAATACATTGTTTTTATTTAAAATCATAATAAAGATTTTGCAAAAAGAATAGTTATAAGAGTTTACAAATTGGTTTTCTAATTCGAACAGTTTATCATTCCAATATATAAAGTTTTTTATATTGTAATTGTTATTTGTTTTATTATTTTTCTACCACCTCTTTTACAGCTTTTAGTCTTCTTATTATTAGGTTTAAAGTACATAAATGATTTAGTATTTTCATAGTTAATTTTCCAATTATTAAATAGTTCATTAAGTCCAAATGGTACTAGGGTTTTATAATATATAATATATTGATTTTCTTTAATTAGGCGTAAATTAATTTCGATTTCAATATCTAAAATAGTTATAATAATATTATCGAAACTGTGTACTTTGAAATGTTCAAATTCAATGTTAAAGCTTTTGTTAATATTATAATTTTTAATATTAGATCTGTGTAGGTTTATGCGCAAATTAATAGTATTAGATGTTTGTCCAACATAATTAAATTTACAAATTTTGCACTCAATCATATATATAACATTGTAAGCTTTAAAGGCCTTATTAAAATATAGAAGTTATCAGTTTGTGAGATGTATTGAATTTGTGGGGCAAGTCTTACAGAGTTTGGAATTATAAGTATTAAAAGTAAATTTCCTTGTAAACATAAAATTATTAGTAACAAAATCTCAATCCTCTTTAACATTAAAAATGTGCTTACCTTTTGTATTGCAAGGGTCACAGGCAGCATAATTGATTAATGTTGTTTCCTCTTATGATTTCAAAAGCTTTTTGATATTATTATGGTTAATCTTTATGATTTTAATTCAATATTGAATATCAATATAAATTTTTGGAAAGAACATAGTTTATTTTGCATTTATAATAAGTATATTTCTTATGGAGAAAATATTTACTTACAAGATAACGGCATTCCCCAGGGTTCCAAATTTTTAAGTATATTAGCAAATTTATTTTTAAACTACTATGAAAAATCATTTATTATACAAATGCCTTTTGCTTACTGATATATTGACGATTTTATAATTTTTAATTGATTAGAATTTGATAAAGTTTACAATAATATATATATATATATATATATATATATATATATATATATATATATATATATATATATATATATATATATATCCTACGGAATTAAAATTAATTAAAACTAATAGTTATAACTTAAAAACTGAATTTTTAGATATTTCAATTACGATAAAAGATAACCACACATTTGCTGACATATATGATAAAACAAATAATTTTAATTTCAAAGTTAATAAACTAATCTTCTGTAGGTCAAAAATTTCAATTAAAATTTATAAAAATATTATTTTTAATCAACTTAATAGAATATATAATAATTTAAACAATATCAATAAACAAATAAATAGACTAGGAAATATTCTAACTCATAATAACATTCCAATCAAATTTATTAAACACTATTTAGCTAGTCGAGCATTGCTTATAAAAGTGAAGTAAGGTGTAGTTTTATACTATAGAAGGGTCACCACGCCTTGAAGGTCTTATAAGAAGCTTGAAATGCCAATAGTGCTTACACTTAGTCGTAAATTTATGTAATTATTTGGTTTACATATAGTATTTGGTGCGGTTCTTGAAGATTTGGACTTGTATTTGGATATGGATTTGGATCTGGCTTTAAATTTATTATTATAAATTAATTGTATTTTGGCTTAAATATTTTAGATTAAATTTTACTTCGTTTATTCTGGATTGATATTTTGGTTTGAACTTTTGGTGTGGCTTTGGGGTGTACTGGCTTCTTTAAGACCATATATTGGGCCAGGCGCTCCGTGGCTGAGTGGTCTAAAGCATCACCGCTAATCGCTTGAGAGCGTAGGAGTGTGGGTTCGATTCCCACCATGGCCCTGGGTGTTTTCTTCGTTATTCTTCTGTGGCTGTAACTCTGTCATTGTGCTATTTGTCCTATTATCGACGAAGACTTACAAGCGGATCTCAAGAATCAAGCATACAAGTCTGAATATATGTAATGTAATAAAATAAATAAATATTGGGCCAGTGCAGAAAAGCCATACTTTGTGCCAATTTGGTCAACATACCCTGGCGAAGCTGGCCATGTTGGTACTTATTTTAATATTTCTGGTACATGTAAGTAACAATATTTCTGGAACGCTGTTTTTATTTCTGACATACTTAAGCTAACTCGAGTAGGAACTACAGCTTTTACAATATATTAAAGCACATCAAATAGTTCTATCTAAAAAAAGAATAGAAAGCTTAAATTGAGAACCACAATGCTAATCATTCAGCTTCCAATTCCTCATTCAAATAACTTTTTATATAATAGAATCACATTTACATGGTATAGTATTTATGCAGTTATGACATTCATTAAGTGTAAAATATTTTTCTTAGTTTTTTAAATTTTATCTCTTTATCAAATCACTTTTAAAAAAGTATCTTAAATTTGAACATATTTAAAAAACTATAAAATAGTAAGTTTAAAATAAATTAATTTTTCAGCATAAATATTTAAATGTATTCTTGAAATTAGATAAACAGTGTAAAAACTAAATTGCATTTAAAATATCAACTTATTTTTAAATTTAAACTATTGCAGTCAAACATTTATTCTTGAAAAATGTGGCTAGCAATTGTTAAGAGAAACTACTCAGAAATTTATTATAATTTTCACTATTTCAAATACTAGAAACCCGAAACTTATTTGATTAATTATATATTTACTATTAAAATGTAATTTTATAAGTGTTTAATTAATAAATATATTCAAGTGACAATTTGACTATAGTATCATTCATTCTCAATTTACAATATTGAAATTTTTAATAAAAGAGATATTTTTTAATTAATATGCGCTAAACTATTCTATTTCAATTTCAGAAAAATATTGATTATTCAAGGTACTGTTTTCTATTGGATCGGTTTATTGACTGCTTACACAGAATAAAATTAATTTAAGCTCGGAAATTAAAAAAAATAATTAATTACTCAAAACCTACCTTTAGTTTCAAGGGAATTAAGACGATTTTCATTTTGGAGAAGGAAATGTAAAGAATGTGGGCATGTGTTGCCAGTTGATAAGCTGCTAAAGCCGCAATGAATTATTAAATATAAATATGTTTGCATTAATCCTTACAGGAGGAATATCGCTGAGAAACCGGATTTGGTCTATCGATTATCGTTAATTAACTTTCCTACAATGCACCTTGTATAAAGGGACAAGCTTTCGTCATGCAGGGATATTTTTAGATCTCTGAGCATTTGATATCCCCATGAATGATTGAAATAGGAGATCAGCCCTTAATGTGAACTGAATTAATATTAGATAGAGGAAATATAGATTGTTGTCATAAAGCATAAGAGCATACATTCTATTTAGATTCAACAATTCTAGTTGAAATTCTATTTTTGGCAATTCATAATATTAGTCATTTATAACGAGATGTGTTTTTGGTATGTTTTAAATTATATACAGTTCACATTTTCTGTTTCAAAATTTTCTCATTCGATGAAAGAGTAAGAAAATATTTTGCAATACTTTGTTAAAGAAAAATATTATACATACATACATACATACATACATACATACTATATATATATATATATATATATATATATATATATATATATATATATATATATATATATATATATATATATATATATATTATGTGGTTTGTGATTTTATATTTTATTAGAAAAAGCTTAGTTTAGGTACTATGTAGATATATCTCCGTTAAATATGTTCTTATAAGAAATTCAAAATAAAAGTTTTCAATTGTATCATTGAGGATCATAAGGATATGATTCTGAGATATATTACCTAAAGCTACAATAGTGGCTTTAAAACTGCTATATGCATTTCAAAAAAGAAGCTTAAATTCTATAATTGCAGTAAAAATTCTACTATCACAAATCAATGTATTAAAAATTCTTTGTTGTAAATAATTAAAAAAGCAAATTTTGCTGCATGTTCTATTTCATTGGATGGTTTTTGTTTGATTCGCTCATTTTCAGAATGTAGCTCATATATTTTTGTTTTTTTTTAGTATGAATTTTGATTCCAATTTTGTATTTGCATTTCTTGATTTTTTTCCGTAAAACTTTAGTATATTCATTTAAATAATAAAATCCCTTCTACTAATTTACTTTTAGAATGAAATATTCTTTGAAAAAGCAAACTTAGATACCTACTCTAAAAAATACATTTATTTCTAAAACCCATTTACACACCAAATCTAAATTTTTATTTTAATGTTACATTTTCTTTGCAACACAATGCATTCATCTTTATTAAGGTGGATTTCTATTAGATATTCTGATTTTGTTTGGTTTGGCATTGATCCTAAGTTTTTATATTTCGAAAAATGTGCCAAAATTTCTTCTATATCCATTAACATGTAAATATTGATAAGGAATTTTTAACTTATGGAAAATTACTGCGCAGTAATTTTGTGTTATAATTTCTATTATTTCGTTGTTCTAGAGTTATTTGTTCTAAATGTTCTTAAAAATTAACAGGAATCTTACTGTAAAATATTTATTTCACTAAATATTTATACGTTTTAATTATTTTCATTTAATTTACTATTTTCTGCTTACATTATAAATCATAATTTATTTTTATAATATTTCTATAATTTCTTAAACAACAAGCATGTTATTGTCTAGGTTGCTTGAATTAATGTTTCTTAAATCACTTACTGCAAGACAAAATTACGTCACTCTATACTTGAGAAGCGTTGCATAAATTTTCAATGGTTTTGAGAATTGAATTATTGAACAGCATATGATGAAAATAAGACTGATAAGAGGATGCTTTTAAGGAATTTTATTCTTTCTATATTAGTTATTTTATTACCTCATCTCACAAAATAAGAAATTTCTACTTTAGAATTGTTAAGAAACTATATTTTCCATTATATATATACTTAAACATATTTCATATACTATGTTGCAAGCCTTTCTGTCTAGACGTCTATTAATTAAAAAATATAAATTTATGAGCTTTCAACAAAGCAGATAGAATTTGCAGATTTAGTTGAAAACTGAGTTTTAAGTGTAAATAATTTGTACTCAAATGCGCAAGCAAATGCATTGAAGCAAATGTTTCAAAGACTGTGCACGGACAAATGGGACAGCAAAAGTTTTGCTGCAATAAAATTGTCTAAATATGAGTTATTTTTATCATTTATTTTAGAAATCATAATTTGTAGCGGGTAAAATAATTTTATAAATAAATTTAATATAGGTTTTTATTTAGAAATAAATAATTGTTATGTACAAGCAAAATTAAGTTATAAGTTTATCTAATCAGTACAAAATATTAATTTATTGTATCAATCATTGAGAAAACATTTTGAAATCTTCGAATATAGAAGAATAAGACATAAGATTCTTAAATTTTATCACAAACTTTATTGTATTCCCATACTTGTGCAACAGCATTGCCCATTACATTATAAAAAAATTAAATTGTTCTTTTCACATTAGTTATTTTCCCCTTTTGAAACTTAAAATTTAAATATTTTGTTCCCTATTATTTATTTCTTTATAGAAAATATATAAAATATAACACATGATTAAATATTTTATTAAAAATGTTCGCTGTTTCATGTTAAAATTTAAAATAAAACACTCCTTTTACATGCAAATTTATTGTTATATTTTTATTGTAACTGAGTATAATTGCGAGGAATAAAGTTATAAAATAAGTTTAAAAGCTACAAATTAAAGTTTTTAAAAAATAAAATATCTTGCTCACAAAAATCTAAAAAATATAGATTATTCACTTTTTTAAAGAGCTGCATATTTGGCAAAAATTTATGTCCTCTATATTCACGTTAATATTAAATGTGATTTGAGTTATAATATTGAATTTATTTCACATTTTCTGAGGAAAAATGAATAATGAGAAAAACAAAAATTATTCTCTTTAGTAAAATAAACTGAAATTTATTCTTAACCTCTCATTAACACTATAAAATAAATAATTGATTGTATGTTTTACATTTATAAACTTTTCTAGGAAAGAAAAGTTAGTTCTTGAAGGTGAAGATCCTGCTGTTTATTCCTAAGGTACAGTTCTCTGAATAAAACGCATGAGGCATTTGCATAGTTCTTATAGTGCTCCATCACAGTCAATGTCAGAAATATCTGCTTGCTTCGAATCGTAATTTCTCTAAGTACATGCAAATACTTTTTGGTGTCTGTTGTTTAGTAATCTTTCCACACGAAAGTCCAACATTAACTACAAATTCTGAATAAGAATTGAATCTTTTAAATGCATTTGCAAAGTTTTAAAAGGGATTCATAATTTAATGACGTATTAAGCCTGAAAAATGGAGCATGCTGGGGTCTCGAAGTGAATGAAACTAGGTCAATAAATGTGCTATTCTAGAAAGAATGCAAATGGCAGTTTATATTAATTGTTTTATTGCAAAAATGAGTATTATTTCTGGGACTTGCCCTATTTTTCTGTATATTAAAAATGATTGATAAAAAATTAGATAAAATAATATTTAGTTGTATAAATTTTGTATTAAATGAAGCAATGTATATTCTCTAAGAGAATGAAATCAAGTAAATAAATAGCAAAACTTGAAATATAATACCAATTTTAATTTATGTTTATTTATCTTTAAATTAAATATAAATTATAAAAATGAACAACATGAATTATTAAAAACATGGATTAATAGTTATGTCATGTTTGGATTATAAAGAGGAAATATTTTTACGAAAACTTTTTAAAAATAATCTTATCTGGGAAAAATTCTTTTAAACTAACAAGATTGTTGTAATAAAGCAAAATGTGGTTATAAAATGTGATTACCAAGCTCTAATATCTTATTAAACTTTTTAGAATAGGGAGATGGAATAAAATAATAATGATAATGGATATATCAGTCTCCAACTAAATATTATTACAGCATTACTATTATATTATTTTCTGGAGAAGTTTGAGTGCAAAATCCACTTTTTTTCTTTCACATGACATTTAAAAATTTTACAAGAAAACTATTATAATATTCTTTAAACTATAAATATGATTTAAATAGAACAAATCCCGAAAAAACTCAGCCGTTTTCTTTGGTGCGTGGTACCTATACCTCACTGACTTTTTCGTCATTGATCTTCATTGAATTCATTAATTGTTATTATTTTCTTTTTTTAGTTATATTTTCATTAACTGAAAATATTCTCTTTGTGAAAGATAAACATTTGGAATTTTTTTTCAATTCACCTTACCAGAATGTGATTATAATGTTTAATAACATATCTGCATAAGGGCAATCTAACATATTGATTATTTTATCTCCACCAATAAGTATGCTTTTAATGCATAACATTTTTGATGTATAACGGAAGACAGAGTAAAAGAAACAAATCATGCCTTCATTGCTCTACTAATAATTACTTTTTGAATAAAAGTAATTGTTTTTATAAATGAAACGTATTTGTTTGTTGGGCTTTTTGTACATATTAATAAATTGCACATAAATATCTTAACTTAAAATTACTGTGAAATTTTAAAATTTGAATCCATTTTAAATTTTACTAAAAATATCAAAGAATAATGAGAGGCTTCCAAAATTATAACATACATACTTAATATTTGTCTTAAATTAAATTTATTAAAGGTTTTGAAGCCTTAAGTAAGCTTATTTCGTCATATTTGTTTTCATAAACTGATGTATTTATATTTTTCACAAGCAATTTTTAGTATGAATAATACATTTATCGCCACACATACACAGACAGATATATATATATATATATATATATATATATATATATATATATATATATATATATATATAACAAGATTAGAAGTATAATAAGCTAAAATTGAAAGCTACAAGAATAGATATAAAATTGAAAAGTACAAGAATGCAAAAATCTTATGTTTAGCAAAACATTCAGTGCAAAAGCAGCTAAAATACAATTACTAAAATATAATTAATAGTACGTTTTTATAAAATTAATAATCATAATATTAGATGGAGAGTAATAATCAAATACTATATAGAGAATAATACATTTAAAATACCAAATGGAGAATAATAATATATTTATAAAATTAGTCAAAAACCAAATTGAGAATAATAATCAAATACTAGATGAAGAACAATAAATTGAAAATACGAAATATAGTAAAGAGTTGGAAAAATGTTCAATATATATTTTGAAATTTCAAAGAAAATAGAATAAAGGAAAGTAGAACGATGTACAAATACGGCCAGCTTCATCAGGGGATGTTGATCACATTAGCACAAGGTATGGCTTTTCTGCACTGGCCCAAGACATAGTCTTAAAAAGAAGACAGTACATCCCAAAACCACACCAAAAAGTTCAAACCAGAATAAAAGAAGTAAAAGCCAAGTTAAAATATGTAAGCCAAAATCCAATGTAGCCAAAATACATTTAATTTACAGTAATTAAAATTAAAATTAAATTCAGATCCAAATCCATATCTAAATACAAATCTAAACCTGTAAGAACCGCACCAAATACTACATGTAAATCAAATAAATAAATACATAAATTTAACGACTAAGTGTAAACACTATTGGTCTTGGGTGACCCTTCTGTAATATATAACTACACCTTACTTCAATCTTATAAGTAATGCTTACCAGCCAAATAGTGTTTAATAAAGTTTATAAGAATGCTTATTATAAGTAAGAATATTTTTCAGTCTATTTATTTGTTTGTTGATATTGTTTAAATTATTACATATATCATAGATTCTATTAAGTTGATTGAAAATAACATCGTTATAAATTTTAATTTAAACATTTTAATTCCAAAAAATTAGATTGCTAAACTTGATATTAAAACCATTAGTTTTATCATAGATTTCGGTATATGTATGGTTATCTTTTATTGTAATTAAAATATCTAAAAATTCAGTTTTTAAGTTATCGTTATTTAATTTAATTAATTTGAATTCTTCAGGATATATATTTTCGTAAATTTTATCAAATTCTAAGTACTTAAAAATATGAAATCATCAATATATCGGTATATGCAAAAGGCATTTGTATAACAAAAATCTTTTCATAATAGTGTAAAATTAGATTTGCTAGTAGATTTGAGTTTAGATCCCTGAGGAATGCCTTTAACATGTAAGTAAATCTTTTCTCCATAAGAAATATTGTTATTATAAATGCAAAATGAATTAAGGTGTTTCAAAAATTTATATTGATATTTAATAACTAACTAAAATCACGAAAATAAAACATTATAACATGAAAAGTTTTTCGAGTGGAATGTTAGTGAATAAGTCCTTAAAATCATAGGAGGAAACTACATTAATATTATGAGCAGAAATAAATTCAATAAAAGGTTCATTATTCTTAATTATCCATGTATTGTTTGAATCAGTAATGTAATTTAAAATTATATTTAAATAATAAGAAAATAAATTACCAATTTTATCTGTATAAGTGCTACATCCACATGTAATAAACCGAAATTTAACAGGGTTTTTATTGAATTTAGGATAAACTGTAATATTCGGAATTTGAAATTTATATTTTTAACTTTGAGTTTCTTAGCGCAAAGGCAAGAATATTTTTACTGTATTCCAACTGTTTACTATATTTCGTATTTTCAATGTATTGTTCTCCATCTAGTATTTGATTATTATTCTCAATTTGGTTTTTGACTAATTTTATAAATATATTATTCTTCATTTGGTATTTTCAATGTATTATTCTCCATCTAGTATATGATTTTTAATTTTATAAAAATGTACTATTAATTATATATATATATATATATATATATATATATATATATATATATATATATATATATATATATATATATATATATATATATATATATATATATATATATATATATATATATATATTGTAAAGTGTATTTTCATGAAACGTTTTATAAACATAATATTAAAATTCTCAATTACAATCTAAAAGGCATTGGCTTGTCACATATTAATATAGATTTAATGTAAACTTAAATGATAAAGTAAGTAAAAAAAATATGAACTAATTTAATAACAATATAGATTTTAAAAATTGCTCAAAAGTACTAACAAATATTCTTGATAATAATAAACTCCCTCAGAAATGCATAACATTAAATATTTCTGTTTCCTTTGAATATGTTGCCTAGGCTTGGATATTCATCATTTTTTCTTTGTGTTATTATATACATGCATAATTATATTTAAGTAATATATATATATATATATATATATATATATATATATATATATATATATATATATATATATATATATATATATATATATATATATATATATATATATATATATATATATATATATATATATATATATATATATATATTCAGGGATTTAATTTACGAGAAACATTCAACAAAAGTTATAATATTGTATGTATTAATTAATTTATGCAATACAAATATATTTTTATATAAAAGTTACCTATTCAAGTCTATAATTTCATTTAGACTTTCAATACATATTTAAGTAACATCATGCAATTTGTGATTTTCACTATTGCATATTTTTATTTACTTACACAAGGCAATTTTAAAGCTTTCTAGCATTCAATTGCTGGGCCATGAATAGATAAGTAAGATTTCAGGTATAAATGCGTTTTAGGAAAATTCATGATATTATAATTAAAAAATCTGAACGAAAAGAGACTATTAAGAAGTTTAAGAGGCTCAGGAAGATTGACAAATTCATATTCCCTTTCAAATTCATTGGTATATTAACTTTGAAGCTTTCCATTAAATTGTAAATTCATGAGTGGAAAATTAATAACGATGTGATGTATAAGGTACTCCAAAGTAAAACATGAGTGAGAAAGGGAAATACCTCTGAGTTTTCATCAAATAGTTCAGAGCAAAAATCCCTCACTGCCTGCATATTACTTCAATGGAAGGAAGAGATGGGGTGGGGGATCGAATGGAAGATTGAGTACTGTTTGTACCTTCCCGATGTTTGTTCTAGGTCTTCAAATACTCGCCTGCTCCCCTAAAATCTGTTCTCTTCCCCATTCTTTTTCCCCTGTCAGCAGAAAGTATGGTCTTGTGGTCTCTGATAACAAATAGAGTGCGCATGCTCCGATTGAAACTGTCTAATCTTTTCATTTGATATTCAGATGGTGAGTTCTGTTTTCTCCCTACACCCATTCCCTTTCCAATCTCAGTTATCTGCAAGTTTTCCCTTTCAACTTCTCTGTCCCTTCTTTTTTCCCCCCACTACCGATTCCAGATCGGATACGGGTATTTGGTTTTCCTTAGGGGTACGTGTTTGGCCTCAGCAACGAAAGGGAAGATCTCAGGGAAAAACAGAAAGGAGAAGAGTAAGGAGAAATGTGTGTTTCTTTGATGAGTTAACATCGTCTTTCAAACAAGTTGGAAACGGTGGAGAAAGAGTAGAGAGAAAATTTGATGGGAAGAAAAATTGTGAAGGCAAGATTTTGCTGTACTGATAGTTATCCAATTCATATCAGATTATCATAAAAAATATTTCCGATTTATACTGATTCTATTCTCACAATTTTTTAGCAATTTAAAAATATGCAGCGTAATATGAAATCTTTTATATACCAAAAAAATATTGCACAAATCTGAAATCTCTATTTTTATTTTCTCTTCTCATTTAAAACAATTATTTATATCAGAAAATAAAAGCATTTAGAAGTTAAAGTTATTGGATAATTTCAGACTTTAATAACTTTCTAAAATTTTTATTTATTGATTTTAATATTTTTACATTAAATTTAAAACAAAAATGTTTGAAAACTTTCATTTTACACATTAGTTATTATTTTTTAAGTTCTTTCCAATAAACGCTAAAATAGTTTTAATAAATAATTTGTATATTATATATTTAAAGTTCACTTATTTCATAATTCAATTTAAATTAATTTCTGGAAAAAATATTTCTAAATTTATTTAGCTATTATTCAATTTATTTATGAATTATGTATAAATTATTCAACAAAACGTTTTTAAATTATTGAAAGAACAAAATATTATCATTCAACTTTCTCCTTAAAAATAGAAAAAAACACTTATATATACAAATTATTATAATTTCATAATTTTTTAGGTGAAATAGTTTAATTTGAAAAATTTTGAAAACTTTAAAGAAGCGTTACCCTGCGTTAACATATGTTCAAAACATTAGAAAGATTTAACAACCATGTTTAAAAAAAATTTACTTAAAATATATATCATGAAAACATTTGCTATCATAAGACAGAAACTAACTTCGGCCTCTTTGTGTAAGAACTATAGTCACCAGAAAGGATAAAAGCACAAGAAATTATTTATTCTTTCGGATTTCCTACAAGTATACAGGAGGTATAAAATGTTAAGTTTTATGATACGACATTAATGGTATGTTCTGATGTATATCATACCGTTACTCAACTATAATGTACTAACCATCTCAAGTTTGGAGCTTGTTCAAGAATGCATAAAATAATTTGATGTAAAATTTAGACCAGCAGTACAACTGCCTATCTACCGAAATATATTAGCATCTTATAAAACTAGTTTTGAAAACATTACAACGTTCTTGGAAGCCAATTATTTAAATAAATTAATCGAGTTTCGTTTATTTGAACACAAAATTTAAACTGAGTTTTAGTGAAATATTAACAGATTTTCTTGCAAAGCTAAATATGGAAATACTTTACTTTACAAACACTACTCTGTTGAAAATAAAATAGAACACTTTAAAAAAGCTGTTTGATTTTTAACATTATTTAAAGATAAAAAAGCTGTTTGATTTTTAACATTATTTAAAGATTAATATTATCACGATTATCATATCATTCCAATATATTTTTTTCCATTATCTTCATTTTGTTATATTTACCATTTGAACTACAAGAAATTAAATTAACTTTTGCATGTACTCTTCTATCTAAAAAAATTCTCCAATAAAAATATAAAACTGCAATTTTGTTATTGATAAATAATATGAGAAATCTAAAAAAGAGTAGTTTATCACTTTAAATTATTTACTCAAAAGTTTAGAAATCATAAATAAAAGATTTACTTAATGATTGCTTAGTTCCTATAAGCATTAATTTAGGAATTTTTAACATATTGTCGAACTTCCAATATTTACACTTAAATTGTATTCTATTTTTGTTCCTATCTTCGAAAATATCACATCAGCTACTAAAGCTTCTTAACCGTCAACTACTTAAAATGTATTGCTCTTATTAAAATTTTTTAGATAAGATATTTATAGAAGAATTTTCTGTGAATCATTTTAAACTTTATTTTAGTTATGAGATATTTCCCTATTTAAGTTGATAATTATTAATAAGCAGATATAAAAATATAAATTTATCTAATTTTATAAATAAAATAAGTAAAAAGCAAGTTTTAATTAAGAATACATTTTATGGCTAATAATTTATATTTTTGTTTTATTTCTCTATATTATATAATAAGCAGGTGGTAAATATTTTGAAGATATTATTTTTAAATTCCTAACCATTATAAAGCAAACATTATTCTTTTCAAGTTTTACATATTAAATTATCGATACAATACATTGGTGGTATATTGTAATAAAATAAAGAAAGTTAAATGATGAAGAAAGTTTATAATAAACTTTCTTCATCACTTAACTGATATAATTAAAGTACAAGTCGTTCACGTAGGAATCAGCTTTTACAAGCTGTGAAATTTTTTATAGGAATATGATTCCTTTCTTCAATGGAGATATATTAAAAGTTCCGAAAGAAGTGTCGATAAAGGATATTGAATCTATATTGAACGTTCTAAAATAAATTAAATGTTTATTGATGTTGGGTGACTGTGCAGACGAAAGTATATTTAAATTTTATTTCGTGATTATCAAACCCATATTTGACAAGCCCCATTGCATTATAATACACATATCCGATGCATGTATATGTGCATTTTAATCTTGAATACTTCCAGCTCCTGGTGGACATAAAGTATGGCATGTAAGATGTTTATAAAATTAAACTCTAAGGCACGACAACCCATATGGGCCAAGGTCTACAGTAACCAACTCTGTATTCCTGACCGAGAAACCCTGGGGTGCGAAGCATATGTCCCGATTAGTTGGTCAGCTTAACGAGAAACTCCCAGTGTTTAGTTCCTAAGCGTGCTTGATACTCAATTTATCAATCCACTGAAGGGATAAAAGGCTGAGTCGACCTAGCCCAGCCGACGGATCAAACCTCGAACCTGTGCTTTGGGAGCTTGAAACGCTACCATTAAGCCACCGGACTATAAGATATATCGACAGTCATGATCAAACGTTTGTGCAGTTGCTCCCAAACGTGCACCCATTCTATAGTAGTGAAAAATATTAAACTCGATTCGTCAGACTTTCTTCCATTTATCAATGAATTAAGTTTTGTGAGTATGACACCAATGTAGATGACATTTGGTAGAATTGTTACTCTGTCATAAATGAACTGTTGATGAAGGTGTCTTCCGACTATAATCATTGACACTAGAGAACAAAGGTGCTGACTGAGCTCTGCAATCACTTTTTCTGATGTTGTTCACTTCCTAGATATTACAATCAAACTCAATACCTGTCAGTCTCTTTCACTGAGCTTCTTTCTCCATCCACCATTTTGCTTTGCCATGCTTGTCTAGTCATGCTGTGTTTATGCTCTTATGACTTTAAAAATCGTACCACAAAAACTTATAAAAGTTGGAATATTTCATCGGTTATTCCATCTAAAACGGGCTTCCATAATTTGACCTTTTCGAAAATCTGAGAGGTCTAAGATTTTAAGCTTTAGGGAAAAAAGTTCAACAGTTACAAAATTTTAAGAAAGCTACCTTTTACCAAAATATATAAACTCCTATTTATAAAAAATGGTTGCTATTATATTGTAATATTAACAAATAGTATTAAAAATGTCACTTTTATTCACGAATATTTAGCTCATTTTTTAGAAAAACCTGTAATACCTCTTATTTGAGTGTTTATCACTATATAGAGGTTTGACTACGCTGACGCTATTTTTATGTACTGCAAATAGAAATTTATTTAAAAGTCTTCAATAACTAACTATTTTAAATGAAACGAAAAAAACAAAATGCAATAGGCATTTAATTATTTTTTAACAAAATAAATCATTGTGATTTTTCTCTTTAAATAAATAAGTTACTTGCGAGAACATTTATCAATTTTCTAATCTAATTAAGTATTTAAATAGTCATTAAGTTACTAAATTGATGAAGAATAAATTTGAAAATATTTTCACATTAATCTATTGATCGATAAGCAATTTGAACAATTTAAGCTATTAAATAAATTTAGCAACAATATATCCGTAAATGTCTTTATTAAGTGATAAGATAATACGGTATATTGAACTGAATATCTAAGACATAAATATCTTTCACATGATGTATTTAATTATCTTACAAGCATTAAAATAATGAATTTCAAAAGAAGTTTTTACAATTTTCAAGTTCATTTTAATGAAATCATAATTTTTATAAAATTTTAATTTATTTTAAAATGAATTTTTCCTTAACATTGCACATGTGAATAATGCTGTTTAACATATATTTCATGGTTTCAAAAATATTTATTATTAAATAATTTTAAATTCTACTTATTTATGAAATTATTTCTTATCTTCTTATTTCAGATTTAAATTGATAGGGAAAATTAAGAGAAGAGTGGTAATAAAAGATACTTTTTTCTTTTTTCAGTTTTTTTTAAACTTTCTTTAACATGATAAAAAAGTAGTAACTTATTTAATTTTTCTCAAAATGTTAAATAATACGTAGTAAAATCTAAATTAAAAAAAATTAACATGTTTGCAATTGTATTTAATTAATTTTACCAAAAATTTGTTCTCCTACATATAAAAACATGCATTTGGGAACAATATATTTTTTATGTTTCGCTTAATTTTCAATTAGTTTAATTCCTAAACTTCATCATCTTCATGTCATTATTTCATGGTAAATTAATACAAAAATACTTGCATTAATTGTTACTATTCCTTTTTGGCTGGATTCTTAGATCAACTATAACATTGTTCAAAATTTCTCAAAAGAAATTTTCAAACTGAAGGACAATATTTCGCTACTGCTTCTCATTTACAAATGAAAACCTTATTTAGAATTTTTAAAATAGTGATTATTTCAGAGTTTTTCATTTTATTTAAGTAAATACAACTATTATATTTAAACAAGTATAATAATCTATTCCTAACTAATTTTAGAGATACTCAAATGAATTGTAACAGTAAATACTAATCTTTAATTACCCAAAACAAATCTATTACAATACGAAACTAATTTCAATTCTACACTTAAAATCCTTTTAAGGATGAAAATATAGCATGAATACAGAAAATGTGGTAAAAAATGGATAAAAGGGAAAGGAGTTCTCCTATTGAGATCTTAATGAAGAGTTGAGGAAACAAACGCCAATAACTAGAATTCAAAATTAAGATTCTGAAAAGATGTTATTAGAGGTTTTAAAGGAAAAGCCCCTGAAGTAATGCATATTTATGAAGTACAAGAGACCACAGACTACAGAAGGAAAGAGGGGGGAACTCAGGCGGAAATTCTTCATCATCACCATCATTAAATAGGTCCATTTCAGGAACGACTCAATTTGTAGATTCGACGATGTTTTGTATTCTAGTGGGTGTTCTGGAAGTAAACATCATCTTTAGTCGTTTGTATTCTAAGTGGGTAATACATAAATACTGTTCATTTTCGATTCTTTTTATATGAAAATTTGTCACATAAAATGCAAAGTATATGTATTTTTCTCTAATGTTAAACATTGATAAATTTTATATTTAGAATTTTATGTTTTATTTGAGTTTATACAAACAAAGTTAAATTAAGTGCTTAAAACAATTAAGATAATCACAAGTAATGCTATTATTAGTAAATTTTTAATTATCAATTCTAATTAAGGAAAGCTCTATTTCAAATATATTTAATTGAAATAAATTACGGGTTCTTTTAAGAGAATATATTTTATTTGAAACAACTTTTATGCCTAAAAGAAAGCCTTGGAGATGTATTTTGTATAACTGAAATGTAAGTAGGTGTAAAAATTATACCAGATTTATAAAAAGCAAACTGGGTTGAATTTGATATAACGATGAGAAATTCAAAGTAATAGCAATATTAAACATTGTTGAATGAAAATTAATAGATCAAATTTATCACTAAGTTATTATATGTGTTAGATATAAGAAAAAAATTATAAAATGTAAATATTTACATGAATAACATCAATTTCCATTAAAACAATGCTGATATTGTAATAGAGATATGAAAATGTATTATATTTATGTTATTAATGTAATTTTAGTAAAAATGTACATAGACCTTTTATAACTTATTAAAACATGCAATACGAAAAGTTTTTTGTTTCTAAAATCATGTATATATATATACTAAAATACAATAAATAAAATAATCATGGATTTTAGGAACTCTCTGTAGGAATAAATTATTATTAAGAGAAATTATATATATATACATACATATATATATATATATATATATATATATATATATATATATATATATATATATATATATATATATATATATATATATATATATATATATATATATATATATATATATATATATATATATATATATATATATATATATATATATATATATATATATATATATATATATATATATATATATATATATAATTTCTCATAATAATAATTTTCATATTTTAATTAATTGAGAGTAAAATAGGCCTAATTTTATATTTTACTGCAAATAATTCAAATGATTAAAACATGCGAATGATTGATAATAATTTATTTAAATTGAACAGTTTTATATGTGATAGGTTTTAAAACAAATTTAAAAATATATTTGTAATAAATTGTTAACAAATAGAGTAAAAATTTGAAATTTGAATTGATATCATTATAAATTAATATTATTTACACTATTCATTCTAGTGATATTAAATTTAAATAAATTAGATAATACTAAAGAGTTATTACTATAACTCCTTTGAACTCATTAAATTAAGTTTGAAAAAGAATGATAGATTAAAATATTTATTTAATCTGTCATTTTTTTATTTAATCTATCATTCTAAATTAATTTTCTTTTGTTAATTATTGTAGAATTAAAAGCAATGATAGGAATATATCATTAAGTTTATTTAAAGCAAAGTATGACCGAAAAATAAAGTAACCACTTAAGCAAAATTTTTAACTTTAATTGATAATCAAAAATTCTACCTACGAAGTCGATAGAATCTACGAATTTGTTAGAAATGATTTTCTAGAATGTATTGCAACTTAAACGTATAGGGAAACCTTTTGTTATAAAAATTTGAAATCTGTGAAAGACGGAAGACAGAATCCGATCAGAGAAAAAAAAAATCGTAATGGGGATGAAAGAGTTTCCGACGTGTCCGACGAGATGGCTCGTGCTGAGATGGTGTTCCAGCGAGCCTTTTGATCCTACCGACGTCCCTGACCGGTATGAGCAGGGAAAGAAAGAGAAGAGGGGTGTATACATGAGGAGGCGGGGGTGGAGACGCGACTCAGTGCGCGTGCGCAGTGAGGGATGGGAAAGGGGGCGCGACGGGCAGATTCCCTCCAGCGCGTGTTAGTGAGCGCGTGCGGGCTGTATGACCAACATGGCTACTTTGCAGAATGGGGTGGCGGAACACAAACACCCGGCAAACTGCACCCCCAGCTGCGGCTCAGCCAAAGAGCAAGACGCGATAAAACTGTTTGTCGGGCAAATACCCCGCAATCTCGACGAGAAGGATCTAAGGCCGCTTTTTGAGCAGTTTGGAAGGATCTACGAGCTCACAGTCCTTAAGGATAAATACACGGGCATGCATAAAGGTAAGGGATATAAACATCATCCTTCCTCTGTGTGTGTTTTGATAGGAACCACCCCGTGAGGGCAGGGATGTTGCGTAATCGCACGGATTCCTCGTGTTCATGTCGGCACGCATGTCTATTCTGTCGCTGTGAAAAAAAACTTCGTTGCACTTTGTCAACACATCAGTTTTTGAATCCCGTATAAACACGCGACTTCTGGCTTGTTTATGCAACAAATGGATTCGAGAATATTTCTGACAACTCATGAAATCTTTCTTATTGGTTTCGAAAAGTTGGAAAAAGTCAAGAGAATACAGAAATTCTGCACTTTAGTCACGTGTTTGAAAGCAATATGATATTGTTTATAAAATTTAACTTTCTGTATACAAATATCATTAAGGTAGCTTAAAATGCCGTTAATATAAATGTAAAACAAAGTAATTAAATTGTTTTCACTTAATAGTTTAACCTTTTAATAGAGATAAAATCAAAAATTTTAACGCCAATTTGCACAAATTTGACATTTGTTTTTAACAATAGTATTTAGTTTGTTTATTTATGCTTAAATACAGATTTCAATTCTATGCATTTTGTGAATTATTTCCATTTTTGCACGTCGTATTTTTAAACTGGCTTTTTACTATTATGTTTTCTAATTTTTTATCAACCTTCTGAAGTTTAAAAATTGAATATTAATGATTTACATTTTGATTAATCTTTACATATCAAGCTTATAAGACGTATCAATAAATTGTTTGTATTTGAAATTTATCTTGTTATGCTTCTAATTAAACGTAGAGATCAAAAATAAAAATAGGTTTTTATTACTTGTGTGTGCGTGTGTGTGCTAAATTGTCATATAACAACATATATTGATTTGGATTCGTCAACTGTTTTGGATTCAGGAAGATTTATTTTATTCCAAAGAGTCAATTTAATCTCTTATTATTCAGTTAAGAATTTTTTTACAGTTTTAGTATATTTACAGTTAAATAAAACTGAATTCAAATGAATAGTTAATAGGTATAATTATTAAGACCTACTAACAGCTTTGCATGATATTCCTGCTCAAATTGCATTTAATAAGATTATATCTCTGTAATGAAGTAGTCATTAAGTAAAGAAAAAAGTTATGTATTTTATAAAAAATTTATATTTATACAAATAATATCCAATTTACTAGAAAGTATAATAAACAGTATAGTATATTACAGAGTATTAAGTTCCATATATCTTTAGTAAATAGAGGATAACACTGTAATGTAATGTATAAGTTACAGAATTCTATATTATAACCTATTCTTTTCAAGATAAAATGAGAAAATATGATTTGCGAAATTAAATTTGTCATATTTAATACAAATATTATATACTTTTTAAATAAAATTCATTAATATTTGAGTAGAAGAAATAGTTATTTGTGATATTTTCTAAAAATTATATTACAAAGATTTAAGAAGAATAAGAATTAAAATAAATTTATACGTGCACAATGTTTAATTTATTGCAATTAATTATGCATATTTATTATAATTTTAAAAAACCTTATAACATAAAAAATAAAATAACCATTTTCATAACATACGTTCTAAAGGAAAATATTTTTTCTTTTATTTAAAATGCTTTAAGTAATTAAAGAAGAACAAGTTCAACATTTCTAAAGCCTGTATTTCACATTTTGTATTTTACACTTTAAAGACATAAAAAAATTATTAGTACCTTTAATTACTGCTGATTACAATATTTTTATTGGGTTGCTTACGATTTTTAAGGCAATCATTTTTTACTTTCTAGGATCATTTCCAGCTTTATGCAAACTAATTTTATTATTATAAGATCATTTTAAGCAATATATGGCTTTTAATATGATGGCAAAAACTTTAAGGAATACATATTTTAGAAAATACCTGAGATTATAAGAAATGATATTGAAATAATTTACTAAATATTGGTAAGAAATAAGGAGTATTTAAAAAGTATTAAAAATAAATAGTATTAGTTAAAATAAATATTTTTGAAAAATGAAAATACATTTAGTAAATGAATAACAAGCGTATTTTAATTTATTTGATATTGTGAAAGTATTTCAAAATATTATCATCCAACGAATTATACCTAAATATTTATCAATGTAAAATAACCTACAATTTATTATATATTTTAGCTATTGATAGATTTTACGTTAATACATATTTTAATTGAGGATAGAAAACAAAATATAAATCATTAAAAATTTGTTCAACATATTTTAAATTGCAAATAACATGTGTTAAAAATTTATAACAAAGAAAATTCAAGATCTGATTAGGCAGTTACATATTGTAAAATTTGTGTCATCATCTTAAAAAAATAGAAATGTTTTTTGGTGGTAATGCTATGAAGCACAATGAATTTTAAATCCAAAATTACTAAAAAAATGAAACAATAAGAAAGCATTTCAGAAAAATTTGCATAGATTTACTCTCAAATATGTCTGTAACTGAGCAATACTAAATAAAATAAATGCTATTAACTCTCTATCACAAATTAAAATTTTAATTTATTACAATAACATTAAAGAAAGGTACCTAATATTCTTCTAAAACACCAATTAATCCATATGAAAAATAAAAGAATGAATTTAAAGTATAAAAAACGTTTATTTATTTTAATGAAAACCGAAATAGCTGCACACTTCTGATTCACAGTTTAAAAATTATATTTTTAATGTTTTGTTGTTTGGAACTTTGCATAAATGTATAATAATTAAAAAATTGTTTTAAAAATTTATATAATATTTATTTTTTATTTATTAGGATGTAAGAATAAGTAGTTTATTATTTTTTTTAATATTACTTCTCCGGGTTAAGATTTTCTCATAATTTTTAAAGTATTCATCTTAAAATTCTTATGAGAAACTGATGATTTATTACATTCTGGAAAATATGTATATGTATGCATATCATGTTCTGTATATTATAATTTATAGATTAACTATGATTAGGTAATTATTATCAATCTGGATAACATATAACTAATTTGTAAGAGAAATTAAATTTTTTAAATAAATTTGTAAGTTTATATACACAATAGGAAATTTACAAGCTGTGTTTAGCATCGTTATATAGGACGCAAAGCTGTTCCTTCATGTTTTATATATGAATTTTAAGTGATAAAAGATTATACTTTTGATTCTGCTTATTAGGTCAGAGGCTTTTGTTTTATTTTAAGAATTTATGTAATAATCTACAATGAAATCACCCAAGGCTTAGACTGTCCTTAGTTGTTACATTTAGTAATGTAAACAATGACTTTTTTGTTTCAAAATATTACTATATGTTTTGTTTATTTCCCTTTAATTATAAATGCCAGCTAATAAAAATATTAGAGCACAAAATATTCTTAATGTCTTTGGTAAGTTTTTGAAAACTACTTAAGATTTGTAGCATATCTTATATTTTTTATACTTCAATATCTCCCCCTTTTTTATCACTATATATGTATATATATATATATATACATAGACACACACAAACACACATAATAAATTATAAGGAGGCATAACGTACATTAGTAAATGAATTTTTAATTAATTATATTATAAAGTATAATATAACAACCCAACTTAAATTAGACACTTTATTTAATAATCACATACAATGTTTAATTATGTCACCTATTTTCAATAGATATAATGTAGCTTCTCTTCAGAAGTAAATAGTGGTATGAATAATGTTGAATACATTATAATATTTTTAAAAAAAGTTTGAAAGCCTTCTAATTTTATTATCATGTAAGAGAAGTTTAGTTAAATATATGAAAATTTTGAAAGGTAATGTTCTTTCTTAAGGATACATGGTATATTTAAAAAGCTGATTTTGATGTGTCACATTATTTTTGCATTCTAGAGCACATGTACATTTTTAATAACATAAAGTTCTCAGTTGCAACAGCTTTAAGTTACTCACTACTTCCATTTGAATGTATTTCGTTTTTACGTAATATGATGCAAGGATATTTTATTCATTTTTTTAGTAAGTAAAAAATAGTTTTTTTGTGAAGTTAAAAATATTCCTAAAATGTTGTTGTCTAATATATTCTGACATATATTAATATAAGAGCTTATATATAGTGGGAAATGTCAGCGAATGCTTCCATCACTAAAAGAAAGAGGGACTACTCATCGTAACGAAGGGGAGTAAGAGATAATTGTTTTCCGATAACGCCTGCTAGTTGTTTGCTTACCGCAGCTAGAAAAACCTGTATATTTGTTTCTCCTCTCTTCCTATACCAACGCAGGGTAACGGTTATACAGAGACACTTTTTCTCCCAAATTTTACATCCGTTACAGGGGAAAAGAGCGGTAGATTATCAAACATGATAAAGTTGCCTAAACCCAGTCACATTGAATGGATACGCTGCCACACTAACAAAGTAAATAATAACATGAATTTTTTCAAAATAATATATTTGTGAAAGCGTCATGGGATGAATGTCATTTATTATAATTTATGTAATAAGCTTTTTTTTCGGAAATTGAATAAAAATTTGAAAATGGATCAACGTTCGTCAAAAATTAATGGTCTCTGCTGTTCAAAAAAATTCCCAATTTATTTAAATTGGGAATTTTTTATTTATTTAAATTCTATTGAAAATTTAGGATACCTTTTGTAGAATTTTAATTTACTTTTAGTTCTGGAATGGATAAAAGTGCATTGTTTTTTCATAACAATTAAAATGTTTTTCTGAAAAAAAATTGCTTACATTAATTTTTCATCACCTATGATCAAATCAATACTTAAAATCATTCGTTTAAAAGTAAATGAGTATGTAAATTAAATAAGACAAACTCATCTGGAATTAAATTTCACGTTATAATATTTTAATAGGATTCTACAAAAAATATTAAGAAAGAAAATTTTTCATTTAAAACGGATTTTGGCAAAAATATATGATTTCATTTTGTCAAAAATACATGATTCATCGGTGTAAGTTATATCATAAAATGGTATTTATTTTGTTTCAATTATATTAATTATATTATCTTCATAATTATTTAATTTTGAAAACACATGAAATTTAAATTTTCAATTTTAACTCTTATTTATTAAGAAATTATAATCTGATTTATTTTGTCAATTAATTTATCATTATAATTAATAATAGTTATAAAATTTTACATAAATAGTTTATAAAACTGAAATTAAAGGAAACAGAAAATATTATTTCATTTTTCATTCAACTATAAATCAATAAATTCATTACTTTTTATGAAAAAATATTCCTGATTGTTACTTTTAAATTTAATTGATTGATAACATGGAAAAATAGAAAGTTAAATTTGACAATCCTTATGAAATCCTTTTTTATACTATATTTAACTTCATAACATAAAATAAAAATAATTACTGCAATTTAGTGTACATCACACTGTTTAAAACTCACAAAATAACTATCAAGTCATTAAATTGTAAATCAAAATGGATTAAATCTAAATTTAAAGAGATATTTTCACTTAAAACTAAATATAAAATATTTTTCAGGAAAGTGGTCATTATGGTTGAAAGACATGAATATTTGTTCTCCATTTTTAATAATATTGCTTCAAAACATATTATACCAAAATATTTTAAAAATGCAAATTTCATTATTTAATTGTGCTTTAAAATTTTCAATATTTTCTTACTCTAATTTTTATTGGAAATATTAGTTTTCCAAGCAGAAATTTATGGCATTAGCTGTTTCTATTTCGAGTGTTTTTTTCTTCCTAAAACATCATTAAGAACTTTTCATTCTCCTTCAGAAATATCTTGACGAGCTCAGAAACTTTTCCTTCTTATGGTTACCGTCAAACATAGATAATTAATCAGGGATACGAACTTTTATGATCACAAGGAAGCTTGACATATAAAAGAAATGAATAGATTAATGGGGTTGTAACTGTAAAAAATGGTGCAGTTACTTAACTAAGTAATATTTTGCACCATCAATCCAAAATAACACAATGCTATAAATATTATCTTAAGAAAATACGCCTTGAAATAAGGTAGAAATAATTGGATAAATATTATAAAATGCTAATAATAAAAATAATTGTCTTTGTATGTTATTATCGTTTTAACTCTCACTATATATTTATTTGGTAACTACAACATAATGTATTTTATAACTACATTTTAAAAACGAGAAAATTTCAACATATAAATCTGGTGAGCAATTTAATACTTTTAATTCTTTGTCCTAAAAATGAAGTACTTGGAAATATTCTCCAAATACGAGAATGAAATAGGACTTTACTTATTCAGTTTTAAGCGCTTGACTATGTTAGTTTTATTATAACACTTTTATCGATATTAAAAGCTTTAAATTGAAATTACATATAAAATCTACATGGTTTCGTTTACATAATGCCATTAATAAAATATTCTGTTAAAAGATAAAAGATTCGGTTGCTCATTAAAAATGTCCTAAACGTAAAAAATAATTCATTATTTTTAATGAATATACAAATCGAAATAAATTAATAAAAAAGAAAAACGAATAAATCGAATCAAATAAATTGTTAAGTAGAGTAATTAATAAAAGAAAATGATGCAATTATTTTTAACATTTTTCATTTTAAATTATTTTGCATTCAATAAAATAATTTTAATATTGTAAAATTGTAAAAGTTGTTAAATTCATTAATATTTAACTTGTTAAGTGTTAATCAATCAGTGTGAAATCACCAATAAATTACACCTGTTAATAGAAATGTATAGTTAGAAATTGATTTAAATGTTAACAACACATTATATAAATATAAAAAAAAATATTATTGACTTAAAATATAGTAATTTCGATTTTCTTTTAATATTTTCTTAAATTTATAAAAGTTTTGCTTAAAATAGTTTCATTATTAAAGTTCTTGATAAATTAGTGTTTTAAAATAATTATATTTGCAAATGAAGCTTACATAAATATATTCATTTACTAGTATTGAATTAATCTTTAAAATGTTTGTATAACAAAACCTATGCTTTGATATTTATCAGAATATCATAAAAAAACAATCCTTCATAATTGTGACAGTTAAAATTAATAAATAGTACAATAATTTGAAGTTATTTTAGGAATTAAATTATTAAATAATAACAATGGAAATTATTATTACATAATATTTCAATTTCTAAAAATGGAATGAATAGGAAAGCTTTAAGAAAACAAATATTTATTCTAAAATTCAATTCATAATAATTTAGTTAAATGTTTGAAATGCATTATGTATCTGCAACTTGTAATGAAATAAATTGCTTTCATATAATCAGTCATTAATCTACCATTTAAATATTAGGGTCAAATATTATATTATTTTAGTTGTTTTATTATAAAATTTAATAAATTTAAAAAATTTTACTTAATATGAGAAGAAAATGTTTTATGATTTAATTAAGTAGAAAAAAGAAATGTAATATTCGTAATTATTTTGAAAAATTTATAATTATAAATTAATGTGTTGTCACGTATCTAAACTCAATTACTTATTATGATATATATGAATATAACTTATAAGTCATTGAGTTTAACAATGTAAAATTTTGGAAAACTTTTTTTTACTTCTTCCTTTTACAAAAAGGAAGACATCTAATGAAAACATCGAATGTTTCAATATCTTAAAATAAAAATAACATTATTTGCTAGAAAATAGTATTTTGCCCAAGTTTTCTCAGCTAAATAAAAGACTGTAAAACAAATAAATATAATTCTCATATTCAATTTTTATCAACTTACTACGAACATTATCTGAAGGTTATTATTTTTAAATAAAATGTAAATATATGATACACTTAATCTCATTTTAATAGCATTATAAATAATATGACAACTGAATGTTTTCACATAAATAATATACAATATAAAATAATTTGATTATTACATTTTCTTCAATTTAAATTTGGAATATTTTGGTGGTGATTAATAATGATGAAATGACTTAATCAAATGCTAATTTGAATCACATTAAATTTAACTAAAAATTTTTAAATGAACTTTCTTTATTTTTAATAAATTTTTATAATTAGAATCCAATGAAATTTGAAATGTTTTCTTATCTTCCTCAATACAAATATGTTTGCGATTATTTTTATTGTTTATGAATGCAATTAACAGGTAACCCAAGAGAATAACTCAGATAACCTTAAGCCAGAATTCATTTTTTATCATTAAAATGGAAACATAATTTAACGAAATAAATTACTTTTTAATTGTAAGTTGCATTCATAAAGCTTAAAAAATTTAATATTACATTCAAAAATAATATTTTTTGCCTTATTTATTTTTCTCACAAAATTGTTCAAGATTTTTGAATAGAGAATATTTAGAGTCAAACTTTTAAAGAAAAAAACTGTTGTTCCAAAGTCTTATTTTACAAAAAACAGTAGTCATATCTGAAACCCTATACTTGCCTTGTTTCTTCTTTTCTCATCTTGGTAGAAACTGCATTTAAAAGTGCATGCAGTCTTTACAAAAGCAAATTTTTGTCAGTGATTGGATATGACGAACAGAAGATGGGGGAAAAATTGAGAAAAGTGAAGTAGAAATTCTGACTTATATCGAATGCGGGGGAGAAAGCAATGGAAAAAAAATCAATATCGTTCGATACGTCGTCATAGGTTGCACACGTCAGAGGTCAGTGCTATACGATAGTCGTTCTGTCACCCCTCCCATCCCATCCTATTTAATTCTCTAACCCCCTACAATGCTCCCCCTAAGTTCTCCAGGGTTACCACCTAACTTCCGCCGGAGGTCTTCCTTCTTACTTTCGACCCAACCCCTCCACCCACGCAGCCACTTGCGCGTTTTTCTTTTATCGTTTTTCGGTGAGGGAAGATTCCGCTTTTTTTCATTCTCCCCTCCCTACAGTGCTTCTTTGATTCTTTCTTTTTTTTCTATTATTATTATTATTTTTTTTTTACTTTTCTGCTCCGACCATCCACCTCGACCACGAATAAATAGAGAAGCGGATGAGTAGAACGTGCTTTCACTACCAGTTCGTGCACTCGGGTCTTGTAACGACCTTAGTGAAAACGTATGGAAATGATTCCACTAGTTGTTAACTAGCTTTATTTGGAAGTTTTCGATCTTCTTTTCTCACCTTCTTTTTTTCGTCTAAGAGAGTTAAAAAAAAATAATATTGGAAAACTTCAGAAACAAGAAAGCATGCAGTGTAATCGGGGAGTGAAGTAGAAGCTGATTTAAAATCTTTTAAAGATTAAAAGAAGAAATTTCTATCTAATTTCAGAATTTTGAGAGATTATTTCACTATACTCGAATCTAAAAAACAAGAAAACTTTTATCATTTGAATGAATTGATTTTTTGTTTTATTTCATAGATTCATTGATGAAAATTTGTTGCAAATTTGCTTAAAGCTGAGATATTACTTATTTGATTTATATCGTGCAATTAAAGTAGAGGATAATTATAACTAAAGTTTACTTTTTCAAAAATTAAAGTAAGGAAATAATTTATGAGGCTAAAAAAATTGCGAATGAATGAAGATGCAATCACAATGAGCTACTGATTAGAACACATTACATGATATTGTAATACACCCTTAAGACCCATGTACTATGTTATATGGATACTAAAACAGAAAAGAAATAGCTGTGTTTTATTGTCTCAAAGCCATGTCAATGAAAATACAAATAGTGATAATATCTTTTAAAAATAACGTAAATTATCAATTTTGGACATCTATGGGTTAGATTGTTTAGAAACCTCAGCCGTTAAAAATGGTAAATTGAAATTGCAGGTCAAATGCTTATTATTGTAAAATAGTAAGGACTAATATTTTAATAATTTCCAAAAGTGATATTCTACAATTACTTCATTAATGATGCAATGCTTGGGTGGTGTCATATGATATCCGAAAGAAATGATTGCTTAAAAAAATTCATAACATTGCACATTAGAACTCCTTGTAGATGATACATAGAATCGTTTCTAAAAAGGAATAACAACAAACATTGCACTTAATATCACGCATCAATTTACCTGTTAGAAATAAATGCATGGTAAATGGATTTGGGTATTCAACATTTTCTATGTTGTTCTGCAATTTTAAACCTTTCGAGAATCATAGAAATGTTGATGAGATGTATTTATAGTAAAACATCCGAGTTCAGGTTTCATCCATTTTTTTTTCGAAAAAGAAATTACTGAGCAAGAAATTTGTGATTTCTTTATCAGTTAGATCTATTTTCAAAACGTACAAAATTGTAATTAAGTAATACCACAAAAAGCTTTCTGAAATTTTTAAAGCTCACTGATAGACGTGTGTCTAAGACAAGAGAATTTCTGAAAATTTTACATTTTTCCAAAGCGCTACTTGAAGCCTCCTGTCATGTCATGTCCACATCTCCCAACAACGATGAAGCAATGCTCCATTTACCCATTTCATGTCTAATGAGTCTATTTTTCAAAGTAATAAATCCTTTTAGCGATTAAAAGATTTAAGCCAGATCTGCTACCCTTTTCATTAAATATTTGAAATTTGTTTTACGGAAATATAGCAGTTGCCGATTTTATAAGAACTTGTTTTCAAACAGATGTTAATCAATTAATGACTGAATCATGTCAGTTTCTTGGAAGTTGAAAAACAAGAATTTAATATTCCTTTCTTTTTATTTGAAGTATAATAGGTATAATATATAAATGTATGTATGTACACATACATATATAATGTGTATTTATATATATATATATATATATATATATATATATATATATATATATATATATATATATATATATATGTGTGTGTGTGTGTGTGTGTGTGTGTGTGTGTGTGTGTGTGTGATGCAATTAAAATATATATTTTATTTGCAACAACATTCATTTATATACTTTAGTTTAAATCTGACCATTCCGCAGGAAAATTCACCTTTTTTAACGCATATTGAAGGTCATTTTGACTAATAATTTCTTAAAGACATTTAAAACTATTGCTACAATATCCTTATATACATATATATATATATATATATATATATATATATATATATATATATATATATATATATATATATATATATATATATATATATATATATATATATATATATATATATATATATATATATATATTAGCTCAGTTAAACGATCTTTAATAATATTTCATATTTCAATAATATTTCATTTATGTATCAGTTTGAAAGTTAAGGTTCATTTGTGTTACTTTTATAAGAGATTTTAAATAATATTAAAATTGTGATGAATTATACGATCATTAATTGAGCAAGAGATCTCAATCGAGAATCATAGTTTAAAGTACTTGAAGATTTACTACAAATATTCCGGTTTGAAGCTACAGTTGAAACCATAAACAATTTAATTGAAAACTACTGCTCAACTCACAATTCGGCAATTTAACTATTAAATATTACAAATAATAAAAAGCAATACATCTAGTAGTAGATTATCCTTAAAATTTGCAATTACTTTATTTAGATTCTTCCTCTAGAAACAATTAATAAAGCAAGTTTCATGAACTTTTGCAAAATAAGGTTTTTTTATAAAAAGTTACTTAATAATTAAATATTATATCCTTTCGAAATGAAAAAGGAAATTTTATTGAAAGGAAATGAAAAAGTATTTGAATCACGATAAATTTAATTTGATAATCAAAATATTTGAAATACTTTTTTATACATTTAAAAGAAATCTGTAGAAATTGTTTATAACTATGAATGAAAACCATATAATTGCAAACAAATTATCTTTACTTTGATAGTTCTTGATAGTAAATGATAGTTCTTTCAATAAATGATAGCTCTAGTAAAAAAAACTATCATTTATTGATTGATCATTTATATCATGTATCAAAGCATGATTTAATTACAAAATAACTCATATCATGTTCAGACAAGTTCGAAACGATTTTCCTTAATTTTTTTCTTCTATTTCATGAATATAATCATAGTTTTTAAATAAAGTTTAAATTCAGGAAGATTTATACAAAATATTTATATTTTATATTTATTTCCTTCACTTTGAATAAAGCTTTTATTTTATATAAAAAATTCGATGAATTTTTTAGGTGTGATTTATGCAATAAAATTAATCACAATAACAACATATTCGCAAATTTTAAATTTGTAAAAAATATTTAAAAAAAAGCATGCATTTATATATTTATCTTTCTTTAAGGAATTATATATTTTCAAGTAGTAAAGTGACTCTCAAGGTAATACTACTTTCAAAAAGGAATTGGTTCATTATCTGCTTATTTGATTTATTACAAATTATCAAATTAATTTTACGAAACTGATGAATCAATTTTATTTAGTAATAATTGTAGAAACAATTTTGCAGTTGATTTGAATTAGACAACCAATATATTTATGACAGTTGTTTTTTAATTAATTGAAAACATCTATAAGAATAATGAATTATGGGCCTTTTTTAAATTACCAAGTATCATAATTTAGTTATGAGCCGACCAATGGCTGAGTGGTTAGCGTTCCTGACTCTTGAGCCGTGGGTCCCGGGTTCGAATCCCGGTTCGGGCATGGATGTTACTATCTCTCTGTGTCTCTCTGTCCTTTCTTGTGTGTTGATGTATGAATGTGGCCCGCCCTATAAACGGGTCTGTGGTGGTATGACGCGGGTAATGCTACTCGCCTCCGTGACTTGGTTCACAGGTGCCCGCTGGGTAACGACAAATGAGTAGCAGTTTCCGGCCTTGTTGTGGCGAAGGGTTAGTCACCCAAGAAGTGCCCGCCGTTATAAAAAAAAAAAAAAAAAAAAAAAAAAAGTTATGATATTTTAAAACAGTTACTTGTAAGAAATCATACATAATTTACAACACTTAATTTAAAACTAAATTAAAAAATGAATTAGAATTGGATGCAGAAGCTAATTTTAAGCTACATGATTGTTAAAATTTTAGTAGGATTTTTATCAAAATAACAAAATTTGCTGATAACGTTTTTATCATAGAAACAAAATTTTTTATGTTAAATTTTTAAAAAAATCAAGCTGATGACAATCTCTAAGATATCTAAAATCTTGTTGTTAACATATTTATTACTTGTGATTTAACTAAGAACAAATACATCATTTTATATACTTGTAGTAATATTGAAATACTCTGATTAATTTACATAAAATATCAATTAATTTGTGATTGAAAGATTGTTGCTGCAAGACATTTAACGCTTGATAGTTATAAACTTTCCCTTGAGACCTTTTAGATAGTTTTTCATTTTTAATTTCCGTAGAACTGATTATCCATTGTTTTCTCAAGAATATTTAATTTTTTTGAGTGCTTTTCTTCATTAATTTTGTATTTCTCTTTTGAAGTCACGTTCATCATTATTCCTTTCTTACCAGGGAGTGTAAAACGAAGCCATTTATTTTCACTCTCTTTCCTTCACCATGCTTTTGCTACTACTTATAGTAACAATCATAAAATGTCCACAAAGTTTTTGACAAATTTGGCTACTTAAAAATACCAGGCATTTGTAGATGCATCTACAGTATACAAACTCTGCTTAAATAAACTAAGATAAATTAAAATTTGAAAAAAGCTTTCGACGAATACTTAATCTATGTTTGCGTAAATCAAGCTTTTCTAATTATCAATCACTTCTCAACCATTCATCAAATTGAACTTGAATGACATATTTGAGTAAAATGTATAACGCTTTATTTCATTTTAAGTTTATTACCATTTATTAAATAATACATATTATAAAAATAAAATTATTTTGTATGTTTATGTAAATATTCCTAGCTTAAATAATGTAGCATTATTAACTGATAAAAATTATCACAAATCCATTCATCAAGATTATCAAAGGTTAAAAAGCATTACCAAAATTTTGAACCACGAAACATTGTAAATATATAAAAATTCGTATTTATATATATTTACAATGTTTCGTCAAATTCAAATTATATTATTTGATAATTAATTTGAATTATGTATTTGATAAAATTATGTATTTGATAAAATTATGCATTTGATAAAATGATGTCATTTAATTTTCTAACATCATTTTATCAATTACATAAATGTCATTCAAATTATGTATTTGATAAAATGATATCAGAAATTATAATTGTAGTATACTTTAACATCATTAGACCAAAATTTCAAATTAAATTTTACATAAATTGTTAATATAGTTATAGTTTTCAAAGTTGAGTTCAATTTATGTGAATCATTAACTTGCAATATAATTCATTACTAATCATAAATTTAAATAATTGTTTTATATGCTTTTGAACTTATAAACTTTTGTATTTTGAAAACATATGAATATTTTCAATGCTTATTTTATAATTTTTTCCATTAAATTTTTATTATTTTTTAAAATTCATAATGTTACACCCATGAGTCATTATACTCTTTTATATTCTTTACATTGTTACAAATCTTTTAAATGGAAAGAATAAATATTGCTTAACAAGCGAATAGTTCTCTACACGCTGCAGTTACACTAGAGATATTTCTGTTTATAAGAATCAGATGCGAAACTATTAATATTTGAATAGAATCCTGCTGTAAGAATAAGCAATTTAGTTGTAGAATTCTAATGTGGTTCTCTATTTCATAACATGTCCTACAATTACTTAGCTGTTACTCGTTCCACAAATGTCATATGGACCTTAATTTAGGACTCAAATCAGGCATTATAGGAGGTTGTACATCAATATCATGATAACATTGCTTGATAGAGTATGCAACATGATCTGCCATACAGCCATTTCAAAGTTAATATTCATTGCTTTTCTGCAATTGCTACAAACTAAGAAAACTCTGATTACAAATAATTCCAGTTGAAGTTAGCACTAAATGTATCAGGAACATTATGCTAAGTTACCAAGCCATATCACAAGAAAAACTTAAATAAGTACACTTTGGCCTCCTAATCTAACTATATGGAAGATGTACATGAGTAAAAGATATATGTTTGTCTTGCATTCACCACACATGCTTAAATGATCCTATTTGACAGAAGAAAGTGTAGCAAGACTAGTCATTCCAGGAAATAGTTTTCTACTGGTGTACAATTCACTTGCGATGTTGCTAATACAAAGTGAATCTGACTGCTTTGTTAAATGGAAAAATGTTTAATTTGCATGCGTCATTACGTATATGAATACTGAAAGTATGCAGTTCTAATGAACTTCCTGCATTAGAATATGCCTATACATTATATATATATATATATATATATATATATATATATATATATATATATATATATATATATATATATATATATATAATAAGACAATTGTAATGCAAACTGTTCCTCATGTTTTGAGAATTAAGAATATTAATGTTAAATAAATATTAATTTATGTCTAATATAAATAATTGAAATTGAAGAAAATATTTTTACTAAAAGAATCTACCTTTGAATGTAATTAGGGAAAAATATAATCTTTAATTGTTTCATAATGAGCATAACATTTCTAAGAGAAATTAGTACAAGAACCAGTATAAATAATTTTAAATCTTTTCTGGATATAAATGCATTCTAATTTAATGCAAAAAAAACCTTCTTCAATTTTAAAGGATTACGAATTCTTTTGTTATTTTAAGGTTGCAATAATAAAGCTACTTGAGTTGTGACTATTGAAATACTACAAAAGTCGAAATAATTGGAACTTCAAACAAAGCATTTTTTCCCCTGCCTCTTCTCACAAAAGTTAACATCCAAGTTCCAATTTTAATTAAATAACAACAAAAAATATGATTCTTATTACAATTTCTTAAATTTGAGACATTTGTTATGGAAGAAAAGAAAAATGCATTCCAATCTCAAAAAGAATCCGAGTAATTTGAGTAGAGGAGTAATCCGGGTTATCGGAAGTAATCCTAGTACTCGTTTGGCGGGACAAACCGTGAGTGAACGAAGCACGAATCTTTGTAGTTATTCTATTTATTATTTGATTTCACTTCCATTTTTATCTTTGGCAAAAAGGAATGGAGCAACAAAAAAAGAGTTGTTATTCCTTCCATCTTACCAATTTATTGGAGGGTTTCCTGTATTTCGTCTTCAACGAACTAATTCGAATACTTTTACCTGGTGCGTTTGCCTATTAGAAGGTAAAAAGAATTCGATCCTGCTGTCAAATTTTGTTTATTTATTTCGTTCATCCTTTTTCGTTTTGCGGAATCGTGATTGACGTTTCAATCTTTCAAAGTACTTTATTTTCGCTTCTTTTATTTCTGCTTTTAACTGTTTCTTTTCATTTATTGATTTGTTTTTCTTATTTTGCTTTCTCTTTCTATCTATTTTATAAAGCGATTTATCCATCAGAAATGCTTTTGATGGTGGCAGATATTTATTTTTATCTTAAAAGGTTTGTTGTCTCTCACAATATCAAGAAACTATATATAACTATGTTTTAAATTTACATTTGACATTTTTACTTAACAAATGTTTGCTTCATGAATATGTAATTTATTGAGAAGTCGATGATGTTTTATTTTCAGAGTTTGTTAGAAAATCACATAAAGAATTTGTTTCAATTCTTTTCATTTATCGAGGATTAGTTTTTCTACATTTAATAAATAATAATTAATCAGAAAATCTATACATTTTATTATCTAAGCCTACTAATATCATCGTAACTTTTTTTTCGGTCAATACTATTTGAGTTCTAAGGTATTGCTTTGAAATGAATTTTAACTAAAGATGAGTATAAATTACATTTCCAATGTGTTTTCTAATATAATCTTTGATCCACTATCGTGTATTTCTAATTAGGTACAAATGCACAAAACACATTCGTATTTAAAGGGTTAGCTTGTAAATACATATTCGTAGTTAAAATAGTGCTACTAAAATAAGGATGATTACTTCACTTTGTGTTTAGCAGCAGAATGTGTATTGTAGTATAACATGAACATATCATACATTATCATGTTATCAAATAAAACATTTAATAAATGAAGTTATTCGCCACATTTTTTTGATTTTGGAATTTATGCAAAATTACCATTTATTTGAAGATTTAACAGTATAGTTTATTGTGAAGCATGTTTTAACAAAAAAATCACATTGTTTTTGACATTGTGAGTTATATTCCCGTATTGCAGTTTCAGAAACTAAGAAAATATCTAAGTATGCGTCTATATCGGTGTGTAAGCAGAACATAGAAAGATCCCGCTCTTCAAACACACTGGTATTGAACCTGGGGTCGTCTAGTTTGAAATATGCAGTCTTACCTTAATTAATAGTGAGCTCACAAAAAGATTTTAATATTTTCAAGCATATCTTTATTTAAACTTCTTATTAACTTCTTCTTATTTCTAGAGTATGTTACTTGGTAAAGTCTAGTGTTACAACTTTACTGATATACGATAACATATGAAGAAGATAGCTAACTTTTCTCTCAAAACCTCTACATATCAATTTTAAAGAAACGTTTCCCATCATATAAGACATTAAGTATAGCAGAATTCAAGATAGTAATATTTACTACAAAACATGGAAAAAAAGATTTATGTATTCGTCTTATTACACACATCACTTATGGGGGTGTTTTAAAATAATTTTATATGTAACATGAACTTCTTATATTCCTTATGATATGTTATGTAGCTTAAAGTCAAGTTTAAATTTATTTAAAAGTTCTTTTTTACAACAGATGAGAATATATAAATATTTAATAACAAATTGAAATTTATTTACAAGAAGAATAAAATATTAGTATCTAAATAAGTAAATTCTATTTAAACTCTATAAATTCTTGCTTGGAGTATTTATTTTGTATTTGACAAACATTTAAATTTTCCTATTAAAATTACAAGAATACAACTGCATTTTTCAAAACGTTTCATTTTCTATATAAGAAAGTGAATTTTATCCAATGTTAGTTATTATTGTAAATGTTATCTAATATTGGTATTTAATATTTTGTCAAAGGATTTTAGGCTGTGAGAAGACCTTTCTTATAACTAAGAGAATTTTTAATGTAATTAAAATAAACACTCAACGAAAGAGAAGAACACAGAAAATTTTTAAGTAAAAACTATAAATTTTTAAAAACATAAAACTGAATATGATCTTTTCTTTATACATATAGGCAATATGAAATGTTCTTCTAGTTTTACATTCTCGGTGTACATAGATTCATAATGTACCTATAAAATGCCATTAAGCTCACTTTAATTACATAATTTATCAATAGATATTACAAAGTTTATCTTAAAAAATTAACAATGAAAGTAATAGACATTATTTAAAATTTTAATATATTTTTTTATTTGGGAAAACAAAAATATCTCCCTGTGCACCAAGGAATACCACACAGGGCCCGAAGGTACAACAAATGTACTACAAAACAAATCCAAATAATACATGAGATGAAAAAAAATAATAATAAAAGAAAGCAGAGAGAAAAAAAGAGATATAAAAATGAATTAGATAACAGCATGGATAAATTTTACCAAAAATTCAAAATTCTCTTTCTTAACTAGGTCCACCATAATCGGGGGCCACTTGTTATTTAAATCTTTACAAAGCTCGTTCCTTACTTCTGAAAACAGATGGGCATTCAAAAAGAATGTGAGAAGGGTTGTCACTCCCAGTGTTGCACTTGCACACCTCCCTGTTCTTAATGTGGAAACGGTGTAGGTAACTATTGAATTTCCCATGTCCAGTGAGGAATTGCGTAATTTTAAAGTCAGTGTAAAACCAGTAGTTCTTAATTTTGCATTGAACTGAAGGGAAAAATATTTGGTCCACTTACAATTAGGAGTAAATTTTAATATTTGGTATTTAAATAATAAATAGTTCAGTCAAACCAGTCAAAATTTATTAGGCCGAATTTTGTGCTGAACAGTTATATACTTAACAGGCAGTCATTATTCTTAAGTATATTTTCAAATTTGCATATAGCTTTCATAAGACGTTATGTACATGTTTTCTCTACTTGTTTTCATGATTTAATTTTTAAAATATGCATAATTTTTCCTTTTTTATGTATGATATAAAACACAAAATTGTTGTATTAGCATAGGGTAAAAATATTCTAATAGTTCATTTTTTACAAAAGGAACACTTAAATGTTGGACATATGTTATTGTGAACAATTTGTAATACGTGTAGATTATATATTTTTGACAAATGACTGTTTAAAATGTAACACATTTTATTAAAAATAGTTACGAAATGAATTGTTTGTTTGAATTTGCGGTTTTTACTGTATCATTTCATGCAGGACTTCATGAAATCTGTAAAATTAAAACTATCAAAACTTAATTTGATCATAATTAAATATTTGATGAAAATGTTAAATATTATAATAAATTATCAAATTATTTATTATAATTAATTAATTTGATTATAATAAATAATTTGAAAAATTCAATCTACTTACAATACAATCTTGAATTACATTGTAATGTTTATTATATATTCACATACAATAAATGGAAGCTTGTACTTGAAATCCTCACCTAGAATCATAAAAAATGAAAATAGTTATACTGAAATGTTCAACTGAAATATATATAATTGCTATTCCATTAGAGCAAATAAATACATGCATTTTAAAATTTTAAGTAGATTAAAAAAATGAAAATCATATTTTTTACCTTGTTTTAACATAATTCAAAGTGATGTTTGTTACATTATATTATATTAATATGTGCATTTTAATTAATACCATAATATGCAAATATTTTAATTAAAATTTTTAAATTTTATTTTTTAATAAATTTGATTAATTGTTAAATTTTATGCCCTTTTTCCATATGTTAACATTAGTAAGTTTCATTTAACTTTAAAAGCTAGTATTTTCCCAATGGATAAAAACATAATAGTAATCATATTTGTGAATGTCTGAGATAAAAAAAGTTAGAATCATATTTTTCATATTTATAATAGATGTATGTATATACACTTTTTTACCTTTGTGATTAAGTATTGGATAAAAAAATTTTTTTAAATTAATTACTAAACACAAAAATATCTGATTAAAATTGCTTTTTTATTTGTAAAAGTATACACTACTACAGTACAATTATATATTAACAATCTAAACTAAAATAGCATATAACTGGATATTTTCCAGGAATTTTTCCACTTTTTCCGGTTTATTCATCTGCAGAAAATTTTTACGGTAGAGAATAGGTTTTATCCTGATTTATTTCAAAATAACTAAAGCATAAAATCTTTGTTTCACTGCAATTAATAACGCTCTGCTTGTACAAGTTTTATAACGCTACATGCTGAGTAAGGATAAAATAGAAAAACATTGAATGTATTCCTATTATTGCAAAACTCTGTCGAATAAATCATGGATTGTTATCTTAATTATCTGTTTGCGCTCTGTGGATAATTTATTAACATTTCGATATTCTTTAAAGCGTCATGATATTGTTCTTTGATAAAACAAATCGAACAAAGCTGTTGTTGGTTTTAATTAACTTTGAAAGCTAGAATTTTTGATTTTTCATTTATTTTACCCTCTCTGGATGAGATATATTAATTGCAAATTGATTTTATCTTTATTCATGCCATTAATAAATCCTCATGTTGTACGTTAGTAACTTTTTCTTGGGTACAGGTTCATTTTTCATGTGAAAAATTAGAAAGAGTTTTATTCCCTAAAATTTATATATATATATATACATATATATATATATATATATATATATATATATATATATATATATATATATATATATATATATATATATATATATAATAAAAGAATATGTAATTGTATCGTTAGTGAAAATTGTAAATAATTTTTGTGAATAGTCTTTTACATTATACGAATTATTGTATTGTTATTTATTAACTTTTCCCTTTGAATGGGTATTATATTTAATTGTTATATCACTTATTTTATTAAGAATTTAACAATAATTAGAAATCACATATCAATATATATGAGAGTCATAGAATAAGATATATAGGTAATTTTTACTTTGAAAAATATAAGAAGCTTTCAATAAGAACAATATGAATAATTTAAAATACTAAGAAAATCATATGATTCTAACAGAGTATGATTTTCTTAGTATAATAACAGATGCCAACAGAATATGGCGACGAAAATATACAAACATAGCATTGCTGGCAAGCCTCAAACTTTCAGGTTAACTCGCTTGGAAAACCTATCTATCTACAATCGCTTTGTATTTATGAACCACAGTCAGATGAGGAGGTCACACCTGAGCAGACATCTTTCTTTTCACTTCTTCGTTACACCAGAGGTGAAAATTGCACATTGTTGTTGCACCAGCATGTTTTCCAATACCTAGCTCTAATTGGGCTCTACTAGTTAAATAGAAGCAAAAAATTTGCACATTACAGATTAACGTTGACAAGTCTCTTACACATTTGATTCCAACAAACACGTGAGGGAAAATGCGGTTATCCTCCTAATCACTTAGTTGATCTTGAAGGAAGCGGCATAAAGCTATTAAAAGCTGAATCTTTTCCAAAATATACATAATCACAATACATAATAATTAATAATTTATTCAAGTAAAAAGTATTTCAATATCTTATGTCCCTGACACCTGAAGTTGTTCATTATTCTTGTGTCAATCAATAGCAACTAAATGTTTGCTGCCATTAGAGATTTCATGAAATAATTTCTGCACATTTGACTTCTTAAATTTATTGTCTAGAAATAAGATACTGCCTTTTGTATATTTTGTGCTGAAAGTAAAATATAAAATTTTGTCCAAATTTAATTAAGAGTTTCTAGCAATTTTTTATCTAACTCTCATATAAGCTTTAGATTTAAAATAAGAAGATTTGACAATAAAGTTTATCACCCTTATTGAATTACACACTCCAAAACATATTTTGTAGCTAAAATTATTAAAACATCTTTACGGGCTTTGTTGATAAAATACTTACATATATTTATATATGTTCAGGATAGAGGCAAGCCAGAAATTGAATTTGTCACTGTTCTTTCTATTTTATGTTTGCACTTAACGTTTTTTAAATTAGATAAATGTATTCTTAAATAAAGCTCTTATAAAACTAAAAAAACTTTGAAGTTTTGTAAAAACATTGTTACGGTAAAAATTTTCATTTACAGTTGCTGATAAAAGGAATTAAACATTACAATTGTTATATCTTAACATAATAAATACCAAAAATATTTTAACACGTACAATTATTTACTCAAATATTTATTTTATACACATTTATGAAAACATAAATGAATGTTTCATTATGCTTTGTAAAATAAAAGTTTAGTTTATTTAGGTTATTATATATATATACATATACTTCTGTATGAAATAAATAGCAAAAAATGACAATTTGCTTTTGAAGTTCTATTTATCTAAAATATTATAGAAGTTTATAAAGATCTACTTATCTATTTTAATTTATTTAAATATCCTCATTCTTGAATATTTATAGAAACATTTTTAAATATTCTTATTTATCTGAAAACAGTCTGAAACTTATCTGAAATCAATTGCTCAAGTACGAAAAACATTTTTAAAGAAAATAATAAATAAGTTTTTAAAAGTTGCTATAATAAATAAGTAATAAAAAAGTTGCTAAAATAATTTATATATTTTAAGGTAAACCGCAACAAGTTCATTATTCTTAAAGTTTACGGAAAATAAAACAGAAATTTCAGTTCGGGAGCATAATATTTCAATATAGCTATAATTCATATATTTGTTAACATTTTATGTTGCTACTTAATGGCAACTAAATTCTTGTTGCCAATAGAGGTTTGATAAAAATATTTTCATTATAAATTTGTAATATTTATCTCGTTTTGTTTAGGACTAAAATTTAGTAAATGCAACTTACCTTTAAGTATTTTTCTAATTAAACGTATGTATCTTTAATACATATTTTCCTGACTTAATTTAATGGGAATAAGTTTTAGTTTATTATTCAAGCAATGTTAAAAACACTTTTTTTCTCAAAATATAATTTTTTTGTTCCTTTGAATGATTTTTTCATGATAAATCACGATTCACAATTAATAGAACAAGTTCATATGGATTTTTTAAATTTAGATACTTTTTCTTCTTCATATTTTTTATATATATGATTTTGTGAAGCTTTTATGTACTCAAAATATTCTCTTCTCAGAATTGGTACTTTTGAAAATAAATTATTTAAAAATTCTGCATCATATATAAAGAACTAAGCAAACTAAAAAGCAACAAATTATATTTTAGCAATAAGCATAATTTACTAAAACTATTTATGAAACATGGTTTGAAGCAAAAAATCATGTTAAAATATTGTTTTAAAAATGTAATACAAGATGATAAAGGAATTATTTGTAAGAGAATTTCATAAAATGCTCACAATTGATAAAGTCACTAGTACCAAGTGAAAACTATTCACCTTAAATTTTGAAACGAAATGAAGTGCATGTATTTTTACTGTAGCACTTGACAAGAAAAAAAATATTAAATTTTCTTAAAAGAGGGAATTTTGTTGTTTTGTGTTATATAACAATATAATATAGTTTAGTCTATTATTGATTAGCATTTTTAAAAATTTTGATTGGGATTTGCAGATAAAAAGCTGTCAATGAAAGTATGAAATTCAATGGCCGTTCAAAAATTATTGTTTGCTTACAATACAAGCCTCAAAATTAATCCGTTTCATTCGTAGCAAAGCAGCTCACTGCATTAAAGTAACATAGAACTCATACAACTGCTTACAGCTTCAAAACATATTAAATATATAAATCTCAATAAAAATGTAAAGTTTTAAGTAAATTGCTCAAAAAACATATTAAATACATGTAAATCTCAGTAAAAATATAACGCTTTAAGTTGAACTACATCAAAACTCTCAGAAGCTGAAGTTTACTTTATCATTATAAATGCCATCTATTATTATCAATGAAATTTATTGTGTAGTCATGCTGATTGCAAAGAAAATGAAACTAGTTTCATATGTTGAACTTATAGCAGATTATATTGAATTAGTTATGAAAACTTTTGTTAAATGAAAGAAATTATTTAAAAACTTCAGAGTTTTTCACTCTAAATTATATGTTATTACATCAATAACATTTCGGCTGAAGCAGTATAATAAAGTTCTGGAATAAAACTAACCAATGCAAATCATACATACCCCTTGAAGTTCATTGAAGTATTTGCAATATATTTTATCATGTAATACTGAATTAAAATTTTAATAATTAATTTTAAATGACAGAAGAAATCTTAAATCTTTAAAATTTAGCAGATACAACTAAAGGAGATGTTTTTCTAGTGATTGAAAAATGCTTAAACAAAAATAACTTTCGTTTTGATGCTTTTTCTGCATTGACAATAGATAGCATTTTGATTTTGAAAAAAAGAAACCTATTTTCTTCTTTCTCAAATCCTGTCTTTCTTTAATCTGTCTATGTCATTTTTCAGTCATTTTTTGAGTACATTGAATTTAGGAATGCATTCAAGAATTATAAAACACTGTTCATAATTTTACACAAGAAAAGTAAACGTGATTTTAGGGTAATTTTATATACTGTATCCAAATATATATAATCAGATACCTTTCAACAAGCATAGTTTTATTGTGAATGTCATTTGTATTTGTCTTTGATTCTGGCAAATTAAGGATAAAATGAACTAGCAGCGAGCCTGGCAACATATATGGCGGTGACTGCTTATATTTCTATTGTGGTTTAAAACAATTTTTATTTGTTTTAAGTTTTATAAACCTATCAATATGCCATGAGAAGGATTAATCCAAATAAACAACTATTGATACATCTGTAGTGAAATGACATTCAAATTTTAAAGACGAAATTTCACTCTACTTGTGAAAAACATTTATGAGCTATATTTGGGCTGTAAACTAATGATTTTGATAAAGATTGGACCCCTGATGAATATTGTACATCATGCATTGAGATTCTGACGGGATGAAAAATGTTGTACTCTTTATTTTCCTTTTTCAGTGCCTATGATTAAGAGGGAATAAAAGGACCATTCAACTGACTGTTACTTCTGCAAAACAAAAATTAGAGGATTAGCTACAAAAACAAAACAGGTGGTGGAGCTCTTAAGTTCCAGACTCAAAGATAGGAATCTACTTACAGAAGGCGTACAGATATGTGCTTATCATAATCGACATAGTGGTTTTAAAGACTACTCTTCTAAAGAAGACAGTTCATTGTAATAATGTTTATTCAGTAATGAAGGCTCTTGGATATCAACACCAACTACATGATTTGCGATTATACATTGACTCATTGAAAGTAACTTAGAGGCTTGTATTACTCCATAATGGAAATGAATTACTATTAATACTTGTCCCTCATGTTAGTAAAAAATTCAAAAATTCAATACACTAAATATAACTGCAGTACATGCGATGACTTAAATGTAATAGTTTAACTGTTAGATTTGCAACTTGGTTACACAAATTTTGTTGTTTTTCTTGAGAATGGGATATCCTGGATAAATGTTCTCACTACGCAGGGAAACTGTGGTATAAACGTGAATATTTTATTCGACGACATAAAAAGGTATCAAATACTCCTTTAGTGGTTCCCGAAAAAATGTTTTTATCTCCCCTACACATAAAACTGAAGTTGATGAAAATTTTTGTAAAAGCTATGGAGAAAAGTTCCGTTGCTTTTATGTATCTGAAATTTAAATATTCTAAAATAATTCGTCCAAAATTGAATGATGGAATCTTTATAGAATAGCTAATAAGAACAATAGTATCGCATGATGAGCACTTTTTAGAACTGTTAAATCTATCGGAAGATGTAGCGTGGATATCATTCAATAGCAGTTGTAGATTTCATATCAATAATAAAAAAGAAAACTATGAGGCAATAGTGAATGATCTTCTGGTTTCATACAAAGAAATAAGCGATAAAATATCCTTACAAATTCTCCTTTTGTACTCTAATTTAGTCTTATCCCCTGAAAATTTTGGGGCTATCTCTGATAATTATGGGGAACGTTTTCATCAGCAGATTGCTACAAGGAAAAATGATACCAAGACAAAGAGAATATCAATATGTTGGACGACTACTGCTGAACTAAAAAAGAAACACCTCTAATGCAAAATATAACAGAAAATCAAAATATGCAAATTTTTTGATAAGCCAGAATTGATGGAAAATTTATCATTACGCGTTTCCAAAGCATCAATTTTCTTAAAACTTTAAAAATATCTCACAAATAAAAACTGCCTGATGGAGAAAATCTGACTACATATTTAAACTCGGTGGATAAAAATTAATGTGATTCCATTTATTTTGCAATTATGAAAGAAAAAAAAAGTTTTTTGTAGGCCAGTTTTATGTTTAATTAACAAATATAAAAAACTAATAGTAGTAATTTTACTATCACATCCTAAACTATGGTACATAATCATAGCCAATGTAAAATATATTGAAATGTTTTTATTAATTGAAGTTTTATTGGAAACAACTAATTTATTTTTATCATAATTTAAATTTATTTAAAAGGAATTTAAATCGGAAAAAGATTCACATTTGCTTGATAACTCAGATCACAAAAGACATTAATTAAGCAAGTTTTGTGATACAAAAATAGTCTTATAAAATTACACTTAAAATGATTTGCAACTAAATGGAAATTAATAGAAAATTTAACAAAAAATTCGATGTATTTTGTTATAACTTACTTATAACAAAATCAAATTATAAGTATTCCTGAAATAATTAATTCAAAGGTCTGATGATTAAAATAATATTCATGGTTAAATATTAACTTTCTAATTATCTATAACTGTTAGCATTCTGTATCATAAAATAATGATGCTGCATAAGGAAATATTATTCTCTTATACAAGCAAAATTATATTTAACATACATGTATTACATATTTATCAGACTGTGGTTTTATTTTTGTATTTTATGATTTCAATATTTTATTAAACTAACATAAATTGCTTTCATTTCATAAATAACTTCTTATAAATTTTTATTTTAGAAATTTATATTCATCAATTTTATTTTAACTTTGATTCGTTAATATCTGTGGGATTGCTTTTAAAATTTGTTTTAATATTTATTTACAATCTCCATTTAAAGTAAGAATATAAGTGTTTTCACCTCGCATTTTATTGTTATATATAATCTGAAAATAATTTTACTTTATACGTGTAGTGATATGATTGTCAAATGTAATATAAATGTAATAAATTTTAAAAGATAATGTAAAAAATTTTGCTAAAATAAATTAAATATCACGAATGATATTCAAGCAAAATATAAATATTGCTACAGCTAAATATTTTTTGGAAACATTACAATTTATAAAAAGAATACATAATTTATGTAATTTTCTAATTTTCTCTTTTGATGTTGCCAAAAAGGTGAGCATTTTTTAAAATATTACATTTTAATAATAGATAGAAATTTATTCAGGTTAGATTTTTCTAGTTTCTATAATTTCATCATGCTGTTTTTATAAATTTTAATGTGTATTTTTCAATCGTAAATTTAATTTAACTCTAAATGAATAATCGTGTATAAGCAAATGGGGTTGTCTAGCAAATTTTTGCTAGTTAGAAAGTGTAATTCTGTTAGGCTAATTGATTTTATTGCTGTCATTAAAATTCTTGTTTTGCTTCACAATCAACTGCGACAAAAAGTAAGATTAATAATAGAAATTTCTTAATCTTTACAAAGTTTTATTTGTAACTATACATATATTTTTAGAAAAATCTGCAAAAATTGTCCCCATTTCTATGAACTAAAGTTTTAAAAATTGTACTTTCATCATGTGCATTTCCTACACATATTGACAAATAAATTGGAAACCTATGATATTTACATTCAAATGCTTTCTAGGAGTGAAATATGCAAATTTTTTACGACGTGGGATTCACATCGTTAGAATAAGTAAGATATAGAAGAGCATTTCTCGACGAATGAAGTAAATATGGGAAAACGATATATCTTTCATCGTATGAAAAAAGAGATCATTGTTGATACACGTATACCAGGGGTCTCGATTTCGAAGACAATAAATGTGAATAGGTTCTAAAATGCAGCCCTAACAAAGATATTCAAATGCTGGAATCAGAATTCATAGTTCATGTTTGAAAGAAGCAACATGGATTGGGCACAGTTTCCCAAGATTACAATCTCTGTTGTCTCCAACAAATTGTACAGCAGAGCAGGAACTCTATTTTGATTCAAATGACAAAAATTGTCAACCAAAACTCTTCCCAACATATTTCTGCTTGAACCACTAGCAGAGAATTGTAGGTGGTAAAAATGCATAGTTGAGTTCTTCTGAGAATATCACTCATTTTTGCCAGAGAAATTCAAACATTCGCTAGCATATGTGTCGGAAAATAAAAACACTGGATATATGAAGACTGGAAACAAGTAATGTGATCGCAAGAATCATCCTAACCCTTATTTTCCGCTGATCGAAAAAGTCAAATTTCATGAAACCCTTTTCAAAAAGCCATGAATCTATATTTCCATAGTTGTGAAAATAATTTATAAGTAATTTAAAATAGTATGAACTTTCTGTTTTATGTTTGTTTTACTCAGTAGCAGAAGGAAAAAATATGTGGTTTCACTTAACTTACTTCAATCTAAATGGCAATATATAACATTGAACAACATTATGTTTATCATTCCAAGATGACATTTGTATGATATATTACAACTCATTATGTATACATTAAATCACAAATTTACAAATCATACGTCACACATAATTAACACAATAATTTACTGTTATCACTGTTTTTAGTATGTTCATAAAGTAACAATTTTCACTAATGAAACACATCATTGGAAATTACATAACTGAAAAATATCTATAGAAAAATATAAGTAAACTCATGTTAATTTTAAAGGGTGTAAAATTTGGATGAAAGATTGACAAGCCATTAAAAAATTTAAAACATTTGTTACTGTCATGATAATAATAGTTTTAAAAAATGTGCTAATTCTTTTCTTAAAAATATTCATTTAAATCCTAAGGTGATATTTATAAACTGTGTATTTTAGTCTTGCCATTGCTATTTGCCAGGAATAAGTTCTATAGAGTGATTTAATTACAGCTACTTTTGAATAAAGGAAGATGGGAGTTGTGCTTCTACTTTCTATATGATATCTGTCAAAGTGCATGCTTGGGAGTTTCCCAACATGTATAATAATCACGTGAATAAAAAAATGTGAGTCATACATGAAATAGTCTTCCGTGTGTCATGTATGTACACATGACTCATAACAACATTTGGTTAGGTTGTAGCTAAGTGGTTTTAAACTACTTTCTAAGGGCTCACCATAACTTAGAGGTAGAAACGCATTCTTAGGAAGGAAATGTTCCGGATTCAAACTCAGCTACTATTCAACAACGTGAGATAGGAGTTGAATTTCCATTTTCGGCATGTACATCTGTTTAGCAGGAAACTTCGAAAATTTTCGTGTCACTACTTGGTAAAATGTCACAGTTCTACGCACTATTTAATAAAATTACTCCCATTATCTATGCATGGTGATTATTTGAATGTTTTATAACATGATATCAAAATGCTTTCTTTAATAAAGAGATAAACCATAAAGAAAGAATAGTTTATCCTTTTCAATAATAAAAAATGTAAAATAATAATGAAAATATGTTAAAAATTTATACACAAATTATAAATTGAATATTGTAAATTTTTTATAAAGCAATATTTATAAATATTTCGCATAAAAATTAGCCACACAGTTAATATCAGTTTCAATAGATGAAATATTACTTGAAATAAATTATATTATCCAAATATTCTTCTCTCCCACCCCCAAAAAAATTAATAACTATTTAAACCGATGTTGTTGGATTTTATCTTATATGTTGTAAGAAATATTTAATTTTTTGATACTAGTAAAATGACAACAAATTGTTTCCAAATTGGTTCATAAGAAATCATTTTATCAAAAGGAAATAAAGAAATAGCCAAATATACTTTTGTGGAATATCATATTCCAAGTATCATATTGTGAGATATTTAGTAGTTTGACTCTAAAAATACTGGACTACACTCTTCACTCCAAAGTCACCAATTTTGTTCATTCGCAAAGTTGTTATTATGAAACTGTTTCGTCCGTAGACCAAACACTGCAAATAATGATTCCTTTTTCATCAAACATTTGAAAACAGAACCTCCAAAATCTCATTTTTATCGTGCATTTCAAGTGGAATATAAATTTGGAGAAATTGCATTTTAAAAATGAGAATCAGTTTAATATATTCTTTAGATGAATCTATACTTGTCTAGCTGAATCCCTTAATTTAGATTCAACAATTTTTTGGTATGATTTCCTCTGAATTTGATGAAAATGAAAATTGAAATAGGTAATAGTATATCTAAAAATTAGACTATTTTTAGAATTCACAACAATTAGCACTGATATCAACATTTTCCATTACTTCATCAACCATGTTGCTTGTACCTTGAAATCTTTTTAAAAGCAGATGAACAACTAACAAATCCAGATTTTTTTCAACTTTATATCATGATTAAAAAAGTTTCTTTCGTTTTTGTTGGATTATGATTCAATCTGTGATATGCAAATACTGGAAAAAACTTCGTTAAATGGACTAAGTTAGTTATTAACCCTCGTTCACAGTTTATCTATAAAATTATGACAGATTAATATCCTAGGCGTGTTGAACATTCTTATTAAAAATCCTCTGAGACTGCAATAAATCACCATTTTTGGAAACATTATTAGCAAACATTTTTAAATTTCAATATCAAATTTTTAAGTATTTCAAAATAAAAATTTTCATAGTTTCATTATTTTTATTATTTCTTATCTTGCCATGATTTAAATTTAAATTTAATGAAACTTTTAGCATATAAACTATAAAATTCAAGACACGTTTTTTTAACTTAATTTATTTTAGATATAATTGTTCGCCTTTCATATGGCTTATTAATTACAATCAAGGAAAGAGAAAAATTAATAAATATTTCAGAGTTATATATATATATATATATATATATCTAATATATAAAATTCTCGTGTCACAGTTTTCGTTGCCATACTCCTCCGAAACGGCTTGACCGATTTTGATGAAATTTTTTGTGCTTATCCGGTATCTATGAGAATCGGCCAACATCTATTTTTCATCCCTCTAAATGTTAGGGGTAGTACAACCCTAATTTTTATTTTTTTATTTTTTTGGTAACTTCTGTAAGTTCCTAATAGATGGCGGTTTAGCATCTAAGTTGCACAGGTATTCGGCAGATGGCGACGTGTTTATTTTTCTAGATTATACCATCTTCGAGAAAATTATCGTGCGCGCGCAAGTGCGTGGTTAAATATAGAATTTACATATATTTTCATGATGTATAATGATACTATAACAATTTTTCGTGAATCATTTTCATAATTATAATTTTGTATTGTGTTATTATTGTGCAGTATTCAGTTTGAATATTTTTAATATTATAAATAGTAAAATAAAATTTTATTTATTACTGTTTTTCTCTACTAATTTTCATACCACCTCGAAAATATGTAAGTATTTCTTGATAGCCTTTTATTATTTTTTATTTTTATTTTATAATTTGATAATTATTAATTTATTCAGTAGAACATTTTGATCTAATTTATTTATTCAAATGATAAATTCTTTTAATTTTTTTTATTTCAGTATAATGCCGCGGAAAAATTTTTTAGTTTTAATATAATTTAAAATTAAAATAATAATAGTTCGATGTCAATGTTATCTACCTCATTTATAACAATTTATTTTTAGATGTCTTTAATTTATATAGTATATTTTATAAGTAAGTCACTGATTACAAACTATAATTTAATATAAGATGAATAAAATGTAAATTCAGAAGGTATATGTTGATTTGTGCTTAATTTCAAAATTTCGATACTTTACCTATTACTATTAAATTTTGGTGAAACGTTTTATTTTTAATCTCCTATGAATGAACCTATTCTAAATTTTTTTAGAAAATATTAATTTGATTGAACCCAAGAATTAGTAAAAAATTGATTCAATGTATTTTAAAAACTCAGCCACTGCAACGCGTGGCTGGGTCAGCTTGTATATATATATATATATATATATATATATATATATATATATATATATATATATATATATATATATATATATATATATATATATATATATATATATATATATATTATTAATATGTTTTATTTTGAGTGGTTTCTGTCAATCAAAGAAAAAATATTTCTTCGTGATTAAAAAATAAAATAATTTTTTATGTAAAACACCATCAAAGCAGCAAAATACATTTTTGATTCACATTTTTTCCTTAGAACGAAATTATTCTCATTGGGGTTTAACAAATTTACTTTTACGAAAACACTTCCAAGTGTCCAAAGTATTTCGTCATTATTCGTGTCAAGATTCATGTTATAAAATTATAAATATTTACAGTGCGTGATAAGATTTCCAAAAGTATAAATAATTATCCATTCATGACTCTAACTTATTGTTATACATTCAAGAAACTGACCACAGTATATCTGTAGAAACCTGTACTTGACTGAGTAAGCGATTCCTTACATCATATGAAAATCAAAGCTGTATTTGTTCTTTTTCCAACGGCAAGCACTTGAGGGTTGAACCCTATGCCACAATAAGGCCAGAAACTGCTATTTATTTACCCAGCGGGCACCTGTGAACCAAGTCACGGAGGCGAGTAGCGATACCCGCGTCATATCACCACAAACCCGTTTATAGGGTGGGCCACATTCATACATCATCACGGAAGAAAGAATAGAGAAACACAGAGAGAACAGAGAAAGAATGTAACATCCATGTCCGAACCGGGATTCGAACCCAGGACCCACAGCTCAGGAGTCAGGAGCGGTAACCACTCAGCCATCGGTCGGCTTGTTTCTTTCTTTTTTTGTAACATATATAAAATAGCAAACATTTAGTTCCTTTTTTAAAACTTAAGAATAGATTTATTTTCTCTCTCTCTCTCATTCGATGAAATTAAAGAAATAATTTGTTAAAATTCATTAGTGTTGACTGTGGCCTAGCAATCGTATCACGCTCTTCAGAATATAAGATTATGAACTTTACAATGAATTTCATCTGTAGTCTATCTTCGAGGCTCCTTCAAATTATATTCGTAACTTACTTTGAGGAATACGTAATATTTAAAATAATTTATATTTAATATATTACGTTACGTTAATATTAATATGCATTACTTTATTACTCTCTCCAAACATTTAATGTTTCTGAAACTTTTTAATATAATTACAAGATGTATTTAGGATATCAATTACAATTTGAATAGCATTAGTCACATAAAGCTAAATGAAAGAAATGTGGAATGCATTCTAATAGCTATTATTTTCTATTTTTTCCGATATTTTAATCTTTTCTATTAGCTCTAGTGTTTTTAAAGTCTTAGAAGAATAAACTATAACTTTAAACTTTTCTTAAGTTATAGTAATCAAAAAATTAGATATATTAGTTAAATGCTTTACTTCTTGAGACTGCGCTTTAAATATCATTTGAATACAACCAAAATATTCAGTGTTCTGGGTGTTCGGAAAAATTGTTACCCATAATTCAATGATAAATACTTTATGTCTGTTAGATAATTGCATAAACTACAAATTTCTGTAAAAAATTTTATAATGTACATAGAGCTTATACAACCTTATTTCCCATAATTATATGGAAATATATTTCTATCATTTATGCTAGTAAAATTTTCAAGAAATGATAAAAAGGATAGATTGAAGTAAAGTACGCGAATAAAATCTTAAATTATTTAAAATTTTATTAAAATTATTCTAAAGTAATTTTATTAAAAATTCTCCTAAGTAATTACATTAAAAAATTGTTAAATAATTTTGCAGCTTTCATCTCTAAAATTAAAAATTGTTTGTAATTGATTAAATATCATTAGTGACTTATCACTCTGTTAAAAAAATAACTTTTTATTTAAATATTTAACATTTTACTTAGTGAATCCGGGAATCAAAAAGGATAATCAAACATTCTATTCATTTTTTTTCATAAACACGAATTCATTATGCTTTTAAATAATGAAAAAATAACTAGGGCATTGATTGCATTTAAAAAGTGTTTATTTCCTTCAACAAGAATGGTAAATAGATCATTACTTACCAAGACTTGAAATCGAGTCCTATTAATCAGATTATTATTAAAATTGGTACTCACGTCTTTTAAGAAAATTGAATGTACTGCACAAGTTATGAGAACAATTTAGTAAATCGTTATAGATAAGCCCATTTAAAAAATTAAATTTATGAGAAAATTAAAATATCTTCTCTCATTTCCATTCCTTAGGAAGATCTGAAACTGGATTCCAGTTTTTATGTTCGTTGTCTTTATTCCTCGTAAAGATGGCTACAAGAAAAAATATCTTTAATTAAATTCTCACGAAGAAGCTTGAACTATTATGAATATTATGTATTTGTGTTTCGTTTCTAATGCATGGAAACTTCAAAAATATTTTTTTTCTTTTCCACATTTCCCATTTAATAACGTTACTTAAGTAATTAAAGGCCGTACTTCTTTCTCATCTCTAGTAAAGTAGAAGTAGGCAATTTATGCAAAACTTTTATGTTTTTTTTTCTAACTCTGACGCACATATTTTTCTATTTTATTCCAGATTAACTGAATTTTTTTTCCTAAGTTCGCTGTTCCAAGAAAAATATGTAAAAAACAGTTTTAGTGGGACCAAGGTTATTAATTAATGATGAAAGAAAATATTATAATTGATTCAGAGCAAGATAGAAGATTTGAAAAATATTTTAGAAATAAAAAGGAAAATTTGTTCGCAATTATTTACAGCAAAGGGTTAATTTTTAAGAGAAAAATAATAGAAAATTTAGATTTTAAATAAAAATTGTATAATTTTTTAAAATTTTCCAAAATACTTTTTAAAAAGGGAACCTTAATAGTTTTATTTTTGTGAGGAAGTATATTAATTCTACAATTTAGAAAATAAATTGGAATATTTTTTAAAGTTATATTTAATAATCTAGCGCTATTAAATAAAATAAATATTTAATATTAAATATACATTTAAATGGAGCTTGTATAGGAGTCACTACACATGGATTAAAGGAAACAACAACTTTTAAATGTAAGGTTTAACCATGTTTCTTTAAGATGAAAAAATTTTTATTTTATTCAATGGAATTTTGTTTCAATGTTAATTTAACTAATTTTTTGATATAATAAAATCTAAATCTAAGAGATATTTTTTACAAAAAATTTTATTGAAGTATATTAATTATGATATTTGAAATTTTATTATATTTTCTGTATTTAATTAATATACAAAGATAGCAAAAAATTAATTTATAGTGTCCTAGTACATAATATAAATCTAGTAAATGCATGCTTGCAAAAGGTTTCTTCAACATTTATAATATTTTATATTTTTTAAGAATAAAGATTGTTGATTTCAGATTCGAAATAAAAGCTCAAATTTAAATAATAATTTTAACATTCATAAACTCTCTTTTAACAATGCAAAAGTTTAATTTGATTGCTATACTATTATGTACACAATATTTGAAACAATTACTTTATAGCTTGCTAATAAATATGTTAAATTAAATATGAATATTTTTTCATAAAAAAGGACTATATTTTATTGTCTACTGGCAAGATTAAGATTTTACGGTTACTCTTAATACTGGTCAAAAGCAATAAATGTGTTGAATAATTCTAGCAATAGTTTGAAATATATCATTGATCAGTATATATAATGCTTTATTTTCTATTATTCCTATATCACTAAGCAGTTTAAAAAAATGCTTTATAGTTAAGCTTTCTCAGAATGTTCAAATTTCTTTAGTGGATGCACGTACTTTTAGTGTAGTCATTTAAAATAATATTAACTTAATATGATAGAAAGTTCATAATTCATTTTATTTTTCATTAGATTTAAGAATACTTAAATACAGTCTGGATAAAAATGTTTGGCTTATAACGCATCTAGGAGATTCATTAGACTGCTAGAAGATTGGAATTTAAGCTATATCAAGTGATGTTTGTAATGATTAAATTTAACTTTGTTATTTAATATGTTGTTTCACCTCCACAATAACACACGCCCAATTTCAATGTTTACATTCAGTGAGCCTTTTTTTCTGCATCCTCATATCCGTTAATGCACAGACGGGATATTCAGCAAAAAAGAAGCCGAGGAGACAGTAAAAATCATTAGAAGAATGCCTAAATTATTTAATTTTTGAATTGACATTTTCCTAAATTCTCGTTTTTTTTGTTTTTTGTTATCAAATCGATAATAAATAACAAAGAGAATACCTTCTCCGTAGTGTGTTATTGATCAAGTTTAAAATTACTTTGTCATGTCTCCAAGAGCTTTTCGGAAGGCAACTCTAATTGTTGCCAAAATTCCTAGCAATTGTGCCATTTATTGTGTGGATCTAATGCGACGTAAATATACAAATATAAGCCGACTATATTCCATAAAAAAACATTTTAAAAAGGAAAAAGGAGAAAGCTTAGAATAAATAAGACAAAAACCCAAACTCAGCATTCATAAAAGATTTAAATGCTCATATCTTACAAAGAATAGTATTAAGATTTGGAAAAAAGTCAAATTTTTTCTAGAGACAGGGGGCAGTGCTTTTGCATAGCTTGAAAATAAGCAGTTCTTAAAGTTGAAATAATGTCTATTAGATGTAAATGTTTTTATGTGACTCCCTGGTAAGATGGGATAAACAAAACACTCATAATTTGCATGTAAGTCTTCCATCTAGAAGAAGGGAAGGGAGAGAGTTTTTCCTGGCATGTTCTCTTCGGAGGGAAGCACTGCTAGGCTTTGCAAAAAAATGGCTTGGCAAGAAATATCGACAAGGAAAGAGGAACAGAACTGAAGAAGCAGCGAAACATTTTACAAAATATTTTACTCATAAATCTGTCCGATACTGAAGAAAGTAAAACTGGAATAAGAGAAAAAAAGAAAGAGATGTTAAAATATGCTGCAAAGAGCGGACCTTGCCAAAAACATCCCCAACCAAGTTTTGGAAGTAAATCTCCAGAAGTAAAATGGAACTATATGAAAGAAGAAAAAAGTTCCATATAAATTCGCTGAGCAGACCTTTTATTCGTCGCACAAATCATCGTCAAGAATTATGAAGCAAATTTTCTGAAAAGAGCAGCCGCCTGTGAAATAAAATTATTGAAACAATTCGTCCGAACAATGCTGAAATTCATAAATCTTTCTAAGTCTCAATTTAGGTGTAATATCCTGTTTTGCTTTTGATTTTGACATTTGTTGGATTTTTCAATTTATTTAATGAGCTCGTTTTTCCTTGTACAGTACCCACATTCACTTTTGCATGTTTTTTACAGTTACTTTTACGAAAAAGGAGGTTTTCATTTAATCGGTAATATTATGTTAGACTTCAAAGGCGTTTTACTAAATCATTAAATATTGAAGGGAAATATTTTAAAGGATCTGATTGAGCGTATCGTTCTGAAAGTAGTTTAAACTAAAGATAATATAATATTAATACGATTTTTTAAATTATTTTATTATCTTACATTCTTTAAATCCAGGTTAAACTTTAGTACATTTATCAGTAAACGTGTCAATAATAAATTTTATAATGTTATAACATAGGCAGAGTCTATTGTAAAATAGAATTAAAACCATTGTCTGGTCTCAGGATTTCTTTACTATTCGGATGTGACAACTTCATTTGAATTTCTCTGTCCGTTTCCGAAGGGAGATGAACGTTGTTGAGTAGTACGTTATCTCAAATATCTGTGCCATATGACTGGTATTCATCGTAGCTATCATTGATTTGGTTCAGAATACATTTTGATAATTGTATTTCATTGTGTTTTTTCCCTAATTTTAATGAATTTAATAGAAAAATACAATTTTATTTAAGATATATAGCTGGGAAAACTGCAATAGTTTTCAAAAATTTGTTGTTGTATAATGCCTTGTGTGTGTGCTCCAGGATTTCCACCGTTCAGCACTAAAAGAAGCGGAAGTGATGTCACCTTATAAGATAAGGTATATCTAAAAGTGGATCTTCGTAGTTTAAAGGCAGCGACCAAGCAGAAGATCATTTCAAGTGGAAGACATTGCGATCACGACATATTTAACGTACTCCAGCCGCCATTAGCGAACACGACGGATAATAAAATGAATGAGATTTTGAATTTACCCCCTTCCAGTTATGGAGTTGAACACCCTAACCAGCCAAGCTCTCCAATTTTCCTAATAATAATATCAATTTACAGATGACAATAATCCATTAATTCTATTCAAAGTAATGTAAATTTACAAAATTTACATTACTTTGAATAGTCATCTTTAATTCCAAAGGTTTATGTTAATAGAAGCTTACCAATTTATTATGAAGTCTTAAACATCTTATAATTCTTAAGAGATATTTACTGACGTAATTAATTTATTAAGCACAAAAAGGTTGCTCGTATATAAATATGTGTGTGTATTTCGTGGTAATTTAAGCAATTTTAATTTATACTATTTATTTGAGCAAATAGTTGCTAAAATATTAAGGTGATTATTTATATGAACTAAACTTTGGAAATATTTTTATTAAATTTGCACAGAAATGCATAAAATATTGTGATAATTAATATTATTTGCACTGACTTATTTGCTATGATATTTCTAAATTCATATATTTTTCACACTTTTGAAATTAATACACAATAATTAATATATTCATGAAAATAGAATTGAAAAAAATTTTTAATCAATAATTGCTGTAAAAATTTAACAAGAATTTTAATCCCGAATTATCTGACATTGTTTTTAAATTATTTAGGTAATTATTATCAGTATATCATTATATACCAAAGGATTATTGTGTAAATGAGAACTGTCATTTTTCTAGAGTAAGAAAAACGGATGTAATCATACAAACTATTCAAACGATTTCAGTTTGATTTTAAAATGGAATTTAACTGTTTCTTTTCATTTTTAAACGAAATATTTTCTTCATTTTATTATTTGGTATTAGTTTCAGCCTTTCGATATGTATCTTATTAAAAATATTACAATATAACTTTAATTTTCTTGAAACAAATATTGATGAAGCTGGAAGAAATCTTAGTTTTGAAAGCTATTTTAAAAATCTCGTACACAGTCTCTGCGTATTACAGCTGGCTCTGGCACCAAAAATGAAAAAGTAAAAACAGCCCTAATTATCTCGAAGTAAACATGCAGTGAGGAAGTCGGAGTAAGATTTGCAGACTTTGCTATTTGCATTTAAATTACTCCAGAGATCAAGCGCACATTGTTCTTTCTCCAAGTTTCCTCTGAGCTATCGGGACTAAGTATATGTGGGCTTAAAGGCCACGTCACCATTGAAAGACATATTATGCGCCTGGCTTTTCAGTTTTCTATTCAAGATGTAAAGCATGCGAGATGACGTGTTAAATGTCCATTACGCATGCAAGCTTAAGTTTAACAATTTTACTTAAAAAAAACTTAACTAAACTAGGTGATTTGAGCAGCCTTTAAGAAATGCCGCAGAGTAACGCATTCTGTCAAAAATAATTTCTTCATTCAATATTTACACTCCCATAATATAGATTTAGAAGTTATATATTTTTAGTACTTTCTTTTACTTTTACATTCATATCATATAAGAAAATGTTCAGTTACTTTTACTGGATATCAAAACAAGAAAAATTACCAAAATCAGCAATGGGGTTTTAGTAATACATACATTTAAGGGCCACAGTGTATTAGGAGGAATACTTTTAAGATTTCGTTTTTCAAAAACTTTTAAATGCTACCATTTCATAGTTAAAAAAAATCTCAGTTATAGTTTAGAAAAAAATTACTTCATTTTATGATTACTGATGTCATCATATCCTAATTAGGATTGAAGAATATGCAGAAATAGCTTTATATATTGTTATATATAAAAAAGCCATCAATATCTAATTTGAGAATAATAAGCAATTTAGTAATTAATATGGAAGCAGCTTATAAATTCAACTTAATATTATTCTTAAGCAGGTTTAAGGGACGCTTAAAACTTGTGAATAATTATTAAGCTACTTAATATTACGGAAGTCAGTGCAAGAAGTAATAGAAAAATCTACTTCATTTTCATATATTTGAATTGCAAATGCTTATAATGCATGTGATAATAACATATCTTCATGTGTTTTACTTTCCCCATGTTGTTAAGGTGGGATCTAAGCCGTTATAAAGTATCTAAATCTAATGCAGGCATCATAAAAATATTGTTGTGTGTGAACGGAAATGTTCCATTCAAAAAGCTTCATTAAATAAGTGTCAGAATTTTGAGGTGAGATTACAATTTATAAAGAGAATTGAATTAATTAGTTCTTAACTCAGTTCAAAAACAGTGTAATAGTTTTGCGTTTCTGCTTTCTTCATGCACATCTGTCCTGGTTAGTGTTGGAACATTTTGTAGCTTAACTGGGCCTCACAACATTTGAACATCACACATTGTCTACAAAGTCGGGTCGCGCTTGCTGTTCAAATGCGTTGTAACGGCTTATGATTGTTTGAATGTCTACTTCACATTGTAAAAATATATTTATTGGAGAAATGACTTGGCGCAATATTCATGTAACAAAAGAAAGAAAACCAAAAGACTACCATACATTCCCAACAAATGCATATATTAGAAATGAAATATTTATCCTCTGATGATAATTGTGGTTGGCATTGAAATTAGAATTATCCAATAGAAAATAATATTATCAAACAACTAACGCTATTTAGAGAACAATTTTCGAATAAATAATTTGATTAAGTTTTTTCCTCATCATCCAGTTGTACAAAGTAACGAGTTCTATTAATAAATGGTTTATCAAGGTTATCTATATGGTGTAAACGAGATCAATAATCTTCTGTAATTAATTACTAACTTATATAGCGCAAAGTTTATAAGCCAGTAATTCTATTTCAGGTATGATACTTTAAATGAGAGATGATATAATAAAATATTTGAAGACAGAATGCCTCTAACCAAAAAGGAAATTGCTAATTATAATATTTCAATTAAGCTTAAAAATTATCAGTGAATTAAATGTTTATATTATTTTTAGATAGTCTTAGAGCAAAGTCGTACTTTCTATCTGTGGTGCTCTGTTTAAACGAAAGACGCACCCTTCTAATTTAATTTCGCGTAGCTGTCGGCTAGCGAGTTTCGCTTGTCCAAGAATCATAAGTAACAGCAACACATAACATAGGAAAGAAAAACAACATCTTATTCATTGTATAAAGTAAAAGCTTAGTAGAAGATTTTCAATTCAGAAACTGTTTTGTAGGATCGGATTTTTTTCAGAATATCATATTAGGACTTAAATAAGAATACCTGTTAGCAAGCGTCGGAATTTGATAAAATCATTCTTGTTGCTTATCCAGAATGTGTGTATTATAGTTAAGGTGATATTGCCACACATACTATTTGAAACCCAGCCAGTGACACAGAAATATGGGATCACTGGGTTGCTGGGGGTCACACTGAACAATATGCAAGATCTCTATGCACTCCTAATGCTATTGCCCTTAAAGAGCAGACCATATTTTGAGACCAGTCTTTCAAAAAACTATATCAAAATAATTAGTAACGAAAATAAGCTTTTTCATCATGTGCAGGCTACGTTTGTGTACAAGGAGATAATCGACTATCAGCAAGGTAACTATTACTTTAACTTCCCTTTACAATTAGCAAAGAGATAGATGATGATTGTGGTGTGCCAACTGCGAATTAGATACCTGAATTTTACAAAAGATAAGGAGTACCAGAGTAACACAGTAGTAGAATTATTCTTTTCAGACGCAGATTTCTTTTTTAATTGCAGCAATATAAAGATTGTATTCGTGTTGGGAGGCTTCGAAAGTAATGCTCGTTGCTTGATTGAATTCGATTTCGTTATAGGAGCTCTGAACCTGATGTGATTTTGTGGACAATTGGGTACACTGCAAAAACATCTCTAGTTCGGATTGTTGTAATTTCAGTAGGGATGGATGTATTTCAGACATCCTCATTTCAGTTATTGTTTCCTTCTTTTGAGATCTGAGAAATGCCGTCTTTCAACAATATGACATAAAAGCACATGTTCCTCGTTATGTTCCATTTTCCTTCGATACAAAGTACATTTTATAATCGTTCTGACCAACAAGGTACATATACTTATCAACAATTAAAATTATCTAGTCATTGTTAATAAGAGATTTACTCTAAAGTACTTTTAATAAGTTACCCGTTTCTCTCGTCCAAGCCCAGTTCGACTCTATACCTAACTGGGTCAGGGTTGTTTTAGCTATTACGATGGTCAAATGTTTCGACTAATTTCTTACTCATATAAATACCTCAATTGCTTTCATCATTCTGTTTTCAATTCATTCAAGTTTATGAGAGATCATATCAACAGAATAACTATGAAAGAGAGGAATACTATACTTTGAATCTTTGAAATAAAGATTTTGAGAATCACTGTTAGTGGTTGTACTATTCTGAAGTGACTAGTTGCATAATAGTTTTGAATACATAACTACATTAACTGAAGCTTTGGAACACTTTATTTAATATATATACATATACATTATTAATGAAAATATCCTGTATATTATTAAGTGCCAATGTAGCAATCCACTGTATATTATTCACTTCATTTTTTAAAAATTTCAATAGTAATATAAAAAATAAGGAACAGACCACTATCATTTAAAAAAATTTAGACAAGTATCCAGTAAAGATATTATTTTATATGCAAAGAGCAAAAAATTATGAAAGCGATTTGTTAAAATCCCAAAAATATAAGGAAATAACTTTACCTATGGAGTGTAGGACATATGCATATGCTTGTATTTCACGTCATGTTATATTATGAATTCTGAATATAAATACTATTTTTAAATTATATTTACAGCTATTCACCTATCTTTTTTGCTTATTGTGTGTGTACCTTACTGAAAAAAGAACAATTCTTCCCAGAGTGTGATATAACTTGTACCAACTATACTATTCATTTTTATAACGCGAATTAATGAGCTAAGTGTAAAATTGCTCTTTTTTTAAATGTTATGAACAGGATAATAGTTCTCTCTTGAATCTTTAATGAAGCAAATTCAAAAATTTCTTTCAAGTGAATTGTATTTATAAACTTTAATATATATGCTTATAAATTTTAAAATCTCTAACTTATGAAGTATTTTTATTTGAAGATATATTTACCATAAAGAATAGCAATAAATTGTGAAACAATAAATAAGTTTTTATCAGTTCTCAGTACATAGATTGGCAATAACTTCCCAAATAGAGTTTACCAAACATCTTTTTTTCTAATTATTTATATTTAAGCAAATTTTTGTTCATGTAGAGTTCTACATATTTAAATCAATAAATCTGTTAGGCTATTATTTACTGTTCTATAGAAATATAGTATGTAAATTCTTGATAAAATTGCACTTAATAGTGAATTATAAATCTTTGATAGAAGTGTCTATGATAATTATTTAATGATGTCAAATAAAATTTGGGGTTATAATGTAAAATCCTTTCGTATGTTTCATACAGCACACATAAAAAAGATTCATTTCAAGTACAAGATAAATTATAAGAGATTTTGTAGAACTTAATTTTTCCTACATTAATTGTTATTTAAATACATAATTGTTTAATTTCTAAATTATTAGCCTTTACTTTTCTCATTATGTTACATTACAACAAAAAAATAGGAATGCTCTTCAATTTTTAAGAATCCAGGTAATGTTAAGTTTTTTGTATCTAAGATATATTAATATTACACCCATTATTAATTTATTATTTTACAACACATTTTCATTATAGACACTAATTAATGTTAAGATTTGAATATTTATATTCAAAACTGTTTTGACATTTATTTTATTTGGAGGTATAAAACAATATTACCAGATTTTTCTTAATCCTATTTAATCAAATATCAGTTAATCAACTTAAAATTACATTAATATCAAAATTACTTTAATGAACATTCTTCTTGGAAATTTAGAAATAGTATATAGAATAGATTGTTTTTTAAAATGTTAATATTTGTTTATTTTACTAGAACGTTACAGGAATATCTACTTTATTGTTAGAAATTTTAAAATATCAATTCAATTTTATGTAGAGTTCTAATCAAAAAAGTTACATGTGAAAAATAAAACATTAATTTTTGTATTAGAATGTGTGCATTTTTTTGTAATATTTTTTTATTTTAAAATTAAATTAAATTTAAAAAAATTGTAATAGAATGTAAAGAATGAATAAAAAATATAATAGAATAAGTGAAAAATATATTTTAAGCAATAAGATATTTAAGAAAAATTTTAAATCCAGAATGTCTCTTTATTATTTCAATGGTAAAATGCAATTATTAATTCCATTCTTCTATAACGCTGATTTTAAATTAATAAAAACTTAAAATTCAAAACACTGCCAAAACTTTTTTAATTTCCATTACTTATGTTAAATTTAACCCTAAAATGGGCTTTGTTTTTTAATTTCATTGCTAATTGATGTAAACTAAAAGAAAACCTTAGTTCCAAGCACTTTTACTTTATATGTGATAATTCCTCATAAATTCTTAGAAAGATAGCACAAATTAATAAATAATATTTTCAAACTTCATTAATTAGTTACCTTTATCAGAATGGCTGACACGACATACATATTATTTCACATTAAGTATTCCTTTTCGGATAACTCTAATTTAGTTTATTAACTTATTGATAACATATCTTTACAAAGAGCTAATTTTCCCAGTGGAATTAGATAATAAACTAAGTTGAGGTTTAAAAATTCAGAATATTTGGATGCATTTCAATAAGTAAAAAAAATGAAAGTGAAATTTGAACGTGAAAGGAAGGGACATGATTTCTATTTGGCTAAATTATGGGAATTTCCAATAAGGGTATCATTTTTTTTAGAATAATTGATTCTAGTTAGTGTAGACATTGAAAATGCAGTTTTCTGAGTGCATCATCTAATATTTATGTCGTCTTAAAATATTCAAAGTATAAGGAAAATAGAATGCTACTAAATATTATAATAATCCAGAAGCATGATTGTGTGTGCTGTATATTTAATTGATTAGTTTACTTATGCATATATATATATATATATATATATATATATATATATATATATATATATATATATATATATATATATATATATATATATATATATACACTGCTCAAAACAATTAAAGGATATTGCGGTTTTAGGTGGATCTTGTGGCTAGGAAACTTTTTAGCTGATTGATACGTGGTCGACAGACGTAGTAGGTTATATAAGAATAAATTACACATATTTGGCAGAAAAAATGCATTTTATTGCGACTTTGTGTACAAAAGAAAAAAAAACACAATTTGTGCATATGAGAAAAAAAGAATAAGAAAAGGTGTTGTCTTCAAAGGAATTTATTTTCAGTAGGGGGTATGGTTTCCACGGACGGCCAGCAACGTTGAACATCTTTGAGGCATGGAGTCAATGAGGCTATTAATCACGAGTTGGGGTATTCTGTCCTACTCTTTCAGAAGAGCACTTTCCAGTTCTTGGAGAGTTTGTGGGGGTGGTTGGTGGCCAGAAACTCGTCTTCCTAGAGCGTCCCAAACGTGCTCTATTGGATTCATGTCTGAAGAACCCGCTGGCCATTCCATTCGTACGATTACTTCCTTGAAAAGGAAATCCTCCACCAGGTTAGCACGATGTGGCCTGCAGTTATCGTCCATTAAAATAAAGTCATCTCCGATTGCTGCAGCGTAAGGGACTACAATAGGTCTGAGGATCTCATCCCTATCTCGGCGACCTGTCAGAGGTCCATCTCGAATGATGTAGAGGTCTGTGTGCCCGTCAATGGAGATCCTACCATACACCAACACTCCCCCACCGTCAAATCTGACACTTTCGTGCACGAACGCTGGATTATTCCTACTACCACGGTCCCTCTAGATGAAAATACGCCTATTATTAGGATGAACAGAAAAACGGGACTCGCCAGAAAAAAACATTGCTCCATTCATTTCTCCTCCAGTTCACATGCTCTGTTGCCCACTCCCTGCGGTCACGACGATGCCTTGATGCTATTTTAACACCTACCATCGGTTGGCGAGCATACAGACCTACACCATGGAGCGGGTTTCGGACAGTCTGAGTTGAAACCGTGGTGTCAGTAGCCCAGCGAAAGTGTTGTTGGAGAAGAGTAGCGTTCATATTTCGGTGTCTCCGAGCCGTTAACACTAAATAACGATTTTCATTGGGCGTTGTTGACCGTCTACGACCTTGCCCTGGTCTTCAGCCTGCACTTCCAGTCTCCAAAAACGGTTCCAGATCCTGGAAATCACACTTTGTAACACTCCAATGGCTTGCGCTATTCCGGCTTCAGGTTGGCCCCCTACTAACCTACCAACAATTCTCAAAGCATCTAAATCGGTTAAATGACTTCACTGAGACATTGTACCCATCGAAACAAAGCAGTTACTGAATACTGATCATCCTTGTATTCATTGTCTTTTAATCAGTTGAAAGTCAAATTTCATTCCCTGCCGCTGAAGTAACGTTTTTGACGTCGAACTCAAAATTAGCACATTCCACAGTTTGAAAATCAGAAAAATTTTCCTTTGTGATTCTCTTCTTCCATTTTCAGCAAAAAAATTTCGTTTATATCTTTATTCTATGTAAAACTTACAATATCCTTTAATTGTTTTGAGCAGTGTATATATATATATATATATATATATATATATATATATATATATATATATATATATATAATATATATATATATATATATATATATATATATATATATATATATATATATATATATATATATATATATATATATATATATATATATATATATATATATATATATATATATATATTCTTTCCTTCTGCGTCAACAGTTAATGTATTTAATGGCAACTAAGTAAATATACATAAATGAAATGATATTTTTTGATAGAGCCTTTTTCGTAAATGTGTTGTCAAATATGCATTTATGAATAAATATAATGTAACAATTTTCTTCCCAAATTCATTAAGGACGGAAACTAATTTTTAACCTTTTGTTTGAAATAAATAAACCAGTTAAAAAACTTAAGTTTAAGCTACATCTGAATGTCCTTTTAAGATAATACATGCTTATTTCAATAAATACACACGGTTTGTCTTAGTTCCCATATCCAAAATTAAAATGGGAAATAATGTAGAATGTACTTCATCAGTACAAAGCTACTTGTGTTGTAGTTTTATCTTACTGGATACTGATTTTATCAAACTAAATAGAGGCGAAAGAGTGCAATATTATGAATCAGTTATGTTTATGTTATATTATATTTAGGCATCTTAGGAATTCTTAATGATTTTAATGCAGATTCATGCAAGATAACTTTCTGCATCTGGCGTACACCATCTTTTACATAATGTAGTCTACAAAGTGGTGGTTGATTGGCATGATTTCCTCAGTAATACTTAAAGAAATCAAAATTTTTTATTAATCTTAAGAAAAAATATCTTTATAAGCACTTAACCATTTCCTATACAATAAATGTAGATGTAGTAATGTGACAGTCATGCATTTATTGCCTTTTGGTAAAATATTTTAACTAGGATATGCGCAATTTAGATTCAGTAATTATATTTTTGACATCTTTGATTTAAATTTACTACTTTGATGATTTGGTAAATTTGCTCTTGAAATTTATAATTTACTTTATAGCTATTTTTAAAGTTTTGCTTTAAATGGTTTCTATTACAGTATTCTTGTAAAGTAGTTTTTTCGAACCTTACAACAGTTTTTTTTGATAACTTTCTTAATTTTTCTTACTTTTATACTCACAGTTTTACAAACATAAACTATTTTTGCTGTTGCACATTTTAATAAAAACAGCCTAAAAATGCAGCATTTTGCAAGAATTATTAACGTTTCTAATGACCATACTTAAATCGTTTTAACGATGAAATCTCTAAAACCTGTTGCATCCTACCCATAGATTTTACAAAGTTTACGGAACAAAAATTCAATAGAAAAGCAAGTTTTTCCCCTATGTACATCTTAGCTAAAAAGCACCTTAGGTAAAAAATCTATAACAAATCAAAATTAGCATTTTCCAAAGACCCCAGAAGATCATAAAATGTTTTCTTTAATCTTTCCAAATAAATAAGGAAGCTAAACAAATATTGAGTATAAAATGATGAGCATACATGTTACAAAATGTAATCAAGAAAAAACTCACAAGAAAATTGAATGAAAACATTGTATACATTAGAATGATAGACAGAGCATTAAAAGCTGATTTAGATCAACAATTTAATTTTTTTCAAATGTCAAAAAATGTGTTGTTTGGAAATGATTGTTAAGTATTTATATAGTTTGGGGTGTGGTCTCTCAGAATATATCAATGAATATAATAATAATTTGCTTTAAATTCACAGTTTGAATCAGGACTCAAACTTTTCTCAATGACAAAAACTTACGTGTGCATATTTACAGGGAGTTGTGCTTTGAATTAAAAAATATTGCCAGTGAGCATATATATATATATATATATATATATATATATATATATATATATATATATATATATATATATATATATATATATATATATATATATATATATATATATATATATATATATATATATATATATATATATATATATATATATATATATATATATATATATATATATATATATATATATATATATATATATATATATATATATATATATATATATATATATATATATATATATATATATGTATATATCATATTAAGTGCTCAACTTTCTGCATCTATGCCACGAAATTATCGAAGAGATTTTAGAAACTGATGTTTCTCTCCAGAAGATGCTGAATTTTCAAGTTCCACAGTAAAATAATAGCTTTGAGTTCTGAGTAAAACATCTTTCTATTGTATTCAGATATGCTCAATTTACTTTAGGCTAGATGAGATTTCTGATGTCCCCAAATTCTGTAATGTTTTAGCTTCATGCATATCACTACATCAGAAACAGCATGAGATATAACTTTATTGTATCTTGAAAGAAAAACTGTTAATGGTTCCATTTTTAAGTACCACGTGAAGATTCAGTATTTCGTTTCACAGGACTTTGACTTTAAATTGAAATTCAAAATAAATGAAAACTCATGTGATTTACTAAAAGGATATTAACTTCTTAGCTTGTGACTTTTCCTGGATGAATAAAGTGTTATTTTATGGACCTTCTTTCTAATTATCAAAATACATCTATTATCACGCTTCATTTTGAATCAAGACCCTTTGACAAACAGCATTTTACGTCAATTAATTTACATCGTAACTCATTATCAGCTTACTTTCTTTCCCGCGAACAATAGTCTTGAATTTAGCAGAATACATAGGATTAACTTGAGTGTATTTAATACACCCAGATGATGACTATTTTGGAACGCTTATCTGGAAACTAATCGTCAAGAGTCTACCATAAATGCTGACCAGTTTTACTTGTTCTACGTCTCTATAAATATATTCCCTATTTTTCTATGTATTTTGTCGCCATTACCTATGGTAGCATGAAGATGACATTGTTCAAGTCAAAAATTGAATGCTTCATGTAAATGATTCCACAAACTTGGAATGATAAACCATTATACTCCATCAACAACAAGTACATTTATAATTATGTTTTCCTCGTTTAAAGTTAAAATTCGTCGTCATGACAGTTCCAAGAGACTAAAAATTTTGATTATTACAAATAAGACCATGTATGTATGTATGCATACAGGGTCTCCCCTGTCACCAACCAACAACCTCAAGTTTGACATGCCAGTATACCCTTTCAAGTTTTGATTATAAAAAAGCATTAAATTCTGGAAGTTTTAATTTCTGGAAATTACAAGTTATTGATGAAATTGTTGAAATACATCACTTCATCGACAGTTTAAACCATTTATACTCCAAAAACTTTGTTTTTATATTTATGAAAATGTTTTTATGCTTGAAATAATAGAAAATAGTTTTTCTTTGCATTGAAATATATTTTCTCTATTTTTCATTTGAAGTAAATACTTCTCTAAGAACATATAGTTCGAATGGTTAAAGTAGAAATATTTCGAAGAAAGAACATTACTTAGAAGAGTTATTTTATTTCTAGAAAAAATAAGCATTAAAGTCGAGAGTTGAAGTAATACGAAAACAATTTTCTTCAGACAAAATTGAGAAATAAATTATAATATAAATTTTTTGCTGGATACAAATTTATGTAAAATATTTTGCATATTAACAACAGTTAGATTTCAGTTTCAGATTTTATTTAATTTTTTATTTGATATTTACATTAAATTAAATTAATTTAGAACACTTAACATAATCTTTAGAAATAACATAAAGAAATTAAGAACAGCAAACACTTTTATGAATAATATAGATATTCTTAATAGCATAAGGTAATAAGCGCTTAGGAATTGTTGGTGTTCTTGAAAATAAATTTAAAAATTTGTAAATTGGAAACAAAGGAAATTTGAATAATAAAAATCAGTTCATTGTTTGAATATTTAAATAAGATTAATTTAAACATTGTTGCTATACGCTCTGAGGAAGAATGTAAATCACTAGATATTAGTTTTGATCTATCAAGAAATTAGATATGAGTGTCTAAGCAATCTTTAAAGAAATTGAATATGCATATATATATATATATATATATATATATATATATATATATATATATATATATATATATATATATATATATATATATATATATATATATATATATATATATATATATATATATATATATATATATATATATATATATATATATATATATATATATATATATATATATATATATATATATATATATATATATATATTATATATATATATTGTACCGAGCTCCACGGGTTCGTGTTGATTGAGAGTTGAATAAAGCGACCACTTAATGAGCACAAGACTTTTATTCGTAAAAACTTCACTAGATAAACGAAATTCCCGCTGTAACAATCACAATTATACAGCTACAATTCGTCAGATACAATAGGAAATAGCTTCCAATCACAGGTCTCAAATACCTCAGACAGAGAACAACTAGCAGTCACAACTAATCGTCTTCACTCACTGACTGTCTTCACAAAACTATATTCTTCCATGTCGGGCTGCGGTATTTATACCTGACTTGGCGGAGAAATCTACCAATTTCGCCAAGGTTCTGGAAGCTTCTAGGCTATCTCGAAAAATATTGGTCCTAGAGCTTAGGTGATGGATGTTTCCAGAAGTATCGATTTCTCGCCAAGTCGCCAAAAATCTCGCCAACTGTCGCCAAGTCGCCAAGAATCTCGCCAACTGTCGCCAAGTCGCCAAATCATTAGGAAATCCGCTTTTAAACTACAGCACGTCTAAATACCGCAATTTTTGCCCAAAATGTGAGAATTTCTGATCTGTCTGAGATATTTTAAGACAAATATAATCATTATTTACAAATTTGTAACATTGCCCCCCTCTCAAGGACTGCACGTCCCGGGCAGTACAATCCCCTGATAGGAGGCCAAATTTAATATAAGAGAATTTACATTTCAAGAGGATACATTACATACACAAGCAACTAAAAATACAAAAAAATAGAAAAGATAAAAAAAATTATCTATACTATTTACAAAGAGACCATGGTCTACTAATTTTTACTTTACATTACGATAAGGAGCTAATCTATCATAATGTACTACCTTTGGTTTTGAAGAAGATGATTTCCTTATACGAACCACGACGTCGTTCAGTCTTTTTAGGACTGTGTAGGGACCTTCCCAGTTGGCTTGCAACTTTGGAGAAAGTCCTTTACGTCGAATCGGGTTCCACAACCAAACTTTGTCACCTTCTTGAAATTCATGTCCTGTCGCTCTTGTGTCATACCTTGTCTTCATTCTTTCGGTCGTCAGGTTGATTCGGTCTCGAGCGAAGTTATGGACATCTTCAAGACGTGCCTGAAGGTCTCGAAGGTATTCCTCTGGCGATGAAGATGTATCCGGTGGACGACCAAACTGAAGATCACAAGGGAGACGAAGTTCGCGACCAAAGAGCATCTGTGAAGGAGTATATCCGGTAGTCTCATGGACAGCACTGCGATATGCAAGCAGAAACAGCGGTAGCTTCAAATCCCAATCTTGCTGATTTCTGGAAACCATAAGTGAGAGATTATTCAAGATGGTTCTGTTAAATCTCTCTACCATGCCGTCCGATTGTGGGTGTAGTGGCGTGGTCTGCGTCTTGTCTATTCCGAGAATTTGACACATTCCTTTAAACACAACAGAGGTGAAATTTGTCCCTTGATCAGAATGGATTTGTAAGGGTGTGCCGAATCTGGAAACCCATTGCTGCACTAGAACCTCGGCTACTGTAGTCGCCTCTTGATCGGGGATTGCAAACGCTTCAGGCCACTTAGTAAAGTAGTCCATGACAACTAGTATGTATTTGTTGCCATTTGAGGATCGTGGTAAAGGACCCAAAATGTCCAATGCTATTCGCTCAAAAGGTGCTCCTACGTTGTACCGCTGCAACCTTCCTCGGCTACGTTTCTTCGGTCCTTTACGTGCCGCACAGTCATCACAAGATTGGCACCATTTCTCTACATCTTGTCTCGTTTTGCTCCAATAGAAGCGTTCTCGAACTTTCTGTAGAGTTTTCATTACTCCGAAGTGGCCTCCAGTTGAGCTATTGTGCAATTCTTTCAAAACATCTGAAATTCTTGATTTTGGAAGAACAAGCTGCCATTTGAAATTACGTCCATCATCGGACTCCCATTTCCTGTATAAGACACCATTTCTTATATGGAGTGAGTCCCAAAGAGCCCAATATTGCTTAGTAGCAGGACTGTAGGTGGAGATTTCCTGCCAACTTGGTCTCATACTAGAAGATTCTTTCAATTCAAGAATTGGATTTATATCTGGGTCTTCTTTTTGGGCTTCCCTAAGTCCTTTATCACTCCATGGGTCTGGTTTCGGTGGAGGTGAAACAGTAACTTGGCGTACCGAAGGATTTACTAACTGATAGTTCTTCTCTACTCTAGAACAATATCGGCAGCTTTCATTACACGGCTTCCTTGATAGTGCATCAGCATTTCCATGAAGAGTTCCTTTGCGATGACGTATTTCAAAGTCAAACTCCTGGAGTCGTTGAATCCATCTGGCTACCTGTCCTTCCGGATTTTTAAAATTTAAAAGCCAGGTTAAGGATGCGTGATCTGTCCGGAGCAAGAACTTTCTTCCATAGAGATAATGGTGGAAATGTTCTATGGCTTTAACAATTGCCAGCAATTCCTTCCTGGTTGTACAGTAATTCCGCTCTGGTTTCGATAGACATTTACTCCAATAAGCAATGACATATTCTTTATCATCAATTTCTTGCGACAAAACAGCTCCGATATTTTCGTTGCTGGCATCCGTATCTAAAATGAATAATTTTCCGGGCTGGGGATATGCAAGAATGGGTGAAGATGTCAACGCCTCCTTCAGTTGTTTAAAAGCTTTCTCACATTCATCTGTCCATAGAAATCTCTGTTTATTTTCTGTCAACTTGTGAAGGGGTCTGGCAATACTTGAAAAACCCTTAACAAATTTCCTGTAATACGTGCATAGTCCAAGAAAACTTCTTAATTGGTGGACATCTTTTGGACGACTCCATTCCTTAACTGCAGAGATCTTTTCAGGATCTGTTCTTACACCTTCAGCAGAGATAATGTGTCCCAGATAGCTTACTTCACGTCGGAATAAATTACATTTGCAAGGATTCAGCTTCAGGTTGGCCATTTTTAATTTTTCCAGCACCTTTCGGATGTTTCTTAAATGGTCTTCGAATGTGCGCCCTACAATAATGATATCGTCCAAATATACCAAACAGGCTTCGTAGGAAAGTCCTCGTAATACTGTCTCCATCAGGCGCTCAAACGTTGCAGGTGCATTGCAAAGCCCAAATGGCATAACCTTGAACTGCCAAAGTCCTTGTCCTGTGGTGAATGCAGTCTTTTCTCGATCCTCAGGATGTATCTCTACTTGCCAATAACCACTCTTGAGATCCAAAGTCGAAAACCATTGTTTTCCAGATAAAGCATCAAGTGTATCGTCAATCCTAGGAAGAGGGTAACTATCTTTTTTAGTGATGTTGTTTAACCGACGATAGTCAACGCAGAATCGAGTAGAACCATCTTTCTTCCGAACTAAAACAATAGGCGAAGCCCAAGGACTCTCTGATGGCTCAATAATGTCATTCTGCTGCATTTCCATCAGAAGATTATCCACCTCTTCCTGCTTAGCGAATGGCAATCTTCTCGGATGTTGTTTAATGGGTGGATGATTTCCTGTATTGATTCGGTGCTGCGTCAATTTGGTTCGCCCAACATCATCTGATTTCTTGGAAAAGAGATCTCCGAATTCTAATAATAGATTTCTTGCAGCATTCCTTTGTTTATCATCTAACTCTGCATTCTGAAGGAGTTCATTAATTAGAGTGTCAGGAGGCTCAGATAGTGTGGTTTGACAATTTCGGTTAATACAGGTCACTGGAGTGCAAGTCGCCAGCACTTCTCCTTCTTTTATTAGTTTTACCTTATTGCTTAGATTAGCAACTCTTACCGGGATTACATTTCGTGAAAGGTCAACGAGGGAAGAAGCCACTAGTACTCCTTTAACGCTATTGTCGGAATCTGGATATTCAGTCAATCCATAATGAAAATTATTATCTTCTGAAAGAGCTCCGGAAACTATTGTCTCAGTTCTTGGTGGTAATGTTATTTCACTCTTTGCAGTTATATGATGGACTGTTTTAATATCTGAATATTTCGTCTTAAAAATCGCTATGTCTTCAGAACATGAATGTAGTTCATTATTTTTAAAGTCTAACTTGAAATTGTTTTCTTTGAGGAAATCCAATCCGAGAATAAATTCGTCATTTATATCAGCGACATATGCCATATGATGGTACACGGCATTACCAAATGCAATGTTTAGATTGACTTTTCCATGCACTTTAATCTTATCACCTGTCACAGTTTGGAGGGTAATGCAGGGCGGCGTCCAGATGAGTTTCTCACCAAGTTTGCGAGCCAAATCTGTCCTAATGATAGTTACGTTGGCTCCAGTATCGATTATCATTCTGCAGGGAACTTCGTTGACATGTCCCATAACGAAAAGTCCGTTGTCGCCGCTACTTACGGAAGAAATATGAAACAATTTGAAATGGGGCTTCTGACTCTCTGGACATCTCCGCCCCGCGAGATGGCCACATATTAGTTTCCCTGCTGTGGTGGAAGATCATTTCCACCATCTTTTCGTTTCGGGCAGTCTCTCTGAACGTGTCCGACTGCACTGCAAGTCCAACACTGAATTTTCGTGTTTCTGCCACCTTTACTCATTTCTAAGTTACGGAATTTTCGCCGCAGATCTTCGATTTGCTTTCTGAGATCATAGTCCGTATCAGTAGTAGAGACGGCTCTGATTGAGTGCCGGTCTTTACGCGCGGCCTGCTGGGCAGCCTCTATCTTATGTGCGTAGACTAGGGCAGATCCAATATCTTTGACATCGGCGAGTCTAAGTGTTTTCTGTATTTCCGGATCCCTCACACTATCGATGAAGTGATGGAGAGCCAGATCTTGACGTGTCTCAGCTGGGCAGTCCGAAAATGCTAGATGGGAAAGTCGCTGAATATCGGCAGCCAATTCTTGCAGACTTTCACCCGCTTTTTGATAGCGGGACTTTAACTGTAGTCTGCTATATTCTTTAGTGCACTTATCTCCAAACCGCAGCTCAAGCGCACTCGATAGGGCTTGGAAATCGTGCCTCTGCTCCTCCGGAAGCGTCTCGAGGATGTCAGCCGCGTCTCCTCTTAAAGAAGCCGCCAGGTGAAAAGCTTGGGCTCGGGGATTCCATCCATTAGCTTCCGCTACCATCATAAACTGGGTCTTGTATACTTGCCAGGATGATTTCCCATCAAATGTTGAGAGTTTAATATTGGCTAGGGAAGGCACAAATGTCACGTTGGGTTCCTCATGTTTGTTTGATATTTGCTTCTCCAAGCTTTCAATCTTCTTATTCATATTGTCTAATGCTTCTTCAACGTTTTCTTCTATCTCCAGAACTTTAGTTTCAACTGAAGTTACCTTATCTTCCATTGCATTCATCTTCTCCTGAATGATGTTGGAGAATTCTTCTTTAACACTTACAATGTCCTTCTTAAGTTCCTTTTTAAGCTCCTCCTGTCCAGCTTTCATCTCCTCCTGTCCAGATTTTATCTCTTTCATCATCTCGGTTTTAATCTCTTCTTGTCCAGCTTTCATCTCTTCTTGTCTAGCTTTCATCTCTTCTTGTCCAGCTTTCATCTCTTCTTGTCTAGCTTTCATCTCTTCTTGTCCAGCTTTCATCTCTTCTTGTCCAGCTTTCATCTCAGTTTTCATATCTTCTTGTCCAGCTTTCATCTCAGCCATCTGCTCCGCTAATTTTTCGAGAAGACTTTTCATTAAATCCATATCCATTTTTCTTGTGACACGCTGCATCAACTCTTCAACCCCGATTCTGACACCAGTTGTACCGAGCTCCACGGGTTCGTGTTGATTGAGAGTTGAATAAAGCGACCACTTAATGAGCACAAGACTTTTATTCGTAAAAAACTTCACTAGATAAACAAAATTCCCGCTGTAACAATCACAATTATACAGCTACAATTCGTCAGATACAATAGGAAATAGCTTCCAATCACAGGTCTCAAATACCTCAGACAGAGAACAACTAGCAGTCACAACTAATCGCCTTCACTCACTGACTGTCTTCACAAAACTATATTCTTCCATGTCGGGCTGCGGTATTTATACCTGACTTGGCGGAGAAATCTACCAATTTCGCCAAGGTTCTGGAAGCTTCTAGGCTATCTCGAAAAATATTGGTCCTAGAGCTTAGGTGATGGATGTTTCCAGAAGTATCGATTTCTCGCCAAGTCGCCAAAAATCTCGCCAACTGTCGCCAAGTCGCCAAGAATCTCGCCAACTGTCGCCAAGTCGCCAAATCATTAGGAAATCCGCTTTTAAACTACAGCACGTCTAAATACCGCAATTTTTGCCCAAAATGTGAGAATTTCTAATCTGTCTGAGATATTTTAAGACAAATATACTCATTATTTACAAATTTGTAACAATATATATATATGTGTGTGTGTGTGTATGTGCGTTGATTTATATCAAAATGCTATATAAAGTTTAAAATTCACCATAAAATAAGTTAGCTTCTATATATTTTTTGAATTTCAACCTAATTCATTCAAACGAATTTGGGTGCTTAGTAAAATCATCAAAAGCGACTCAAAATATAAAGAGTTATTTTTGCAGGAATAAAAATTTTAATTCCAATTTTTTCGTAAATAAAAGAATATTAAAGATAAAGCATTCATATTATACCACTCAAATCTCTCTCGTTCTCTTAGTAACTTAATTAATCATAGCCTTTAAATATATTTTATTAAATTTACTATTTTATTTTCTATAATAATTAATTAAATCGATGTACTTTTGAATATTGTATTATATTACTACAATTCTTTTGAACTTAAAATATAAGATGCCCACAAATAGTATATAAAATATTGCTTTAACTTTCATAAACCATCTTAAAACTTCGTTCTTTAAATATTCTTTAGTAATTGGTCACTATTTTGGAGCATAAACTTCGTTTTGCTATCACGTAAATCCTTGACAATCTAACTGGAATGTATAAGGATATCTTAAAGAGTCCAAGAAATCTTATTTGTCCAAGAAAAGTTTCAAAAACTATGGGAAATATGTGAATGTAACATGAAACCTAAAACATTCCCTATAAATTTGCAAAAGAAAAGCAGTAAGCCCTTTATCCTTTTGCATCCATTATTATTTCAGTTATGAAGACATTTAAGTCCAGCTTTTTTATTCTTAACAATGAAATCTTGAACGCATAGCTTCATAAATTCTGGTAATTTTATAACTATTCAATAAGAATGGGTGGTAGACAGTGATTCCATACTTTTTCAAGCATCATCATTGTTGTCGCATATGTAGTTCTACGATTATTAATGAGAGTATATTTTTAATATTATTTCTTTCAATTTTATACTAGTACACACAAGTGAAACACTATTTTTCGAAGGTCAGAAAAACCATTCTTGCTATAATATATTGCGAATCATTACTCTAAATATGATTAGAATTACTTATAATATAAAAAAACGAAAATTACTTTTTACAAGAAAAGATCAATATTATACCATTTTAGAATCCCCACTAATATTAACAAAAAACTATAATATAATTTTGCTTATTAAAAGTGTTATATATAGCTCTTTTTTCATAATTATTTTTACTAAATAAATTATTATTTAGAAAATATACTTAATCATGTTAAAGGTAAGGATTTATTCGAACAAAATGTTTATGCTTGAGTATATGCGAAATTTAGATTGCCCTAATCCCTTTTTACTATAACCAGGCACACAGGAATCTCCAATGCGAGTGATTTCAAATTTAGTTATTAAATAGATATTAAAGGTGGAAGACTGAAATTTAATGTTCCAGCCAACAGTGAAGTGAGACTTCAATTTATTCGTCCTTAATTCAGTTCCTCGGTTGTCACTCTCCATAATCTGGGTGCCTCGGAATTAGAAAATGCATGCTCGACTCGTCCAATCCCTGGATTGAATGGGTTAGCGATGGGTGAGGATAGTGGAGTCTAACGAGTTATCTACATCAGTCATTCGTTCAAGGCTCATAGAGGCAGAAAATTTCGCCTCTATCTGCAGGAGTCCACTCCCTGCAGGTGTTGGCTGCCTTCTCTCTTTATATACATGTATATATGTATATGCACGGCCGAAAAGTTCAATTAACTTAATAACATTCCCCTACACACCCGTTTGCATGTTGGCGATAAACTCTGCTATCGCTACCCATCTAATCGCTGGAAAGAGGGTGAAAATTTTAGCAAATATTTCTCTCGAATTCAGGGATGGGCCACCCTCAAACTTCTTCAACTTTCCCACTTTTGTATGCAGATTAAAAAATATCTCGTAAATCAAATTTGTTTTAAACACAAAATAGTGATCATTTCAATACTTGTTCTTTGTTTTTTAGAAAGGAAATTTAGCCAACATCTATAATAAAATCACGAATAATATTGTTATTAACTAATGTATACATAAATTAATTGTCATGTGTATTTTTTCAATTCTATTTTACATAAAATCATTAACATTTAAATAATTTTTTCATTTATATGAATTGTTTATTAAATATATGGAATAACTTGGACAAGTCATGAATTCCAAAATGTATGTTATACATTTTTACAAAATTCTCAGTCATATTATGTACCAAATGAAGTAAATAATGTTCACTTTATATGCTTGAAGGAAATTTTCATTTCAAAACTAATCTTAATATTTTTATACAATTATGAAAGGTGTTAGTCTTTTATGCACTGATTATTCCCAAAAATAAATGATTTATTATATTTCATAATATAAGTATTAATTTTAAATTATTGGTACCAACTAGCAAGTAATATATACCGTAGGAAACAATATGTAATTCAAAGCCACTAGCAATCGATATGTAATGCAGTGGCGTAACAAAATAATACAAAGAAACCAAATTTCAAGTAACAGAGTTATTAGACATTGAGTTTATTTTACTTTCTTCACTTTGTGTAAGCAATATTTTAAAATTATCAATAAATGAAGTTAAAATAAAGATAAACGCAAAAATAAAAATTATCAAATTTAGCTGCAGTATTAAATTTAAAAAAAACATTTTACATAAGAAGAACAAAATTTGTTTTTTTTTAAAGTTCACAAAATTATGTCACTAGAGTTGAAATCGTAAGAAGACTCTTATCATTAGTCACTATCGTTAGAAGACCCTTTAATTTCCAACTAAAAAATTTGCATTATTATTTCCTTATTAAGTAATATTATTTTGAAGGAAAAAATCATATTTAAATTATTTTTCCATTTCTTTTTGCATTAAAATATAAATCAGCATATATTTTCATTTAAATCTAGCAAGGAAATTGGATAAAAAATCTGATGAAAGTATAAAAACAGACAAAGTGGACTCCATTTCAATAGGTTTTCGTTAATTTGGATATAATACATAATTCTTTTACTATAATATGTACTGACAATATATTTTAATTCAGTTTGTTATTTAGAATATTATAACCTACAACATTAATAAATGACATGTCATCAAAATCATATTCTTTGAACTAAATTAAAATAGTTATTCATCATAATCCATAGTTTTGCATTTATGGAGCAGCGTGTTTGTCTTTTGTATGACTATTTATACATTATTTCACCAAATTAAAAGGAGTTTCTTATTTTAACTTTCAGCATAAATTTATGATAAAATCTAATGTGTGTGTAACCAGATATTTTAAATTACTTCATAATTTAAAAAAACAAGTAGTACCAATGGTAAAGCGTTCAACAAAGCACATTTTTGCTCTAAGTGTTATTCTTTGTAAGCAAATTAGCTTAAAATAAATCAAATTATATTATTTTTATTGTGTACTGATATCATATATTCTTATATGTACAATCCTTAAATTCAATTTAAATCATTCCTAGGATATAAAAAGGAAATAAGTTAATGTCTACAAGGAAAAAACGAATTATTTAAGAGAAAATTAAATTTTTCATGCAAATAATTTTCGTGCAATAATAAAGAAGCCCAAATACAACGAACAATACGAACAGGCAATAATTTTAAAAGTATTGAACATATATATAGCAATACAGCTTTACTTAGAATAGGAGAAAATGGAAAATACACTGGCAAAACTATTGAATATCTGGTATTAAGAACAGAGAACGGTTTTCTTTCAAGAATAACTAAATATTTGATATTTAAGTAACTAAAAACAGTTTATGATAACAAAAACAAAACAGTTAAAACAGTTTATGATGTTAAATAAAATATTATCAAAACTAAATGTATTTTATGAATAAATATATTACAGTAAAAAAAAACTAGTATACCCGATATTCACAGTTATAAATTCATTATATAAAATTTCATTAAAATTATATTGCAAGTATAACAAATGTTAAACGTATTGTCATTTAAAAATAAAAAACGTTTAATTATAGAGCAATTTCTCATGAAACAGAAAATTAAAATATTTCAAGTAATTAAAGAAAATTTATATTAATAATGAAATTATATTTTACTATATGATCAAAACTATCTCACTTTTTTCTAGTATTTCTAACTATCTATTGATACTTGCACAAAATAATAGCCATAAAAATATTATTATGGTAAAATGAATGGTTGTAAGATATGTGATAATATAACTTATAATGTGTTTAAATACTTTTGTCTATGGTATAATATGTGCTATTAGAAATGAATTTATTATTAGGAATTTTAATATTTCACAATTTTTATGTAAATGAAATTAAAATATTGCACATTACATAAATTACAAAATTTTATGAATATTATAATGTAAACTTGTATGCTTTTCTTCTAAACAATGTACAGAAGTACACTGCTTAGAAAAAACATACAATTTTAGATTATAATATAAGTTCATGTATTTTTCTATACTTTTACTTTCTATAAAATTTAATTAATAAATTATAATTCTTTTATTGGGGATACAAATTCAAGTTTATAAGCAAGAGAAAAACATCTTTACTCTGAATAAACACAAATAGGAGTTATTCAAAAATAAATTTGTAAACTTAACATTTTTAATATTTATTAATAATGAATTGAATGTGTAGAACCAAAGCACCGCTTAATACATTTGTCATACAATAATACGATCACTTATAATAAGTCTTTTTGATTATTAAATTTTTACGTATGAAAATTAATAATAAAGGGTGGTTGGTTCTAAAGAAAATAAAAATTGCCTAAATAAGCCCTAATGTTAAAAATAGTCCTTTTTAAAACTGGATTCTAAAGATAATTAAGGAAGAAAAGAACTGATAAAACTTCGAAATGCCCTAATTTTAGCGTAAATGCTTTAATGTTTCCAAAATAAGTTCTTAGAATGATAAGCAAATTTAATAAAATATCCCACCATGATTCAATAAGCTTTAATTTCTTCCCATCTAAGCCTCTGTACACGCAGATCCTTTTATGCGGCATAATTCATGTCTTTGCAGTAAAGCTCTAGTTATTAATAAATAATAAAACAATTTGAGTAAGTTTGCTTTATCAATTGGAAATTCGTAGCCCGGATGAAAAAGAAAGGATTTCGCTTCCTTCCGGCAAGTGTAATTAATTTATTCATAAGGACGTTTTCGATCGTCTGCTATTTTAATGCAATGGATTTTGGGATTGATGAATTTACAATGACGTCATGAGAAACAAGACATTAAAGCTGTAGAATTGATTCATTATTTGAAGTGATTCATTCTTTCTTTCCCTAAATTCCCTGAAAACGAATCGCGTGGTATGCAATTTTAATCGTTATAATCACGAAAATATAGTATTTTGTTTGTGCTAATTATTCATTGAGCGAGGCAGAAAATGTTGTTAGCTAACTATATAGCAATGGTTAAATTATAGACAGATAAACACATAGAAACAAACAATTAATTTATCTGTAAGAAGAAAATAATGATAATTTTACTTTACATATTGCAGATATTCTTGATATCAATTTATACAATAAGAATTATTTGTAGAACATTAAAAAATAGTTATGCAAATGATTTACTATATAATTAAAATTTCATTCTATGATCGGCTTTCAAAAAAGCAAAAGTCACATTTTTAACAGCATTATATTAAAATTCATCAGCATGAACATTTATCTCATACATATTTAGCTATTTACACAAAATCATTCAAAGCTTCATACATGTTGAAGAACATAGTTTCAACCTAAAAACATATTCTATTATTGGTGCTAATTGTACCTAAAACATATATTTATCAGAAATTGTCAATTAAATGACACCAATAACACAGTGTCGAGCAAATTAGGGATATTATCCATGTTAAGACATATAATGAAGAAAAATTTATTTTTCATCTCAAGCGTCATACAATCCTAAATTTCATATTGAAATTTATTCATTTTATTAAATAATTATTCTGCAGTTATTGTTATTACCCTGTATTTACAAATTTCTTTATCTATCATCAGAAATTTTAAATATAAATGTAATTATATTAAAATAAAAAGACTATATCCTTAAAATGTTATTGAAACAATGATATTAAATGAAGGATTTAATTTGAAAAGGCAAAAACTAATTAATATATAAATTCAAAAAAATGTAAAAAATATCTACAATTTTTCCAAAAAAAAAAAAAAAATCAAAATAATGGCATAACATAGTTTTTAATTTAGTTGTGATTTTTCGAATTTTTCATTTATACAAATTTGGAAGTATAAATAAAATATAAAATGTATATGTATACTATAGATATTCAATTATCTTCATTTTCCCAAATTTAGTTTTTTTGAATAATATTTGAAACTTAGTGGGATTTAATAATAAATAAGAATTTGCAAACAATAACCATTGCTCAATATTTTCAACTCTTAAATATTATTGGATATCATTTTATGAACTTTACATTTGAGGGCAGTAATTAAGAATCCAATCATATGTTGAGCAAAATATCAGCTGTAATTGGAATTACTCTACTGAGTACATTTTGAAATTGTACACTTACTTCAACTTTAAAATCATGAATAAACTGATTCCAGTGTTAATTATAGAATAAATTTTCATATTCAGACAATATTTTCTGTGACAATAAAATATTGCGGTTAAAATATCCTAGAGAAAAATTTATTAGATTATCTACAAAGAATTGCACTATTCAATAATAAAATTGCAACTTCAAAACAAAATTATCAGAAAAATACATAAGGATATCAACATTGTTATGTCAGTTACAGCAACAGATTAAAACAACATATAAAAAAGTGCACAATGTTTTTCCTCGAAAAATTTCCGAATAAAATGTTAGTTCTAGAACATTATTGCACAATTTATATCGCTAATGAAAGATGAAATATGTAACATGATAACAAATATTATCTATTAAATTTCGAAGTTATTCTTAACCATAGAATATTTATATATAGGCTTTTAAATAAACTATATGCTCAGAATATTCATTTCCAATTTCTAAAAATCATTAAATAATCCATTAAGGTCAAACACACGGGTCTTTTCCATTATGATATCACCTCGGTTTGTTGTGTAAGCATTCTTTTGACATCGTTACTAAGTAATGATGGTACTTGTTTTAAGAAATTTTTTTAAGAAACTTGTCATGAGAACCTAAGTAAACTGTCACTGAATGTATTGACTGTATCTAAGTTATATTTTTATTAAATAGCTATTAATGCTGGTTTGTTGTTGTCATTGTCACTTATGATGCTTGGGTAAGTCAAGATCGCTATGCGGTCGGCTGTGCGAATTTAATTCAGTAGAGTGCGTCTTTGTTTAACCAGAGCACCACAAAGGTGAAAGTAGGACTTTGCTCTAAACTTCTACGACAGATGGCACCACCAAAGAACCCATCCCTCAATTTTGACATTGATCTGGAAGGGGAAGAAATCAAATAAACACATAATGCTTCAGGATATGAAAAATTTTATTGAAAAGCAAGTTTATAGGAGTATCATCTGTATCGCTGGACACAAATAATTTGATAATAAATAACAACAAGAAATATTTGATAACAAATAACAAAATAAGTAAATGCTGAAGAGATGAAATGAAATTCTTTTAAAGCTTCCTCAAATATCATATTCTTTTTTGAATACGGAGTGTTTCAGTTTTCTTCTTCATATTGAGTAATGTACTCCTTGTCTAATAAGTTCTTGTGGTGAGATTTTCCTACTTAAGATTTTTGATTATTTCAAAAGGAAATTTAATTTAGTGATATAATCAAAATGCATCCCATTGCTACTTGTGTCGCTTCTAAAGATATTGCTATCAAAATGATTTTTCAACAAGTTAACAATAATATTTGACTACACAAAAACAAGATAATAAAAATATTTTTGACGTATTAAGATCTTTCTATAATAAAAACGATCTAGTTGGTATTGAATATTAAAATGATAATAAAGATTCAAAGCAGAACATTTTTTCATATTTATAGATTTTAAAAATGCCAAATACATGTCATTTTCAGTTATAAGTCTTGTGTTCAAAAGACACTATATGTGATTACGAATGCACACGAATTCTTAATTTTTAGTTGACCAGACAAAAGTGTGATATCTCGGCTGGAAATTGTTTTATAATGTATAAGTTTTTTCTTATATCCCTTACACTAAGGCAATTGTGATATTTCGATTATAATTTAAGACTTTAATTCTATGTTTCAGTTTAAATGTCCATATGTATACATATTGAATCAAATAAAGTTGCGCATAAATCTACTATTCTTTACTTAATATGGATGAATTATTCCCAACAGAGTTTAAGGCATGGCTGTGAATGAGGATTGATATCACATGAATTTAAACTCGGTATACACATTTTCTAAATAAGATTCCTTCAAGAATTGAAATATAATTTAAAGTATTGAAACCTCGGATTAGAGAGATGATATTATTTAACTGAATAACAAATTAAATTATAAATAAAAATTTATCCTTCTTTTACATTTTCCTAATATTTTATGGAAATGATTTAAGTTCTTTTACTCTAATTTTTCTTTTTTTCGAGCTTTATTCTCGAACAAAAAGCAAAGTGGTCAGCACTCTGGTATTTTGTCCATGGGTTCGAGTCTCACCATAGGCATGTATGGTGTTATTGGTTCGGATCCACTTAAAACAATAGGTCTCGGTCTAACTAGCCCTGATGAACAAAAAAATATCGTAGATTGACAAAACCTAACCAAAAATTTTCTTATTATACTTTTTACATTACTTTTAAGTAAAATAATTTGGAAATGCTTTAAAGATAAAAAGTGAATAGTTTAAATTTACAAAAAAATATATATCATTTTCTCTCATTAAGTACACTCAATTTCTTCTATTAAGTTAAAAAAATCTATGAAGATCATATTCCTTTTTAAAATAAGCTAAGTACAATCAACATAGATGTAATGTGACACCACAACATGATGACATTATCAAATGAACAGATATCTAACGTTTTTTTACTCGATATCTTCATTTTCTTCAAACCTTACATATTCAAAAATGTGTATTAATTTTGTCCAGCTTTACATTTCTTCAACAAAAGTAAATCAATTTTAAAAATTTTAATAAAAATGAGATTTTAATTCAAATTTTTAAAATTTTTTTCTCATTAAAGGCAAAAAGTCTGCTACTAAAATATTAATTAATATCAAAATTTGAGTTGATATAAAATTATTAAATATTTATAAAAAAACCTTTTATATATTAATAAATTAAAAGCATTAATTTTCTGGGTAGTTAAATAAAACCTAGCTGCTCTTAGTATTTTAGGAATTAGGATAAATGAAGTATGTGTAAGTAAATTATCACAAAGAAATTTGAGGTAAAAATAAATTATATAAATTAATTCGATTGTACATTATTTATAATTGGACTTCTAAATCACCTAAACTTCCTCCAATTTAACCTATATGTAAATAACAAATGCAATTTCTGAGACTATGTCCTTTAATCAAAAATATTCTCATTGAAATAACGTATCAAGATTAAAAGAAAAATAAAATTGCTCGTAAAAATAAATTAGTTTTCTACTTTACCAGATTTATCATTTCCAAATTGTCAAAGCATTATTAAAAAAATCTGAATTCAGTTAGATGTATTATCATTAGCCATTCTAAATTGCTTCGTTACTTCCTCCCAATTCGTTCTCTTTTTTGGGGTGTACTAAAATTCTTTTTTTTTAATTTTTTCCAGTTTAAAATGCGTGAGAATTCTCTTTATGTATGATAATGGGACAGCTGTGGGAAATGTTATAACATTTAGCGAAAAGAAGAAAAAAAATTGAAGTCGCAGTCATTTTCTAAATCAACGCTAATACGAAACTGCTCTCTAACAACAGTAAGCTAAATTATAAACTTTTAAAAATATTTTTTTGATTGTTTTTACTTCGTAAGAGGAAAAATCAATAGAAGTTCATTACATGCCCTCGAGGCCTTTTTTTTCTTTTTTTCATCTCTATTATTTTTAGTTGTGATTCCACTTCACAGCCCGAATCATCTGCAGTTCTTTTCTTGAAACAAGCTATATATATATATTTTTTTTTTTGTATTTGCTTATTAGTTTTCTATTTTTTTACAATGTTGTCTGCTTATGTACAAATTTCCATTCCTTTTTATGTGCAAAACATTTTTTTTTTAGATTTTGTATTACTTTCTTTTTTATGTATAATTCTCCTAGTGTTATTATATTCGAAACTCGATGCCACGAAAAAAAAGTTTGATAAAGAAAAAATAAATAAAATTGTTTTATTTAAATATGCAAGGAGCAATAGATGTGAAGCTTAGCATCGGGCGAAAATCGAACCGCCCTAAAAATTGATCTCGCTTTGACATAGTTTTTATTGTTCCTATTTTTACACCAACGGGAAACAGTAATTTGTTTCTACTGTTATCAGTGAAACTTATTGACAGACATTTTTCGAAACGCTGGAAATATATTCCCAACGTGTTTTATGCAAATAGCTCCCCTCCCATCTCAAGCGGGGAGGATAGAAAGTAAGAAAGGAGGAATTTTTCTGGCTTTCTCAGTAAAAGATGATAACATTTCGTGGATGCGGTTAAAAACTTTCTTCTCGTTCAACGATTATCGATGAATGCTTTATACGAGACTGCAAACTGTCGCCCTATTCATGAAAACATCAAGACTTGATCATAAAACCCTCGACATGAGCTCTAATGTTGATTCCATTCAATTTTATATGAAAATAACAAATTATTGAAGAAGAGATGAAAACGTAGCAATGCATCTTTATAAATGCAAACTAGAAATTTTTAAGGGTGAAAATATATTTTATCGTGTATTTCTTTTGATGTTAAATGCCTTACCTCCTCATTTATTTTAATAAAAATTTTAATCAAATTTCTCATTAAAATAAAGTATGTGGTAAGACATCATTAGTATTGGCATTTTATTTTCTACAAAAGATTTAATAATAATAATGATTATTTAATTTTCTTTAATCTTAACGAGGAACAGAAGAAAAGAAACATTGACTAAGCATTTAGTACTTATTTTTTACAAAACAATTCATCATCACGTGTTTTTGAAGATAATTTTAAAGGCATTATGGATATTTATTATAATCTGATGTAATTACACATTCGTTACTTTATATTAATTAAATTTTTATAATGTTTCAAATTTGTTTAAGTTATTTAAAAAATATGAGTTTATTAGTTATAAATGTTGAAATTAGCAAAATACAGGAATCAAATAGACTTTTTTTAGTTTTAAGTAAAGATATCAAAAGTTTTGGTCACCTTTTTTATAAAATATATAGTATATTTTAAATATTTTAATTCTAATTTTTAAGAAAACAATAATTTATAATAAGAACACGAAATTATAATTACTAATAAATGAAGAAAACAATATTTTTGTAATTTTCCTCGTAATAGTTGAGTAAAAGAAAATTCCATAAGCTTCATATATTAGTCCCATTTTTTTAAAGAATAGAAATTACACACAAGTTTATAAATAAAGGATAAAGTTGGAACCAGCAACTAAAGGTGCAGAAACAAAACAAATATGAATTATTCATAAAGTACATGGCAAATAACAAAGAACAAATAAGATGGCACAGGCATGATAACAGACATATGAACGATGATTATTGCTCCTTGGAACACTAACAATGCCAGTACAACAACTAAACAGTACGCTATTAGTACATTGGATAACACATCTTATGTCTCTAATACAAGGAAATGAAGTCCACACATCCAATTCATGCTGATAATTACATTATCGAGCTGCATTTGGAGTAGCAATAGTTGATGGGACATGATTCGTCGGAAAGCATGTCCCACACATGTTCAATCGGACTAAATTCCGATGCTGGTCATTCTCTACCCTACAGAGGATATCAAAGGTTGGTCATTTCCAACAAGTGATAAAAAATTGAAGGCAATTTGTTAAAGTTGCCTAATAGTGAGGATGGGCAACATCATCCATGAACAAAAATTCAGAGCCAACGGTAATCCTTAGCAAACAGTCATGGTATTCCAGAATGATGTTCAGATTAATTTCATTTGTCATGGTTCCGATTTCAAAGTGCAGAATCTGTTCTAGAGCCGATTATAAAGCCTCCCCAAAACAGCACTCCTGCATCACAATAACGTAAGAGTTCAATGATGTATTGATGGTACTGCGTACCTGATGTTCTTCGTATGATCGTCATACGTGAATCACGTTGCAAGCTAATCCTCGACTCGTCTGAAAACATAACACAAGCCCTCTGTGAAGGTGACCACGTTGCATGTTCTTTACACTAGGCTGACCTCTGGTGACAATGAATTTCCATGAGCAAAACATATCTGACAGGCCAGCGAGTATATAGACCATATTGTTCCAAACGTTTGTACACGGTTTGCCAAAACGGTAGTATCCGTGGCTGACGATAACTGACATGACAGGTCGGCTGCTGTGCTTCGTCTGATTCTTTTGGTGGCCACTGCCAAACAACGGTCGTTCTTCTGTGTTGTCACTCGGGAAGTGCGATCATTTTTTCAGTTTTTGTGTAAAGTGTCAAAATATTTCGTTACACATTATCGTAATTTTATTCCTTACAAAGTTTATATCAACTTATATAAAATATAAAAATTATTTTCGCTTAACAGTCATTTTTTGCACCTGAGCTCTCATCAGACAGGAACCTACGGTTTAAAGCGGGTACCGAACCACTATAACCATCCAAGCTTCAACCCACAAACTTTTGAACGGAAAGCAAATGTGCAAACCATTCGGCTAGCAGCTCGGTTACACGTAAATAAAAGAGAATTATTTTAGAATGTATTTTCATTATAAAAATAAAAACTCTTTTCTGTCTTTTTTTTAAACTTAAAGAATTTTTGTGTTCAGATTTTTTGTTTTGTTTACTGCTCAATACGTTTTTGTAATTTTTTCAATTCTTATATAGAACTGTGTGCCGACCGTTGGCTGAGTGGTTAGCGTTCCTAAATCCTGAACTGTGGGTCCCGAGTTCGAATCCCGGTTCAGACATGGATGTTATTATCTTTCTCTCCTGTGTTTCTCAGTCTTTTCTTCTGTGATGGTGTATGAATGTGACCCACCCTATAAACTGGTTTGTGGTGGTATGGCGCGGGCAACGCTACTTTGCCTCCGTGACTTGGTTCACAGGTGCCCGCTGGGTATCGACCTACAAATGAGTAGCAGTTTCTGGCCTTCTTGTGGCATAGGATTCGTCACCTAAGTCCCTACCGTTGGAAAAAATATATATAGAACTGTGTAACGCTGAAATATGTTAGTAAATTTTCAATGCTAATAGTATTTTAAGTGGAAGTCAAACCTACTCTTAAAAGTAAACTTAAAATGTTCGTAATTTTAAGGTATGTGATAAGGCATTAGAATCAAAAGACCAATCTTTTGTAGTGAAATATAAGACTAAGATTTTCAGCTCGACATATATACAAGTAAAGAATATCATCATTAAAGCTGTCGCAGCTGCGTCATCTCGTCCCGCACAAGAAAGAACATTCACAAAAAGGCGAAACCCGTTGTATGACACAAACTACTTGCGACAAAAATCTAAGAAAAATAAAAATAAATAACACGACACGGACTTTGATGAATTAGCGAAAAGGAGGGGTGGTCATAACCCAAGTCGTCATTCCACCGCGAGAAAGGATACATGTAGGGAAAAAAAAACTTTTTGGACCAGCGATTTTTCCGAAAAGAAGTAGGGTTGGGGTGGATCGTCCGGTGATAAAGTGAAATTGCGGAGTAACTTTTCTTGACCGACCGCGGGACATTCATTCTGCAAAGAGAGCATTTATCAAGGGCGAATGTCAGAATTTGTTTTCTTGTCGTCTCGGAAGTTTTTCCCTACTCCCCGGTGATTTCTCCCCACGCGCCAGGGAAGAAAAGTAGTCTTTAGGGAGGTATTGGGCGCTAGTCCGTGTTATCGTCCAGAGTCCTTCTTCCCCTTAGGTTCTGAATGGAGGGACAGGGTGGGGTCTGAAAAGGAGAACTGTTATTCTCTCGCGGGAGTCAGTACTGCTCGTAGGATGGGTGGACATACCCGTTATTTCAGCCGTAAGAAAATCCATTTTTCTTCGTCTGTGGAATTTTCAACAGTATTTTTTTACTGTGTTTGTTCTCACTATATGCAGACATTGAATGTCGATAAGAGTTCTTTGCTAGAGGGTGGTAAGAATTTGAGACGAAATAAATTTTCTTGATATACTGAAGAGATATGTAACATTTTATTTATGTGTTGAAATCAGTTATAATTCTCCGCTTAAAGAAATAATTTAGAAAATCAAGCATTTGCAGTTCATTGGTAATTTTTTTCTTCATGAGTATTTAAATGCATACCTAAGTGTGGACATTTTCGAAATAGCATTTTGTATATGTTGTTTTGAAATCACAATAACTAACATATCCACTCAAAAATATATTAACCCTATATAATACGTTATCACAACTTAAATTTAAATTTAATTTAATGTAATACCTTTTCACAAAATATTTTATTTAAAAACTTCCATGTATGAAACCAAAATTAATAGTTTATTTTCCATTACTCCTGTCAATACTTATATGGTACATATAGAGCGACTATAATTAAACTTCAAAACTACTGAATTAATAACAAATTTCTTATGTAAGCTGCATATTAATTCAGCCAAGAGAATATAAAATATATCTATTATTCAGCATTTTTCAGGTAACATATAACTCATATGAAGGGAATGAAAGTGAAAATCATCACCGTTTTGCCAACAATGCTATCGAATTAAATAAAGGTTTAAATTTTAAAATGATATACACCTTATCTGAATGAACACAAAATTACTTAAATTTCAGAAGAATATAAGATTGTGATTGAATGTCAAAAGAGGAGTCGTGTTTAGTCATGTTATTAGTCATTGCTAACTGTCTATCGCTGGCTCACGTGTAAAACTTTAAGGCATGGAAGAAATTTCTCAGATGTTAGATCGCAATGAATTTGATGTTATGTTTTTTATGCATGAATCATAACATATTCTCAAAATCTTCAAACGTAACAGCACTAATGCCATGCCACTTTCTTTCTAATAATAAATTCCATTGAGCCATTGAGTCAAATCGAACTGATAGTCAATGTGGTTACTGAAGAAATAACTTAAAATATACTCATCCATGAAGCATTTGGAGAAAAGTTCTCTTACTAACCGTGATACATGTAGAACACATAACTTTTATGAAAATAATCAGAATGACATTCAGCTTTTAACAGCACTTGTAGCAGATGAGCAAATGTTTGGATTTTATCAAGTAGCAAGTCACCTGAAAGTAGAACAGGATAAGTAATTGTTATTTTTGAAAAATATAGGTCATTAATAAATATCATCATAAATCCGCATTAGTCATCAAAATGTATTAATTTATTTTAAAAGTTTTCCAAAGTAATGGATTCCGCACGGATTTACCTTCACCTATAAATAATCTAATAGTGAAGTGCTTAGATTCTCATTCCATTAGAAATGAATCGCATTTATTCCACAGGATATATTAAGATGTCACGTTAAATCCACTAATTGTTTTCTTGAAAAAGCAAGTTCTTAATATGAGCTATTGTGGCTTCTGCGTATGAATTACATATATTAAATGCCATGACACATGTATGAGGACAAATTCAATGCATTTTTTATCATCTTTAGAATCATTTTGTTCATAAATTCACAATTTCTGAATAACACACACACACTCATTTTTATCACCACAGTCAGATATTCTTAAATATATGACAAAAGCAATCTGAACGCCTCCAATATCCAACTTGTATTAATTTCATTATCTCTCCTATGTAGAGTTTATAATTATTCAGTTTTTTCCATTATACTATGACGTGCACATACTTTTAGTAAACAGTTCTTCATTGAAAATTCCAGAATCATAATTGCTGCATAACAGGAGATATATTTTCCTTATTTTTTTATAAAAATGAATTTCTAATGACATATCAACTAACGTCAAAGATAACATTCTAGAAAAGAAACATGTACTTCTCTAAAAGTTATGTATCTACAGTTTCCATATAACGTTATTTTCTGCAACAAAGTTATTTTAAGACATTTTATGTTTTATTGTTAATAATTATTGCACTTAGTTAATTCACGTATGGTTTATGAATTAAATATCATGCCTCATTTTGTTCAATTTAGTGATTGTTCATGTGGAATTCAATCTGATAAATGATTTTAAGTCCAAATTTCAGCTCTGAAAACCCTTCTTATTGTATCAAATTTATTATCAATTCTAATTTAGATAGAAAGCGTTTAAAGGGGGAAATGCACAGATATTTTATAACTGTTTAAGAATCGTAGCTAAAAATGCTAATATTAAATAATCAGTATGATTTAACTCTAATTATAATGCCGTGCTAAATACTCCTAATTTATTGTAATTTCCATATTTAATTAGGGATTTCTTCTTCAAATGACAAATATAACAATACATTCTTAAATTTATATATATATATATATACATAAATTTACCATTTACGAAGGAAAATTTTTGCAAGGTCCTACATCATCCTAATTTTAGATTCCAAATTAGAAAGTCTGTGGTTAATTATGTACTTCTTCTAATGAATGAATTAATTAGCATGAGTGTTTACTTTATAGAATCTCGTTAGATTGTTCAATTCGGTATAGTTTCTTGAGATTTAACATGACCAATGGTAAAGTAAAAGAAGAGCGTGGATATCATTCAATGTTTTCACAGTTGAATGTTTTCCTCAATAACTATTTAATACAGACAAAAAATTTTCATGAATATGTGTATTAATCGCTTCAAAATTACTCACAACTGGTCACCTAAAATGGAATAGCCTCAAGAATGCATGCAAATTATATGAAATTTTGATCATGGGTTTGTGGCGATGAGATATGCAAAACATTAACATTGCATCTCATATGTCCTCCAAATGAAATGATTCCTTTGATGGTGGCAGGCCAAGTATTGGGGGTCTTCTACTAGGTCCCTGATTTAAAATCACGGAGACTCCACTGGCTGCTTCTTTCCAACTGGTAGACCCCAACTCAGGGCTAGATTCAAAGAAGGATCCTGGTGCAACAACAACAATATCGTATCTCCTACGTGCATCATAAAGCGAGTGTCGTGTGTCATTATAAAAATTATTTGAAATAGAACAATTGTTTTTTTTTGTTTATAAGCTGATTAACTATGTTTTGAAGAGCCCACAATTCTAAGCGGGATCAAAAATATACCCTGAGAGCCATTGGTGCACAGATGGCATGGCTTCATTTGCTCATGCGTTGGTGTGTTTAAATTACAGCGAGGATGAAGTCTTGCGGGACTCTTATCTTTTTTAGATATGTTGGATATTTTCGGAGTTTTAGGGATTGTCTAGCTCTGCTAAACTGTCCCGAGATTAGAAACAACACTATGTTTCGTAGAAATCCTCGAGTGTCTTTCTAGAAAGCTTCTGAGCTCGATTATGGAAGAATATCAGCCTATAGGGATTGCAGATTATCCTTCAGAGACATCTGTGACAGTGTTTACTGACGAATCCTGTTTCTGCCTACAATGCTTCGATGGTCAAATTCTAGTTTAAGGCATCATGATCAGAGGCTATTAAACTGTTGCGTTATGCATTATTATTCTATTACTGCACCCGGTATCATGGTTTGAAGTGGTATTGTATTCGCTCCAGCATCCCTCTTAACGCCTTACTGATACACAGAACTGCCTAAGGGGTTGGAGACCGTGGTCATTCTATACAATCTGTGCTTGCCACTTGTCATATTTCTATAGTCGTTCCTGAAACACGTAGCCTGAAATGTTCAAAAATTCTTTGTTACCCATCAGATTGAATTGTTTCATTGATCTGCTTATTCTCCCGATCTATCGTCAATTGAAAACATATAATCTATGTTTGCATAACAACTGATCGGGTACACATAACACTCTGCTGCACCAGATCAGCATCAGCAATATGAGGAAGCCTCCTTGACTCTTGTATAGTAAAATGTGTATAGTAAGTTGACTCTTGCATCCAGATTATCGTTGATTTTATGCTGTGCCATGTGGCAGTGGTTATAGTGAACAGTGATGGCTACACTAACTACTGATTTTGAGAATGTCATGGTGGTGTGGTTGATTATGGCGTTATTCTGTTTATTTGTCTGAAGATAGTGATTTCAAATCCCGACATAAATAAAGATAAATCGTGTTCATCAAAAGCGGTTGAAGCATGTTAAAAAGGTCGTGGTAGGAATGCCCTCTGAAAGATAGAAATGATACCTCTGTTGGTGACAGGTCATATATTGGGGTGTCTTCTGTTGCTATCTACTTTTATATTACAAAGACTTCCATCCGGCTTCTTCGGCTTTACTGCAAGAATCCAAATCTGGGCTAGGAATAAGGAAGTATGCTGATGCAACAGTAACTACTGATTTTTCTCATCATTTACATTTCACACAAGATATGTAATTTCAATCGTTTGGTCTTTGTGTAACGCATTATTTGCCCAATAAATTTTACGATATATCTGGTCTTTCTTGCTGTTTGTTGAATTTTCGTGTCCACATGTGTATTTACATGCGAATTTAAAGCATAATATTGATAGTAGTGTTAAATATATCCACACGAGAGCTATACTGAAACCATCTAATATATTTAAAGTGACATATACTTGATAAGTATCCATAATTATTTTTTTACATGCGTAGCAATATTTCTTTTACTTTAATTGTTAACTGATTTATATATTTAATTGATTTATTTAATAACTGAGATATTATAGTAAAGTGGATAGTATCAGTAGACTTATAAGTATCTATTGAATACTGTGTACTTTTCTTTTGTCCATAAAATAAAAGTGCGTAAAAAATTTATTTAATATAAAATTATTTATTTTTCGCTTTTTAATATAATATATTAAAAATATTTTTAATATAATACATTAATTATAAACCAATTTTTCATCTGTTTTCCTTACTTATACCGTTATAACGTGTAAACGTTCCAAAAGAAGCAGCCACTAGACATTAACACTAATGATAAGATATTTAAATTATATATGTTGAAATAAAATAAAATTTCTAATTATTACCATTTATCATTGATTCAGCTGTATGTTAACTTAATAAGCGATTTAATTTCTAATGTCAAATGATGTGAGCTTACAATCTATATTATTAATATTTGGAGTTTATTTAAGATAAAAACACTTCATGTGTAAAATTTCAATTAGGAATTAATGTAGATAAAACTTATTTTAACAAAGACCATGACGTCGACGATATAAAGTTTTGAGGTGTTACAGTAAAATCCAAGAATTTTATGTTTGCTTATATATAGTATAATCTATTCAAAAGTTATTAAATAGATGTAGCTTCAGTGTATAACTATTGAATGCAATAAATACTCAGTTGAGAAATAAATAAATAAATATGTATATATATATATATATATATATATATATATATATATATATATATATATATATATATATATATATATATATATATATATATATATATATATATATATATATATATATATATATATATATATTAGATGACCTCATAATCTGAAACTTTAAGTGCTCTCTATTTTACAATGTTGTATGTGTTTAATGATATTCTTAAATATGGTAAATATTATTTTATATATGTCGAATGGGCCATAAATGCACAATATCAAAATCTATAATCAAGTATTAAAATAGATGTTATTTGTTTTAGAAAATGAATAATCTTTTATAAAACAAATAATATTTTATCTACCTTTCTTATTATCAATTAATTAAGCTATCAGTTCTTAAATTTTTATCATTTTTCCAACATAGTCTTTGAAGCAAAAAATACTTTTATTCCATTTTTCTGTGTGATTTAAATTAAATAATCTTGTATTTTTATAACATTTCTAAAATTTTCGATCGAAACTGATATTAATAAAGTATTATGTTCTATTGTTGATTGAGTATATAACTTCAAATTTATCTGAGCTTAAAATTTATTATATGCACATTATTATTTCTAGGTTTAAAACTAATAAATTTAACAATGAAGCATTCTTATTTTGATGCGACATCTCCTAATGAGCCAAATCCTTTCAAAGAACTTTTCAACTTTGATCTATATTGATCTATCTTTGATCAATTATTTGCAACTTATTCCAATTAATTACTCTTACGATTTTCAAATGCACCTCTACATAGTCGGAACATTTAAATCTGGGCCTAACCTTAAGTGCCACGGGTTCAGTATGATGACCCTTTCTCATCATTCCATACTGACAAATTGATATCATGTATGCTTTTAACTGTCAAATATCTATAAAACTTTATATGTTCCGATGGTATACGATCAAAACCTGAAGCCTTATTTAACTTCAGAGATTTAAGGGCCAGTTCAACATCAGTTAGAGTATGTAAAGCCACCTGTACGTATGTTTATACCAGTGTATGGTCAAAAATTACATAAGCCGAATTGAAGAAGGTTACCAAAATATTCCACCCATATATTAGAAATAACTTCAGCATCACTAAGGATTTCACTATCATTATTTCTGCAATAAGTGATTCTGGATTTGAAATCCCTTCAACTGTCATTAATCAATTTATAGAAAGCTCTGTTTTCATTGCTTCATTTTAGAGGATCAGCATCTTTTAGTACATCATCATGAAATAGTATAATTTTTTCTTTTAGTGGATTTCCTTTTCAAGTGGACTTGCAACTTTGTAATCATCAATTAATACCCTTGTGAATCTCTTACTATGAATATCATGGCAGGCTTTATTTTTGGCTTCAGTTGCATTTTTATAGGTATTTTCTACAAAAAAATTTCATCAGCATTTTCTAAAACATTTACTTCTTTGAAAAGCTATGCATCTTCTACATTAGTAGCTGCACCAAAATTAATAGTTTTTCTCCAAACAGATTTCTATTTTTCTCATATTTTAAATTACAACAATCAAATTTTGGAGTCACATTTCCTTTCAGTAATTTTTAAATTATAAACTTTTGCATTTAATCTAATAGCAAGATAATGATCAGAATCAACATTGTTGTGCCTCGAAAGGGCTTGACATCCAAAACGTTAGAAAAATGTCTACCATCAATTGAAAAATTGTTGATTTAATTAAAAGTAGCATTATCAAGGGATCTCCAATTTCTCTTATATATATCTGCTGCGGAAATATTATACTTCCGAAGCCTTTATCTTGTTCAGCAGCAAAATCTACAAATTTGACACCATTATCACTGGTGCTTGAATGCAGGTTGTGATTCTATTGCGATTTGCGTGCAGGCTCGTGCTTGAATTCATCTCTTTCCTATTTGAGCATTAAAATCACCTTAAATAAGTTAAATCCTTACTTACTTTAGTCTTCGAGGTCATTCATAGAAGAATTTGTCCCAGTCCCTAGAAAAATTCTCCCTATAGTCTTCTTTTTCATAGGTTGGCGCATGACTACAGACCACACTATAATTATGAAACAAGCTTTTAAACTTTAATCTATATATTCTTAGTGACATAGGTTTAAAATCTAAGAAATAAGGTGTTTTATTTTTCTTTTAACAACAAAACCTGTGTCAAAATTATGTTTTTTTGGATCACAGGTATAAAATACATTATAATTTTTATTTTCCAAGATCCTCTCACCTATCCATCTCATTTCTTGAATTACTATTAAATCATTTAATTGATTATAATAAAATCAATATTGTAATATCAATATATCATATGCTTAAAAAGGACTTGGAGAACTTACTTCCATAAAGTGATAAAATGTACCAGCATCTAAATTTCAAGTCTTCAAATCATTTCCTAAACCTTCCGTGGTAGATCAGTCCGACTTCATGTTCCTTAGACTTCGAGAAAAAAGGGTTACATAGCTTAAATGTTACATTTTATTTTAAACTTCAAGCATGCAGAAAATATTTTATTAAAAGTAGTTAAAGAAATACCAATTAAAATATATGTTTGATAAGGATGTGATTTAGGTAAAAAAAAAAAGGGGCATAAATGGAAACATTTCAATTTTAAAAATGTTTTAACTGTCGAAATATTACTAATAATAACCAAAATTAGTTATATATTTTGAATAAAAATGCATTAATTTTTATTAAAATACTTTAATAATAATTAAAGCAATATCTCTGGATAACATTGGAGTAGCACAAACGCAAATGCGCACTGCCTATACCACAGAAAATTTCAACGAGAAATTTAATAAAATATTTTTAAGTTTAATGGAATTTAGTCTTTAAAATTATTACACCATTACTTTTCCCTCCATTCATTCATTTTTTGTTTTCTAAATATTCCTTTTTCTAGTTAAATAAGATTATTTGCTATAAAAATAGTGAAATTAAATTCTATTTTCTTGAATTGAAAGTGTGTTATAATATGTAAACGTAAGTAATAAAATTATAAAAATATTATAGTTCCCTTAAAAAAATTCCAAAAGTAAATTTTTTGATTATTTAAATATTTCATCATCAAATGGTGAAATAAGAAATGTTAATTCTGCATTAAAAAAGTTAAAATAGAGTAAAAGCGGGGAATGTGAATTAATTTCACTTTAATGAAGAGAAGGGAAAATCCTTGAGAGCCGTAATCGATTATTTGTCTCATTAATCATGCGCAAAATTAAAAGCATTTTAGTAATTATTGCTAAAAATAAATCATGGAAAACTTGCATTTGATGAAAAGTTTGAAAGCTTTTAACGAGCATTTTTGAAAATTGCTTCGATTTTTTTTCGTTTATTATCAAGAGAACGTTTCTTTAATTAAAATGATTTATAATTTTAACAAACAGCATGCTTAATTTATCGCAATTAAATTACTCATATGTTCTGCAACTGTGCTGATTACTGCGACTTTATTTTTAATTCATAAGGAAGTTGATTTTTTTAATATTATGTTTAAAAAAATGAGTTAGGTTCATAGGTTTATTAATATTTTAAAGTAACTCTGCAGATAAAACACAAGTGCAATTTAAACACAGAATAGATACTTAGTGCAATTGACTAATTTAAATTAGCACTCAATGAAACTCAATAAATTAGCAATCAATGAAACAATTTAAACAAGCACTCAATGAAACAAAAATAACACTCAATTTTAATTTCGTCTTTTAGTTAAAATTCGTATATTTATATTCACTCCCCTTAAAATTGAAATGAATATATGAAACTACTTAAATTTTTGATGAATAAGGAAGTCAATTTTAAATCTGATACGCATTAATCAAATCTATTAACTTTTTAATAGAAAGATTCATGCTGATAAACTTTTCCCCGCCCAAGTTATTTCTGTAGTTTTGTTTTCAGATTTAATCAGAGAACATCAAATATTTTAAAACATTAACTGAATAATGTATGATGTTCAGTTTTTTATGTTTTAATATATTCAGGCAGTTCTTTAGTTTCATTATTTATATATTTTTATTTAAAAATGAATCTTTTTCTTAATTACTTTTTTAATATTATAGAAACTATAATTTTCACATTGATTTCAGTATTCTTAATTTCGCGAGATTTCCCCAGGTGTAAAAAAAACTTCACTTTCTTGGAAGAAACTACCGTAAAATTTTTCCTTAATCATAACCTGATGTGCATATGAAAATGTGTTAGGTTTATGAATTTTAAATTTGTGATCAACGCGAAATTTACTTTTCTTTTCGAAAATGATCATTGTATGTCTAATCTTACTTCATAAATACATTTCTGCCAAAACTAAATAAGTTTAGATATCCATCTCTTAAAAAAGAATTAGAAATTTATTTTTTATCAAAGTGTACAGAAAGTTAGCTTTTTACAAAAGCGTAAAGATTCTCGTTTTGTAAGAATCTGTGGGTTCTGTAGATCCGTATAATCGAAATTTGATAAAATAATGAGAAAAATATAAAAGTTCGTTCTCCTTCGCCTCACAATACATTTCATTGAAAGTTTATTGTATTTTGAATTAACAATAAATGACATTATAATTATAGAAAATGAAAAAATATGTATTTGTATGTAAAACAGACTTTTGTAGAAATTTTGGAAATTTTCTTTTATAAAAGTTTTTAAAAAATGAAATGTAAATAATTTTTCGTACACAATATGATTCTCAGACCTCCTTTGAATTCTATAAATCTTGCCATTACTAAAAAATTAGAGTTTTTATTAATCAGATATAAATCCATAAAATATGTTTTATATTTACACAAATTTAATTACATAGTTATATAAAATTAGCATGTCGTTTAATTAATAAAGGTAATCCGTTTGGCAGAAGACTCTAAACTAATTATAGAAAAGTTGTAAAATCATTTGTAAATTGTAAAATCATATTTTACATTAAAGTTTTCTTTTACAAAAATAATTAACTTGTTTTGTTTTTATTGAAAAATATTATAATAGTGAAGATTTTTTCAATTCGTTTTATTACATTTCTTATAATACATTGTATCTATTAATCTTAAATTTAGGATGAAGGGAAATGGACATGTATTCACTATTGCACAGTAAAGTAATCCTTTTAGATTATTTATTTGAGGCTTTCCTCAAGGTATATTTAATGACATCTAATTTAAAAATATCGACAAATGTAAATTTTATTCACATTAGGGTGACGATGATAACACTTATTTCTAAATATTATTTAAAGAGCACTCGCACAAACACACGCACATAAATATTTCCAAAATATAAGTTCTAGTTTACTATTCAAAATTACATGCTATAAGAGCAAATTTACAATAGAAATTACACAGACAAGCAGAAAACCAGAGATTAAATAATTGCTTTATATTTTATTTTCATTTATATATTTTTAATACATTTAAAAAGATCAGAACTTTTCAATAAATAATCGCTTAAAAATAATAAAAATATTCTGTTTCACACTTTAGCAGAATATACATTACATATTTTTCAAAATTCATGTTTTAGTTCTTTTTAAGTGCATTAATTAATATTTGTGTGAATGCACATGTATTAATTTACATTGAATTGTTTTATAATTTATTTACTAAATCGTGGTAATAAAATTAAATATTAATTTTATAAAGTTTTTATTTGAAGAAAATTTCTCCTAATATAAAATCCAATAAATAAATTCCGACTGGTAAATCTTTACATCACAAAATAGTGAATCGATTTAGAGCCCTCTTAATTAAAGTTTCCCTCTATGCACGAAACATTTCCATATCATTTTAACAGGAATTCAATGTTTCAATTTTCAAATTAAACTACAAAAATTTCTATTCAATTAATCTCATAATATATGTAACAATTTTATGTAATATTCTAATTAATGAATTTCAGTTCATTTTAATTTAAGATTCAATAGAAGCATAAGAGAAGTTAATCTCTATTGTAGATAATGAAATTGCTTACAACAACATGCTCAGATTAAATTAGGAACATTTTGGTGACAAGAACCAATATCTGATTAATTGCATGAAATGCGCAACTATTTTCCATTTTAGTGTCAAAGTTTTCATGTATATATTTTACGTTAATGTTTTACTATTTATTCAACTTTTTAGCATTTACCGTAAATTTAATTTTATAACATTTTAGTTTTTAAATACTATAAAAATTAAGTATTATAAAAATGTCGTAATTATATGTACAAGTGTGTATACTATTATGTATATTAGTATCTGATTATATAATTATGTTCATGTGTAAATTAATAGCACAGATTTAACAGGGAAGTAAAATAATAACAGCAAAATTAATGAAGGTACTATTAATGTTCGTATATTTATAGCAATATTCTCATTAGTTTTAGATAATTCTGCAGTTCACAAATATTTCATCAATATCAAAATCTAGTCTAAAATAAAATTCGAAGAATATGTTTTTTACTTACTCCCTATAATCTAAATTTTTTCTGTGCTGAGCAGACTTTACAGATTCAACACTTTTTTTAAATGTTTTCATCATTTTTTAACCAAATCTTTTATTTGGGTCACTCAGTTTGTGCCAGATTTGTCACTAATTGTGTATTTTTACCTCAATTTTGATTTTGACAACTAAAGATTTTTATAATTATTTAATTTATAGCGACATTTATCTCTTTTTTAATTCATTTTTGGGAATAAATTCTTGTAGAAGCTAAATCAACCTGAAATACGATTTGTTTATCATCGGAGTATGTCCATTTACCTCATCTTAGTATCATCCTTTTCCAAATAAGTGATAATGTGACTTCGTTGGAGTAATTCTAAAGATCATTATTTATACTTAAAGTAATGCAAAATAAGATATTTCTGATACATTAGAAAAGTAAACTTCTAGTCATTTTTTAAATTTGCCATGATGCAAATCACAGATTTTGTGAATAACATTTACAAAAAATTATCAGGTAATGCATCTGTTTCATTCTTGAACTCTAATGATCTAAGCTTTTCGTCCTATTCCTTATAATTTGGTCACTGAAGAAAAAAAATAATTTTATTAAAATAAGATATCTCCCGTGAAATAAAAGTAGGTATAAACCAGAATAATTGAGCATGGCTAAGTAAACTAACAATTTATTCATCAATAGTCTTTTACTTTTTTGCTCTCATTATTAAGATTTAAGCAGATATTAATTATTGATATTTCTATTTTGATATCATTTTTGTTCCGTAAAGGACACATTCATGTCTATAAGAATAAGTCAGAGCAATATTTGTCCACATTTCATTTATGAACCCGAAAATAATTGTACGTGTGTCCTAAAGGAGAATACTTTCAAGCTAAGATAAATTAATAATTTGTTTTTGATTGTTTATCAAGAATTATTGGTATTATGAATTTCAGCAACTAGAAAGACTTACTAATCAAATGGAAGCAGTATTGTGAATCTTAACAATGCCATGTACCAAATATTTACTTTGAACCATCAACCAATGGAAATAAACTTTAAGCAATTTGTAATGCCATCCTAGATATATACAAAATGCTATTTATTTAGGAGTGAAATTAGGCAAAAAAGATCTTTTGGCAGAAACACGTTGATAATGTGGTAGAGATTGAAAAGACTAATAGTGATTAGAGTTTTTAAGAGTAAAATGAGTTGAGGAAGAGAAACTTTAAATAAGCATACAATAGTCAAGTCATTAATTTGTTATTGATGAGATGTCCTCATAATCTATACCAATACCTAAGTGTCATAACTTGAAATGCTTCAAAAAAGAAGCTTTTACACTTGTTATATGACCTTTAAATTCTACTCCAGAAGCAATAGTTGCCCTCATAGGTAATAAGCCAATGGAGAAAATTATTTAAGATAAAACTTTATGTGTGACTAGTTTTTCATATAACTATATGAGAAATTAATCAGATTATCATCAATGAAGTTATGGAGTAATAATCTCTGGATCTAGAAAATTAATGTTCAAGATGAATTTTTGCACAAAGTTTAAAAAATAAGCAGATCATTTCCCCCTCGATGCTCCCACGAAAGGACTATTGAAACCAGTAAGACATGTCTACTTAGGATATATAATAATTGAATATTATTTTATATCTGGTATACGAAAGTCATCTCAATAAATGAGGGAGTAAAAATAATTTATTTAGAAATAAATTACTCCAAACTCCTAAAAGATAATTGGCTTTACAAATGTATACATTGATGGATTAAAATTTCTTTACAAATTTGAAGCGCAAGTATATATTAAAGATTTTACATTTTGTATGTCTATATGTTTATTTTGTATGTCTCTACATTCTATATATTTATATATATATATATATATATATATATATATATATATATATATATATATATATATATATATATATATATATATATATATATATATATATATATATATATATATATATATATATATATATATATATATATATATATATATATATATATATATATATATATATATATATATATATATATATATATATATATATATATATATATATATATATATATATATATATATATATATATATATATATATATATATATATATATATATATATATATATATATATATATATATATATATATATATATATATATATATATATATATATATATATATATATATATATATATATATATATATATATATATATATATATATATATATATATATATATATATATATATATATATATGTATATATTATATATATATATATATATATATATATATATATATATATA